>OV884009.1:34717995-35317995 GCA_930367205.1 Acanthosoma haemorrhoidale | reverse complement strand
CTCTGTATATTCTTGAGAGGGACAAAAAATATTCAATCATAATGGAGCGGCCACTTTGTAGCAAGGTGTGTCTGAAATAGTTGAGACTTTGAGAGGTTTGAGAGGATTGAGAGGTCCACCGCTCCTTTACTCACTGTTTCGAAAGTATATTTTCGTAGTATAGTATTGTAGATAAGGATGGCTGGAAAATGCGATTTTCTAAATTCTAGTGGTGAGAGATTGTAGTAATATCTCCATTTTCTGACATACCCTGGTGGCAAATTCTACCGTGGAAGGAGTTGAGGCTCTAAGTATATTAGATGGATCTTCAATAATTGTCTGATCTACCGCTACTTTTCCCACTGGTTCCACAGTACACTTGTACTGTAGGGCAAGAATGGCTGGAAAATGCGATTTTCTAAATTTTAGTGGTGAGAGATTGTAGTAATATCTCCATTTTCTGGCCTACCCTGGTGGCAAATTCTACCGTGGAAGGAGTTGAGACTCTAAGTATATTAGATGTAACTTCAATAATTGTCTGATCCACCGCTACTTTGCTCACTGGTTCCACAGTACACTTGTACTGTAGGGCAAGAATGGCTGGAAAATGTGATTTTCTAAATTCTAGTAATGATAGATTCTAGTAAAATCTCTTTTTTCTGGCATCAGCTGGTGACAAATTTACCATGGAAGGGGTTGCAGGTACTTCCGTCCGTCTTACTTCAGTTTCCCGGTGAGGTAGTGAAGAGAGACATGCGCTATAGGCCAACATTCTTTCCAGCTATCCCCTCTACTTATGCTCACCCATTCCAATCGGCACATATGTGAAAAAAGGCTGCGCGAGGTTCCTTCCGTTACCGGCATACTTAACTTAGACAGACTCTACAGCCTAGCCGTATCACGAGATGATGGTTTATGATTGGACCATACATTCCTAAACCAATGCAGTGTTTCACTTGTTATCAATATAAACACACAGCTACAAAGTCTACTCAGTTTATTCAACGTTTTTAATTAACTAGCTGTATGGCACATTTGTAAGTACTGATTTGTATCGGAAATCCAATGTAATCGGGAAATGATCAATACCAAATGTTTTGTAGCACTTGCAGTTAAATCTAGGGTAAAGAGGGTAATAAAATATCCAATATTTGTGAGGCTACCAGTCCTTGGACAGACATGTGTAGGTGATAATGTGTTCACGGCCAAAAGCTTTGAAATGTCTAAATTGATTCAGACATGAAGATGCTACTATGATGTTAGGCGTTGTACAGTAACAATAAAAGTTGGAATGATCACCAAACCGTATAATCAAAATCAAGAAAATGATAACGCATATGCAGGTGTCAATGACCATGAAAAGCTATAGTGAGTGCGTTCAAGACGATTGATCTTCCTGTCAAGATATCCCCAGGGGAGGTATGTGTTCATAACTTCAGATAATCTTTTTGTTTTTTTTTAAACCAATTTCACAGGGTTTCAATAAATATTTGACTTAAAATATGGCATCGACGAATTTATTGAATTTATCTTGGTAGAATAGAAGAGAAAATGTAACGGAAAAGATCAAGAAGTACTATACTTTAATGTTCTAATCATGAGTGTTTCCTATTTTGAACAACAACCGCTGAAACCTATTTGATATACCTTACGAAATAGAACACTGGGGGACAGACTTCGAACATCAAATGAACTAGAGTCTGAGAACTTTAATCAACCCACCCTTTTACATTACAAACTCATCCCTTAACCGAGATCTCCATATGCCTACTGTTCGTCACCTTATACCCTCCAGATTTTCCAAGTTCCCCAAAAACCTATCCGTTCATCCCAATCCTCTTGTTAACTACTGATCAGGTAAAACTAGTCCTTACATTGCTCCTCGTTACCCAAAACGAGTCCCACGGTATATTGTAAATAAATGTGTAAGTCCTGAGGTCAGGGCACTGGTCATCATCTCCCGTCATGTCGTAAGCGTTGTGCTCTCTGGCCCTCTCTCTGGTCTTCGTCTTGCTGGGGAATCTTTTGGAGTAGAGGGGGGGGGCTCAGTAGCAGAATGTGTATGCATATATTGTAAGAATGAGAATGTACATAAGTAGGAATTTACTCTCGAAGTTCTTGTGAGTGCATTCGAGACGTTTGATCTTCCATTCAAGATATGACCAGGGGAGGTATCTGTTGATAACTTCAGAAAATCTATTTTTTTTTCTGCCTTGATGTCCCATTTCAGGCTTTAGCAAGGCTATCTCCTTGTAAATAATAAGTGAGCACCTGCTTTGACAGTTTTCTTTTCCGGTCCCAAATCCTTGCCATGAGCCACGGGAGGCCATTATTTTTTCAGATGCGGAGGTCTTCGATATGCCCTAGGTTGAGCTATCTGTCATCAGACATTATTCATCTTCAAGGAATATTATATCTATAATATTACATAAATTTAACATTTTCTGAAGATAACAAACTATTATTTTCCTAATGACCATACATGAATTTAAACTCATTAACAACTTCTGGAAAAGCAATATATTCTGAAAATGTTGACGATTTAGGTACACTATTTTGTTTTCTTGATTTCCAAAATACTGCAATACCAAAATATGTACATACTATTAACTATTATATTTTTACTTATTGCCCAATAAGGCAGATTGTAATTTTATCAACAAAAATTTACAATTATCGTACCTAAATAAACATCGCATGGCGATATATTAGGTAATATTAGTACAATCTTCGGACTAACATTTAGGCCTTTGTTCAATTTAACTTAACAGTCCCTGACCCTAACCAAAAACTATTAACCTTCATACATTAAATGTATACCATGTATATGTGTATATCATACAGTATATGTGAATATGTGTGTGAAGTTCTATAATTCATCTTTTCACTTCAAAAAAATTCACCCAAACACTTTCACTTCAGGCACCAAACAGGTTCAATAGATACCTGCCTCGTCTAGCTGCTTGAACCACCTTTAAATGGCGAAGGTGGTATTCCTATAGTTCAACTAGCTATCGTTACTTTTGAGAAAAAAGCTCTGTTTGATTCGTTCATTGCACTATCAACATCAGGACAGACTTCCATCTTCTTAATCACAGTGTACTTCTGGAACGCCCTTGTCCCTCCAGTCGCCACGCTCTATTATCAAATCATTTTAATATTAAGTTGTTTAGTTAGTTTCTAGCTTAAACTGGTGAGTACTAGCAAAATGAAAGCGGTTATAAATTTATATTACTTTTTATTGTATTTATTTTTAATTCTTTCCATTTATTTGTTATTGGCAGCGTGGTAACTAATGTTAGGGTGTTGATGTTTATTTAATTATTTTTATATTATGTAGGTTACTACTATCCATTAGAACGTGTATCTCCCTTATTATCCATATGATCCAATATAATAAAGATATTATTGTTCCTGATAAGATGTATCACCAACACGAGCTATCATTCATTGAGTATACCACATTTTCTGAAAAAAGGATAATCTGTCGATGCCGGCTAGTAAAGATAACTACACAAGTTGATAAGAAGGGTACTAGAAGATAAGATGGCCTGAACGAAAAGAAGCCGGCTACGTGACAGGGGGCCACTGATCGGCTACAACTTGCCCCTTATCGATGGCCCGCTCGTGCAGCCGTCGCGGGATTGTATAAATCTTAAAAATGAATGCTTTCTTCCTTAACTGGAGGGACTTTCGTGAAGTTGCCGCTCCGAACTGGCACCCATGGGGGTACCGATGCGAACGTCCTACATCAAAAATTGGAACTGATATGTAAAAAGTGTCAAAAGCTGTTACTTATGATCATGTTCTTTCATATATGAATGACACACGATGGATGATTTTTCATTCATTTCATAGATTGTGTGCAGATCTGATGCAGGACAAGGAACCCATTGTAGAAAACGAAGGGGCCAAATAAACTGATAACTAAAATTATTCTGTTTGAATTTTACAATGGAATTAATGGGTAGATGATGTCTTCCATGGATGTACTAAGGGTTTTATTAAATTACTTAGGCAATTAGGGGAGTCATGCTATGACATTTATACTCGTATGTTAAATAAATTAAATTTCTTTAGACTCAAGGAGCACTTTACTTTGTACGATATGTAAGTTCGGGGCTCTAGTGTCGTAAAGGTACCTATTCTCCAAAGGGAATATCATATTGCGTGCTGAACATTACTTATCCACCAGTCTTATGTTCCATTCAGCCCTTAATAAAAATTGGTAATATATTAGAAGTCAAATCAAAAGGAAGTATGTCTGGGGTAATTAATCTAGTCCACCTTCGTTCACCAAAGGTAATTCATGTCAGATGAAAATTAAAAAAAATTATTGAATTACTAAATAAATTATTAATTAGTAATAAAATTGGAATCAAAACTTTAATCTCACCTTTTAAACCTAATTGGTTGGAATACTTATGCTTAAAAAATAACTCATACAAACTGCAGTGAACCATGGCAATAACATTTTTATAAAATACGGATTTAATTAATTATAATAAGGAATATCATTGAGTTCCCCTCTTCTCGGATCAGAAAATATCTATCCATGTTTCCATATGTTTTAATAAACGTTGTGATGTCAGTGAGAGTGGGGGGAGAAGCTAATGGGGGAAACAGCCGCAGGTGGGGACCCACCCCCACCACGACTGACCGCCTATATAAGCAGCGAGATTAGCTCGAGTTGGCATAACGAACAGGACCGTCACTTGGAACACCAATCTCTCCTATCTCTCTGCACTGCCGCTTGCTGCTCTACTGAAACCATGGTCTTCTTATTCAACTACCTCTGCATCTCCCTCTCCTAACCTCGCTATGTTTTAGTCCGGCGTTGTCAGACCCCACACCTTCCTATTGGGAATCACTGCCTTCGTCTCGCTAAAACTAGCACTTCCTTGGGAGAGACCTCTCCCTCGCGGACGACGGTTGCTGTGGCCCTACAAACTTACCAAGTAGCGTCTCCCCAGCGATCCAATCTGCCTCTGTCCGGTTCACACTCGCCTTTGGGATCCGGACGGTTTACCCTTAGACACCGAGTGTGAATTCGTGGTCATTCCAAGACCACATAAACTACCTATAAACCTACCCTGTTCCTCTTCTCCTGAGCGTAGTGCACTGTCGGGGCACACCTTCTAAGATTTTATGGAGTCAGATCAAAACGAATTAAGCTGCCCGCCGACTAGGCTGGCCATTAAGCTGAAAGACCACAGGTTCACCCGCCTTATCTCTAGGCGCTCGCCGGACGGCGGCTAGAGGTTGTAGCGACCCTTGCCCGCGGCGGACGTCTCCTCCCCACTTTGGGGATCCTCACATATGATAGCTCCCGACAATTATAAATTACAATAGTGAAAATAACAACCATACCGCAAATAAATAAAAGCTTAACACCATCCTAACTTTCTGCTGAAAACATATGCTATACCGTCACACAAAAATGAACTGAATAAGATTGAATGAAATTTATGAACATTTGGTTTTAAACAATTAAATCTTCTTGGATCTTTTTCTAGAGCTGAACCAGTCTAGCTGCAGATCAGGCGCTAATGAAGTGCCTTCACTGAGAATTGCCGATACCTGGGAGAGTAGGTATGACCCAGTATCGACGGTCTTAGTCCCAAGTAATCTGCTTCAGTCCTTAAAAGATGCTCATCTCCTTCAGAGAACAGTGTCTTAGCCTCCATTTCTTCAATAATGAGGTCTGCTTTTGGGGAGCATCGGCATCAGAACGAAAAGCCTTGTCAAAAATTTCGGGCTAGCCCTGGGTCCTGCTGCTGCTGTTGTACGTTAAATTTTCCCAAGGGCTATGTTGCCTCGATCCGCTCCACATGACAACTTAACACTACAAACATCAACATCGTCCATACCAATTGAAAACAAGTCAATAGAAACTACATCACTTCTCCTCTACATTACTTTTAAGCAGCAGTTCCATTCATGACACTCAATTCGGCAAGGCCTGATCCGGGTGGTGCCACCAGCAGTAGCTCTGAAATTACAGTTCATTCACGACTGAACTTAAGGAAATGTGTTTTCTCAATATATACCATTATAATGTTATAATAATAATATAATATAATAAATTTATATAATATATAATACTAATTATTTGGAAAATATTAATCTTAAGTATTTTTGTATGTATATTTTTTTTTCAACAAACAAATAAATATGAATTTATAGATAAATAAATAAAACAAACTCTGAAAACTAGAAAAAAAAATAAATTTTGAGCACTTTAACTAAACAAATCTCCGTACCAGCTAATGAGCGAGTGAATGAAAATTGTAAATATGGTGTGAATGAGAACATTTATCACAATTACTTATTGTCCAATAAGGCAGATTCTAATTTTATCACAACAAAAAAGTTTCTAATACTGAACATACCAGCTAAAAATACAAAACATATTGATCTGTAACCACCGCAACAAAAAAAAGTTAAAAACTTTCTTCCATCCAAGAAATGTTCTTCTTTCGTAAATTATATAAACGTAGTGGTTAAACTAAAATTTGTGCGTAAATAAAATATTTATTGAATTTTTCCATGATTTTTTAACAAAAAAAAAACGTTTCCGTCAAATGGCTAGAAATTTATACTCTAATAATAAAGTAATACTCTAGCGAACCAACACTCAAAAAAAAAAAAAGAGAGATTGAGAGAGAGAGAGAGAGACATCTGTATTTAAAATTACACTAAGGCTGTTTACACTACAAAAAAATTTAAGAAAGGCTGGAGAGTCTTTCAAACTATTTATTTTCATTTTACATCAGCTGTCGTCACACCTGTTCTGACATCTTCTGAACACGTGTCTGCCATAACAATTGGTTGCCATACAATCAACAATCAACCAACCGAGCACCCTATATATATATGAAACTTCTTTTTGAATTCACATAGTATAAGAAATTGAAAAATCATATTAGTCCTGAAGATGCTTGAATATTAGAAACTTCGACTAATTGAAGATTAAGAGACTCAAAAGCCTGTCGTGAAAATTTGGTTTCTTCACATAGTGTGATTTGAAATTTATGAGAAATATTCCACAGTACAACTCAAAAAAATGCTCCGATGGTCAAATTGCAATAACGTGCAGATGGACAAAAATGAAAAGTAAAAACTTAACAGTCGAACCTGTAAATGATTTCTGAGGGTCCAAAATTGAAAATTTGGGTGCAATCAATAAACATTGGATACTTTAATACCGTTTCAGCCGACTTCAATAGGTCAATTTTACTTATTTTACATATAAAACGTTTTTTATTTCTTATAAATTTCACCGGAAAATGTTATTTTAAGTAATACTTGTCATTGAGAGACTGGTTATTACGGAAGTAAATAGTGCGCCAAGCAACCCATTTTAATTGCTCAGCCACACTCTTCTTTTAATGGTTTCTCACTCTCTTTTATTAATGATTTTAATTTCAGTCCTTAATTATTAATAATATGTCACATGTTATATATTAGTTATTCTTATTACAACACTAAAGATTGATATACTTTGTAATTTCCACATAGCACTTCCCTTTGATATAAAATTGTATTATTAATATATTAAGAAATATATGGTAGCTGATACTGACCAAACCATATCCCTGAAAATAACCATTATTCATGGAGTATCCTTATCTGGCCCATTATTAGCTGTGACAGATTAACTTAATTGCTTCCACACAGCAAGAGCAGTAATAAAATAAAATGAATCATGAAGACTTTATTTCCATAGACTAAAAACAGTGTTTACTGGTAATTTAATTTCTTCAAGACAATTTTTGCCTTGGTAAACCATCAAACATGTCCCATGAAATAAACAAAATATCCATTACTTTTGTATGGGTTAAGGTTGCCATAAAAAGTTTTCCCATTCCATTATATCTTGTTCCTATTTTCTATTTTCTTGAGACTGCGTATGGAGAAAAGAAACGGGCTTTTAACTATAATTTAGTCATAATGTAAGTAACTAATAAAAGTATAATTCTTAAAAATGTTTTTTTTTCGGCAAACTAACACCATGTATTTTAAGAATGTAGGGAGGAAATTGAATAATTTAATTATTAATTTTTTTAATAAAATCATCGAGTGATCTTAAATTAGGCGTATAGACAAGAAAAGTCATATTTTTGTTACAGTTGGTAAAAAAAATGACCCCAGAAGCCAGTAAATACATTTCCGTAACTCAAGACTACTTGAGAAAGAAAATAAAATTTTGAGAAAGAATGTTCTTTATTTATAAAATTACAATTTCCTTATCCAGCAATAAATATTATGATTTATGAGCACATTTGGGCGATAAAATTTCACTCACACATACAATATGTACATACAAAATCTTCCCATTGGAGGAGATGTCCTCGAGGGCGTAAGTGAAATAGAGAATATAAAACTATCGGTGAGAAAAAAAACCCAATATATTTCACATATTGTATTGTTTAAATGTAATATAATTTATTATGTATTGTCTGAATTACTAATGGATCATTAGGTATGTTTTTTTTTTTTGTGGTAAATTAACCACATAATGACATGATTCAGACAGACTTGTTTGTACAGGGCGATGGCCCGAAATAACAAAAAAAAAGGTAATGAATATAAATATTTCATTATTTTTCGCGGCAGAAAATTACAATTTAGCTTTTTCTTTATTCTACATAATGTGTGGTCGTGCGTATTTAAATATCCAGTTTGGTTTATTTATCCTAAAGCAGCGGACTTTTGTGAATAATTGGTTTGTATTTTGCGAATAATTGTTTCGTGTATTGCGTATAATTTGCTAATTTCATTGAAACGGTACAGCGTGAACTCAAGCGGTTGAATATTTACGGGTTCCCTTTGTGAAATAAATGAATTTGCTTTTAATTGGAATTAAATTGTTGTGGCTGTTTGTGGTTAAAGGTTCAGTTAATCAGCTGGAAGCTTGAGTCCTACTCTGAAGGCCCTCCGATTCAGCATTTACTTATAAGAAGCCTTTCACGAATTGTTAATTGTCGTTAGCTTTTGTACATATTAAGATATTACTCTCATTAAATTGGTTAAATTTAGTTATTAAGACACTGATAATATCAGGGAGCCCATCAAATTTACGATAAAATGTGGTTTGCGTTTGTGTTTTTCTGCGACCTGTAATTATTTTAATCAAATTATTAACTACGGTAAATTCATTTCCCTTAGTTAACTGAATTATTCGCGGTTGCTAAAACATTATTCACCTTATGAGGTAAAAAAAAACCTAACAACTCTTTATCGTAAACCCAATCCGATCAACCAACCAAACTTTCCACTTATTCAAAAAATACTATCTTAGCTCTATGCCAACCGATATGGCCTATACAAAGCTATATTGGGCTTAGCTGCATTAATTCTATTGTTCAATATCCATGACAAACAATATATACAATTTTTCTATGAAATAAACATAATGTATAAACATTAGTTCAAGTTCTACTATAACGATTTATTTATTTTTTCTCATTGAAAGATTAGTTAATTATATTTGTTACTTTATTCATTAAAAATACAAACCGACAATATGTGATTTTAACACTATTATTCATAAAATATTTTTAAAAAATGTTAGTTACTGTTTGAACCGATTTTCGTTTAACCTTATTTTTCGAGTATGTCAATCACTTTTCTCTTTATTGTATTTTATCCAATATATAATCCGCATATTTTGAGGTATTGTCTAATTAACCACAAAATTGTCTTATTTTTATGACTACTACACAAAAGCCAATAACGGTTCCCCCACGCCTTTATAAAATTAGACCCAGGTTCGGCAAATACCAATACAATTACCAAGTCACCATTTTGGTAACCTCTCCAAACTTTTCACCAATGGTTTTCATTTATATTCTTAGGATTATTTATATTTAAATAATGAAGAAATTTTTATTGTTCTTGAACATTTTACAATAAAACATTCAAAAAAGGTTTTGTTCAAAATATCTTGGTTTTCTCTGGAAATCCTTTTTTTCTTCATTCAGTAAAAAAGAACGGCTATCCGATGTTCTAATAATTGAAAGAGCAATGAATTTTATAACCTAAATATGTTAAGTATATTTAAATTACCAAATAATTGCCGTCAAACTTTCCAAGTTGATAAACTTCCTGTAAAGTTTTCATTGATCTTCATAAATATTTAAATTAAGTTGTGTTAATGTTAAAAGTTCGGTTTAGCATTCCCTCCTGCCCAAACAGTGGCCTCTTTGTTCAAACTTGAGACAAATTCCTGTTATACCAACAATAATTTTATTTCAGGAATATCTTCTGCCAATTTCAAGATTTTGTTTTTCTTAAACAAGAAAGAGGCTTATATAAGCTGTAACAGAATATTAAAATGTTCCAGTAGCATTCACTTAATTTAAAAAAACATTTTATAAGTGAATCAAGTGACAGATCAGAAGAACAAAGAGGAGTATTGTCAACAAAAAAAAAAAATTAATTGTAAGCATCTTAAAATTTTCTAAAGACCGATTGATCTGTCTACCTCTTCTTCATCGTTTCCTTGGTAAATTAATTATTCAAGCTGCGATATTTCAGATACTACCTTCTATATCAGTTAACTCTTAGTAATATATGATATTTCGAAGGATGCTTGATTATAATTAAAATATGTCAATAGTAATCTTCCAATTTTATTAATTATTAGTTTCTTGAATCGGTTCAGGCTATCATTCCAACCTCAGGCAACATATGTTATGTCATCGAAAAAAATCTATTTCAAAAACGCATTCTTATTCAAGTACCGACTACATAATATAATTTAATTTAAATTAACGACCATTTCCTGGCCAAGAATTATTTTTTTAAATTATCTTTTGGCCAAAATTTCGCCTGGGCACGGGCTCATTAAACTAAAAATTGATAAACTTAGAAAGTATATAATGCATTTAATCATCAATTCTGATCTAAGTATCGATTCTGACTTGACCGTCATTAAATAAATGTTCTCTGGTTCTATTCTCCTTTCATTCTCACAATTCCTCTAATATTTTAGAAAAAATTATCGTATCCCTACGCAGCCATGATTCCATTTTACTTTCATTTTTTTTATATCACATAAACTTATATCAACTGATTTTTTTTTTATAAAAAAAAATGTTATGTAGTATTTCGATCGGCATCAGTTCAAATATGAACCACTCTCCTTATCTTTATTATTCTGTGTGCAATGTGAAGTCATAAAAATGGCTTCAACTCTTCGTATTGCCTTTTGGTAACTGAGTCATTGGTATGAACCTTATTTCAACCTAAACTTTATAGAATGTATTAAAAACATATGAGAGTGACGTGAAAAAGTTAAATTTCCTAATTTATCATATATATATACCGTTAATATTTTTTTTTGTTAGTATCGCATGAGCGCATATTCGTTCTTGAAGCGTCAATCTATGATGGAAGGATATTGGGCTTTCTATAATCCGTCATTTATTTGTCCGCCTCCATTGATAAGAGTCCCCCTATTTTTTTTTGATTCGATTCGATTTTCATTTGAATCCAAATGGCTTTTTTTAAAAGAGGGCTCATAAAAAATTCCATCAGAATCGTGCGAGCGATTTTCGGCCTGTCAGGCGCAGTAGACGCATCAAATAAGAACAGCTCTCTCCCGGGGTTATATGCACGATACATAGCTTTGTTTTTACATTCACATCGAGTATGCAAACGATCATCTGTGTTCACGTTAATTTAGAATCGAGAGATTCATATCGTTGATGACGTATGTGTAATGTAATTCAGCACCTATGCCCAATTGACATTTTCAGATCTGACATGACGGCATGTACTACTGCTAGTCATAAATACAGCTATAAATAACAACACAAAATGTTCTCAGAGGCTGGATAAGGGGATACGGTTTTTTTGAATATTTTAAATTAATTAATTACAAGACTATTCACAAGAATGTTAATTAACTTATGAAGAAGGAGTCCCGACCGAGGCACTTAGTAAGCTAACGGAAGGGACTGGCTTAAGGGGCGAGCTTATAGCATCGCTTGACGCGAACGCTCACCATCAGCTCTGGGGGAGCAAGAACAACAACCAGAGAGGTGAGTGTTTAGTAGAGTACATAACTAGTAATGACCTAGACATTCTAAACAGAGGCAATATTGCCACTTTTAACAATAGAATCAGATCTGAGGTCATTGACATAACCCTTAGCACACGCACTATAGGCCTAAGGGTTAAAGGCTGGCATGTCTCTGAAGGAGAGTCATGCTCAGATCATAGATACATTAGATTTGATCTAAGTGGTAACATCACGTCCGAAGCCGTGTATAGGAATCCCAAACTTACAAACTGGGAAACCTACTATACACAGCTTGAGGAGGAGGTCAAATGCTGTCCTAGAGTGGTGAGTAGCAACTGGCATTTGGAACATTTAAACTCAACATTGACTGAGGCAATAATTAAGTCATACACTGGTAATAACACTGTATGTAATGTTAGATCCAACAGGAACTGTCCCTGGTGGAACAATGAACTTGGCAAGTTAAGAGCTCTTACACGTAAACTCTTTAACGCGGCCAAAAGATCAGGCAGATGGGACACTTATAAACGTGCACTCACTGATTATAACAAAGAAGTCAGAAAGGCTAAAAGAAGGGCGTGGAAGAAATTTTGTAGCGAAATAAACGATACAACTTCCATGTTTAGAGTAAATAGGATCTTATCCAAGCAGTCTGACAGGGGAGCATTGGGCTCCGTCAGGGTGGGAGGGGGCTATTCGGATTCTGAGGAGGGAACCCTCGGTGCCCTGGCGCGCGCGCATTTTCCTGGCTGCGGACTGATGGATACGATTAATAATGACCCTACCAACTGTGAACACACTAGTTGCAAGGGTAATTGGGCAGAAGCAAATAAAATTATCAATTCTGCAAGGGTGGAGTGGGCAATTAATTCTTTTGCTCCCTTCAAATCACCTGGTATTGATGGGATATTCCCAGCCTTGCTACAAAAAGGCCTACCAGTAATTAGGCCCCTTATACTTACCTTGTTAAGGGGAAGCTTGGCACTGAGCTATATTCCAGTAAGCTGGAGGATGGCAAAAGTGTGTTACATACCAAAACCTGGGAAAGAGTCCTATGACGAACCCAAGTCTTACAGACCAATATGTCTGACTTCATTTTTAATGAAGATCTTGAAAAAGGTCATAGACAGACATATTAGGGATGGAATACTGGTAGAACGACCGCTCCATAGCGCCCAATTCGCATACCAGGCAGGAAATTCCTGTGAAATTGCTCTCCACCACCTGGTTTCCAGGATTGAGAGATCCCTAGATCATAAAGAAATAATGGTAGGCATCTTTGTTGATATAGAAGGTGCCTTTGATCGCACACCCTATAACACTATGGCATCGGCCTTAGAAAGAAAGGGGATTAGTTCCTTAACCTCTAGCTGGATAAACACCATGCTAGAGAATAGGATTCTACAATCACAATTGGGACAAACCAAACTGTGGATGAAGCCAGTGGGAGGATTTCCACAGGGAGGGGTGTTATCTCCATTACTGTGGTGTTTGGTCGTTGACTCATTGTTAACAAACCTAAACTCTGCAGGGTTCTACGCACAGGGATATGCTGATGACATTGCTGTGCTCATAGGGGGCAAGTTCTCAGAAACCATTTCTGAGTTGCTTTCCGCATCGATGGATCTTTTGAGGGATTGGTGTGAAAAGAATGGTTTAGGAATCAATCCCCAGAAGATAAATCTCTGTATCTTCACTAACAAAAGAAATGCTATAGTTAGACCACCCTATATAGGGGGGACACAGGTAAGCTTTTGTAGTGAGGTAAAGCATCTAGGGGTTACTCTGGATAGTAAATTGGACTGGTCTAAACACATCAGGAATACTACTACGAAGGCACTTCGATGCCTTTATGCATGTAAAAGGGCTGTGGGTAGGACCTGGGGACTACAACCCAGAATGTTATTCTGGCTATATACTGCAGCAGTGAGACCAATGGTGCTTTATGCCTCTATGGTGTGGTGGCACAGAGGTAGCATTAGTAAAAATAGAACTTTGCTTGGCAAACTACAGAGGCTTCCATGTCTCATGATTACTGGTGCCATGAGTACAACTCCTACTGCTGCAATGGAAGTCTTATTGAACTTGAATCCACTGCACATAGAAGTAGAAGCGCAAGCCTTGAACGTGGCTTACAGACTTGCGAAATCAGGAACAAGATCCAAAGTCATGACTCACATGGGGCATGGGAACTTGTTCAGAAGAATTGATGAGGACGAGGTGCTGTCAATGCACTCTGACCTACAAGTTAAGAAACACACAGACGTCTTATACTGTGCGGTAAACACAAAGACCAAACCACATAAACTGTGTAATGGGATTAACTGTTATACAGACGGCTCACTAACAGAAAACGGATCAGGGGCCGGCATATGGAGGAAAGATAAACCAGAATCTGGGATTTCTATTCCTTTAGGTAGACACACCTCGGTCTTTCAGGCCGAAGTGATGGCGATCAATGTCTGCACCCAAACCTTAATTGGGGAGGGTGTAAGAAACAGACTGATCACAATTTTCACGGATAGCCAGGCAGCCATTGGCGCCCTGAGAAGCTATACGACCAGATCTTATTTGGTTGAGGAGTGTAAAAACAACCTAAACACACTCTCGCTAGCCAATAAGGTTAGAATCGACTGGGTGCCAGGACACACAGGCATCACAGGCAATGAAAAGGCAGATGGCCTTGCAAGGGTGGGCTCAGAACAGACACCTCTTGCACCTGAACCAATATGTGGTATCAGCCTCAGCTACGCAAAAAGGCGTATAAAATTAGCTTTAGAGGACAGGGCAAGACTCTCTTGGAGAGAAACTAAGAAACAGGAACACTCGAAACTGTTTCTTGATGGACCCTGTAAGAAAAGAAGCTCAGTACTTCTATCAATGGACAGGTGGACACTCAAAAGTGTGACAGGACTCTATACAGGTCACTGTCGGTTAAACAAGCACCTCTTTAATTTGGGGATAGTGGAATCACCAATCTGCAGATTCTGCAAGAAAGAGGGAGAAACGTCACGTCATATAATATGTGACTGTGATAACCTAGCTAGAAGGCGATACCTTCACTTTGGTAGTGATCGCATTGTAGACCCCAAACTATGTGAACTGATCGATCCACTCAGTATCCTCAGATTTGCAAAGGCCGTGGGCCTGTCACATATATAGGACAGGGATATGGACGGCGCACAATAGGTCTCACTGAGGCCGCGGTGCACAAATGCCGGAACAAAAAGAAAAAAAAAAAAAAAAAAAACTTCTTGAAATGGCATGATCTGCTTGTAGAGATCATCTACTAACAGCACATAACTTACTAGTCTATATTAACACCACTGATACAAAAAATTTAAACAATTACCATGCTAGTTCATCTTACTGAAATAGTTCGAAGCTTAACTTGTGAGTTGACCTGGCCAGAGTCATGGGAAATCTTTAGAAATGTACTTGCGTCAAAAAGTTTAATATCTTAAAAGGACCAAACTCTCCTTTTTAAGTCTATTTTTTTGTAATAAAATATATAAATGTTTTTATTTCTCCGTTATAAATCCATTAATGGAATGAAAGAATAAATAACTGAATTAAATGAGGAAACTCTCTAAATCATTAAAATGAGGACGAGGAATTTCAAATATTTATAAGAGTATTTCTTTTTGCTGCTCAACCATCGTTTTTCTAAGGGCCAAATCATTTTTTTTCACAGATTCCTCAGACTTCAAGAAAGTCTTCGACACTGCTGACAGAGCTGTTTAGTGGATGTCTTCGTTTATAAACCTAAAAAAATTAAAATTAGTGAGAAACAGGCTCGAAGTAGCCCAACGTACAGAACTTTACGGTAGGAATCTTTTGAACCACGTCTGAAGCAATAAATAAGGTATCCTTTGTCAAAACATTTTCGTGTTATAGTTTTTACAGTGAATAGGCGGTTTGTGTGGCAATGACCTGTCATAATGATGGTATCAATGACACTCGCGTCACTGTTTAATAGCTAATCGATCACTTGATGATTCCGGTCAGTCGTAACTTGTGTAATTTATGGCTTCTGACGCCTAATGAGATAAGCATACTAAGTATCCTTCCCTCCAAACTACAAATAAGAACCAATAAACGAGAGAGGAGCCAAGTGTATCTCTGAGCCGACAGTAATAATGGCTTGTGAATGGCATAAATATTTATGAGAAAAGCGTTTTTAAACATTTTGACTAAGGAATCTAATTTTGAAGTAATTATTGCTACCCAGCAATATATTTGCAAATACTCATTTGCTGACAGACGTCTACTCGAAGCAAGAGAATCTCAGCGAACAAGTCACTAAAGTAGGCAGGAGAATGATGTTACAAAGAATATGCAACTTAGACATGCTGGCTGAAAATTCAAAAAAGTGTTATTTACCTATCTTACGAGCGTTGTTTGTGGAGAGGAAGGGTAAGGAGGAGGATATAGATTCTCTCAACAGTAAATAAAGATCAGCTGAGAAACATTTGGCGGTCCAGACAAAGCCATTTACGGACTAGGTTGAGAATTTTTCGGATAAACGTGAAGTCGTTTCTGCTCGATACATGCTATACGTGGAAGCTCGCAGAAATACATGAGGTAGACTACAAGTGTTTATAGATATACCCCTGCGAGGAATCGTTGGACTCCGTTGTGTGAGAAGGCTAACCAATGAAGAGTGTAATGGACAGAGGATACATGTATATAAGCTACTAAAATGAAATATGGTTAGCTTGGACACACTGTAAGAAAGGAGAGAGACAAACTGAGTCAGCAGGCCCACAATTAGAACCCACAATGCAACCCACGTGTTCAATGTCCGAGATGGTTTTGGAGAAGACCTGTGGAGATAACCAGGCCCAGGGGAGGATATAGAGAGAGGTTAAGAGGCTGGCGAAAGATCGGTAGGAATCTAGCGATTTTGTGTCCGTCGAAAAAAAATGTCTGACCACGAACGGAGAAGCTCTACTTAAACAGGTAAGGAGCAATGACATGTCTGCATGTCTGCTTGTTCTATGATGGAGATAATATAATACAATGGACAGCCTATCTGTAGAGGTGTGTTTCAGACAACCCTTAATAAACTGATTGTGGGCCTTGTTTCGCTTATTTTTATGACTCCTCAAAACTCAATCAAGGCCTTATGTATGCGCTAGTTGACGATTTAATTCAATACAAAATAAAAGGATAAAACAGTTAAACACTGTCAAATTAATTCGCTTACCTCGGTGGCTTTAGTTGAATAGTCTACCTATGGTAATTATATGGTAGAAAGTATGTTATAAAAAGGAAGAAGGTGAATATTACAGAACCATAAACTGCTCATATCTAAGAACCGCATTCTAATGACATGCTAAAACTAGCACCGAGAGCACACCACTTGCTGTTTTGACAAGGATCTTGAGGTGTTTAGCAATCTACTACTTACTTGCAACATACCTTCACCATAATAAAAGTGTTTTTTCCAAAAGTCCCGAAGGATACCTCCCAAATACTTAAACACTCACAGATGATTTCAGCCGATAAACCACTTCATTAAAATCCACCTAATTGTAATTCCAATAAAATATATTACAATACATATCGTGGCGGACTAAACACGCAAAGTCCTTGTGTTCCTAAAAGTTTAAGGTTAAAGAAAAAAAATTTCAATAGGTATTACAACAAATAGTTTTAAGAAGCAGCAATAGAAAGAGGGATAGAGAGAGGTGGATGTGTGAACGGGCCCAGATTGGAAGACGGGGCCAGATAGAGATAGGGGGTCTAATAGAGCTGTGCCCAAGTATTTCAGCCGTCACTGTTTCCTCTTGGCGGCCAAATAATTGCTCTGTTCGCCGACATATCAGTACTCGAGTCTATAGCCAGCCTCTCTTTCAATCCTAGTCCGATATTTCATTAGGAGGGCCGCGAATCATTGGCCTCGTCTTCTCTACGGTAGTACGGCTTTATAATGGAAACGTTAATGAAGAGGGGGGCACGCACGGAAGTCGGGGATCACAAAACAGTAAACGGCCCATCTTATAATCTCAAAACTAAAGGCAAAACCCGTATGAAATATACAGCGCCTAATTGACAACTGACCTGTGTGTTTGGTAGGATCTAAATGAATGAATGGGAGAGTCTATAACGTGATTATACTGCGGCATGGATCGTTTTAACAGTTATCGATCAGTTATATGATGCTAAGAACATTGTAATCCTGATATTATATATAATGCTAAAAGTAGAAGCAAGCCCCTTCTAGTGTATACCTGCTTCGTGACTTCATGGAAGTCACTGGTGTTTCTTGTTATTTTTTAAAAGTAAGCGACCACATCCCTCCGAAACTACCCTTCTCTTATAGACATATGTTTCAGTTTTAGTTTCAGCAGACAGTTGTTCCCGAACACTCGTCCCTAAACATCCCACCTAGTATGTAGTAGCTTAACTCTTAATATTTGTATATACCAGTGTTTTGCTTTTACTTCATAATAGAGCTTTTCTTTCATTTCTTTTGAAAGACTCTCCTCTACAAAGATTATTTAACTGATCGTCATAGGAAAACACTTATTTGCAATAAATCATCGTTTCAACTCACTGTGTCCAGATAACTCCAATTATTCTAAATCCTACTATTCACCCTTTGTTGTTCATGGGGGTGATGTTTTTTCGTGCTTACTGATTTTTTAATAGACAGTTTCTCCAATCATGTCCAGAGCGTCTGTGGCTCTCGCGCTCTTGTTCAGCCTCCACTGGCTCATATCCGGTGACGCGGCTGATGGAGGAGTGTGGGGAACTTCCATGGACTCTGCTTCCTCTTTCGCATGCGAGGGGGGGGGGTGAATATATGGGCTGTAAATAGTGTATGAATGAGCGAGTGAATAAATAATTGTAAATATGGTACGAATAAGAAGAATTAACACAATTTCTTATTTCCTATTAGGGAAGATTGTTATTTTATCACAATAAAGATTTGATTTGTAAAGTGTTAAGATGTTTGTACTAAACTCTCTACAGTTTATGTCTATTTAATGATATCTTGACATATGGTTTTTATCAAGACAATATTTACTCAACACTTGGACCAACTAATACTATTTACTTATGTCAACGGTATCCCTTGAGGTCTGTATTGTTATTTTTTTTCGAAAACAAATCTGGTTCAATAGGGCAATAGGGTAATTATGATAAAGGATTTATTTCATACCGTACATACAATATTGCATTTACCCTCTCATTCATAATGTATCAACAATTTACACACAAACAATATATATGTTACAATGTCCGGAAATCTACCTAAATCACATGTCACCTTTACAGCAAAGAGGGAATCAGGGATTGGGAAGATCCCCTTATTTGTATTATGTCTCGAAATGATTTTTGTTTCTATTATGTTGAAATAATTCAAATTTGTGGTCCTACAATTCACTATTATATTTTATTTGTTCATTGAATCTGACTAGTAGAGAAAAGACTTACATCACAGACTGTTTGTTGAACACTACGAATGAATAGAGGAAAAACAATAGCAAATCACACGTCCAATTCAACGGTCACAGTTATTGTAAACTACATAAGAACGCACATCAAGAATGTACAAATATGGCGAAATAGTCTCTTAACCCTTAACTAGAGTTTCCACAATTGTCCTCCCTTATCCGGGCTCGGATGAAAAGTTTGAAATGACTTATTTTATGACGGTTGTTATTCTGAAGGGCTGTATTCCAGGGACCTTTTGTCAGCGTCTCCCTTAATAGAAAATAATGAGTATTTGTTTTATAAAGGAGCTAAAAAAGGACAATCGGCAGAGAGGGGCTAGTTACCATGACAAAAGGGCTGACCGCTAGCTGGGAGATCATTTGCCCTTCCCTTTTTGCTATATATGTAGATTATAACTTGTTTATAATTATATAAAAACAACGGCCCTTCTTCTGCGTTGCTCTTTGTCTTTATATTTTTATTTCCAGTCCGCTTCTTTTGAAATATTACCTCTGTCCACTGGGGGGGCCCTACTTGTAGGTGGTGAATTCAATGCCTACAATTTTTCATCCTCTTATTCGAGGCATTTTAAATCGTTTCATCCTACCGTCCATTATGGATACGATTGAGTTATTCTTAAAAAAAAATAATACTTCTTCTTTATACGTCTTTATAACTTTTTTTTTAAGGATTTTTATTTTTTTTAAACACAATTTTCATTTATATCATTATTGATTGGGGTGTAAGAATTCATTCGTACGTAAGTACAATTTGCATTCATATAATATGTAAATACGCGTTCTTCCCTGGAGCCCCCCCCCCTCCAACTCATAAGACTAAACCCCTCAAAGCTGGCGGAAGGCGGGTAACAGTGAAGCACCCTGATTCCCTCTCTGACATGTGTCGAAGACCACAGAAAGTCACATGTCTGGGTACCGTATGACATACATTTCTATTTACAATAGATCGCGAAGCCACCACCATAGATTGCTATGTAATGCAAAAATAGATTTCAGTAAGTAAGTTTACGTCTTCAACTTTTATTTTATTCGCAGTTTTGAGTGTGCTTTAAGTACATGTTACAATTTTTTTGTTTAATTATAATTTAAATATCTTACCATCTTGCTTAGAAGCACAAATTAAATTTAACATGCGTTGGCCACTGAGACCGTATACGTGTACACTGCAATCGTTGTTTATTTTTACTGTAATGATGGAAATCTAACAGAAGGAAAAAGCTACGTAATAAGATAAAACTAATAAAACTTAATAATTATAATACTAAATTAATTTAAGTAATAAATAAGTAAATATTTAATGTTATTCCGACAGGATATGTTTGGTGCGTTTGTGGATGTATCTTTTGAGGGAATACTGTAATTGCCTATTTCTCTTATTAATGAATTTTCGGATATGGAAGTTAGAAATAATAAGTTCTCTGTCTGGGTGTGTATATACTGACGGATTGTGGGTAATTGTAGGCCTGTTGGCATGGTAGTTATCTTGGTGTAGCGAGAATTGTTGTTAATTATGCCTACACTAAAGTTTGGTACGACTTCTAATTTCCTGTAATTTGACGTACAAGTACAATTCCAAACCGGTGCAGCATATGTCATTGTGAGGCGAATAACTGCTTTATGTAGTATAACTTGGCGTTCAGGTGTTAGATTTGATAGTTTGTGAAAGTAGAGTGACATTTTACTCCTGAGAGTTTTAGCTGTGTTTCATTTAGAGTAATAGATAAAGCTGAATGATGGATACAACCATTACTAAAAAATATTTCATTTTGTTATTTATTGATTATTTATTACATAATTGGAACAAATCGACAAGAATGCAAAGATATTGTGCACAAGTTGTGATATTCAAGTTAAATTTATTTGTGATTTGTGGTTTGTGATAGTGAGTGAACGCTAACTCGTAGGTTGGAATGGGACCAGGGTTCTTCTGGAATTGTTTAAGGTAAAATGATTATCAACAACAATTTTTATTAAGATAAAATTACAATCTGCCTTTTATTAGGCAATAAGTAATTGAGATAAATGTTATCAATCATACCATATTTACAATTCATCATTCACTCGCTCATTCATTCAATATTTACAAACAGCCCAGAGGCCCCCAAAGTCCACAAGGTTGTCACCTCCCTCGCATGCGAAGGAGGAAGCGGAGTCTTGGGAAGTCCCCCACGCTCCTACGTCAGCCGCGTCACTGGATAAGAGCCAGCGAAGGCTGACCAAGAGCGCGAGAGCCACAGACGCTCAGGACATGATAAGAGAAACTGGCCATTGCCAGGAGTCCCACTATCACTTGATTATAGCAGGTCACGAGGCCACTGCCATTTTTATCTTCGAGGAGGATTATAGGGGTGAGTGGTGCAGTGCAATGACTGTGCTAGGGAATTAGGGTGGTTGGATAGGTTGCTATGGAATTTTATGAACTTGGAAGGGATGAGTTCAAGAATATAGGGTATATTCAGATCATTGTGAAGGCTTTTGTTGCTGACATAATAAGGGGCATTTACTATTGTTCTCAGGACTTTTGATTGAAAGATTGGATACGCTTGATGTTCGACTTTTTTGCTGTCCCCCATAGCTCTATTCCGTATGTCCAGATTGTCTTAAGTATAACTTTGTAAATAAGTAGTTTATTTTCTATTGAGAGATGGGATGTCCTTTAAAGTAGTCTGTACAGTTGTCCAAAGCGTCTGTTTAGTTCTTGTCTTTTTAGCCTCGTGTGTGGGTTCCATGTTAGTCTTTTGTCGAGATGGAAGCCTAAATACCGTACTGTCTCAGCACAGGGAGAGGAATTGAATTCAAAAAGACTGGCGGACAGGACTTGCGGCAGAGGATAAAGGTTATGTGGGAACATTTTGCTTCATTGACTTTGATTCGCCATTGGTTGCACCAATACTCGATCTCGTCAGGGTGTTTTTGAAGGTTTCGGGATGCTATATCAGGGTCTGGATGGGTTGACAGGACTACAGTCTCGTCTGCGAATGGGGGTCCTCTGGTCCAGAGGAGGTTAAATGATGGATGATTATTGCTCTACGTTTGGTGAATACTAAATGTTACAGTAATTTAAGTTGGTGATGGAGTGTTTTCCGATCAAGTCATGTGTGAGGGTTTCATGTCAATCGTTCGTCGAGTGTACCCAAGACGTTTGAATGTGTTATATTGACTGACAAAATAGTTAAAATAAAAACATTACCATTTCAAAAAATTGGTCAACGCTTACCCTCGCTGCACACCCATTGGACGCAAACTATCAACACTAGATGGCCATCATTTCGGCAAAGTAGACACAGAAAATACTGACGTAAAATTAATTAGCTCTCTCATAGTAGTGGCTAAGTTAGAAGTGCGCATGAGCAGAGAAAAAGATCATCCCTTTGGCTTATAATTATGAATTTTATGATTTGTTTTCTGTTAAATCCTGTAGCAGCTGTCATTAACATATCAGGTCATTCATTTGTCATACCAAAGCCCATGCGAATATATTTACAAAAACAAGAGAGGAAAGAGCAATCAATGAATAAAAAGGACTAACAGAAGTGAAGAGACATCTTCCTGCCTAAATGATCTTGTCCGAAATGAACATGGCCCTTTTGTGATGTTAACTAGACCCCCTCCAACCGTTTCACAGCCTACGGGATCGGCAATAAATTGCTAAAGGCCGCTTTAAGCCCATACCCTACAGGGCTGACCCTAAATATTCGCCCGATGAGATCGAATCTGTCACGAGTATTGTTTCCTCTGTCAGTGGTGTCTCCCCGGCCTTTCATGCCCGCTTCGATTGCTACACCCTGCAACGATAACACATCGTACATTGTATATCTCCTTGTCATTAAGAGGATTAAACCTAACATTTTTTTTTCTTTATTTCCAATGTTATCCAATGATTGCTCAATAAAAGAAAAAGTTCGTGTAACCAGTTCATTTGATAGATATATCAACTACGATCTATGATATATATATATGGAAATGTATCCGAGGATTGCCCACTGAATGAGTTTCAGATGGTAGCCAACAGAAGCGTTGATGGTGACCCAGTGTTGAGGGAGTGGGTGAGCAGAGAGAGAGAGAGACTCGAGATGAAGACGCTGTTGAGGAAGAAAGAAGCTGAGTTGCGGTGCTGAATTTTTTGTGGTGGTCGGTGTATGTATTTGATGTTTTTTTGAGAGCGTTATTAAGAATAATTAGTATGTTAGTGTTTAATTTGTAAAATTTGTAAGATCAATTCTCATCTTATTTTATTTTATTTTTTTTTTTTTATTTTTAGTCAACAACAATTTGCTAACATAAAATTACAATCTGCCTCCTTTATTAGGCAATAAGTAATTGAGATAAATGTTATCATTCATACCATATTTACAAACAGCCCAGAGGCCCCCCCAAGTCCACATGATTGTCACCTCCCTCGCATGCGAAGGAGGCAGCGGAGTCTTGGGAAGTCCCCCACGCTCCCTCAGCCGCGTCACTGGATAAGAGCCAGCGGAGGCTGACCAAGAGCGCGAGAGCCACAGACGCTCAGGACATGATTAGAGAAACTGGCCATTGCCAGGACTCCCACTAACACTTAGTTATAGCAGGTCACGAGGCCACTGCCGTTTTAATCTCCGAGGAGGATTATAGGGATAAGTGGTGCAGTGCAATGACTGTATAAGTTCATCATTTTAATACGTAAAAAAGCCACTCATGTTAATGTATAATATAATAATTTTTTTAGTTATACAAGACTGCGTAGTGTTAGGTCCCGGTTTTCACTAATCAATAGATTATATTATTATTAATGAATATTGTATGAAGATTTAAATGGTTCAGTTGATATAAATAAGTTGATAAAAAGGAACATAGGAAGACTAGAAGTAATATAAGTATATTATATACTTATAAAATTAGTAGCAGCTCAGCGCCTGCAACTATAGTAGGTATTTTGTCTCATTAGGTGTTGTGCCATAGAATTATTTCTTAATAATTCTTCCAAAAATTAAAAAAAAAAATTGAGAGGCTACCTCGGATACAATAGCTAGTAAGCAGGTATTAATTTACTTCGTCCATTTAGTGCCGATTCCATTAGCAGCCTATAGCTGAGTTGTTGACTCCACTCAAGCACTTTGAGTGGAGTGATCCGGCATTTAGTAATAAATTAACATAGGGCTTGGATAGATGAGCTAGGCTGGTCTGATGTTGATGCGATGCCTGGGGACAGAGGCCCCTGGAGGGGAGACACTAAATTCGGAACACTCGGACCGGCCAAATGACCGAATTTGCAATTCGATAAATCAAAGGCATTGTAGTGGCGACCTGGCAGTGATGTGAAGGCAGCTAAAGGTACTGCTTCCGCACAGGGCCCATTCTCCCCTGCTCTATGAACAATACCCCCTCTAACCTGTATAATACCTCCATTTACATTTTTTTTTTATTGTTTTTTCATGGTTGTCACCTGTTCAACAATGTTATATGAGCCTCTCAACAACGACAATGATAATAAAAAAACATTATCGATTCCATTATACACATTGCCATTGAGAACAAACGTCCACCTAATGTGATGAAAAACGCAGAGGAAGCAAGGGAGCTAATAAACGCGAGAATTTAGGAATTATAAGAGAAAAAGAGTAAGGAAAATGGATTTATGTTTTGATTTAAAGCAAAAAAAATGATCTATTATACCTTTGACCAAATAACAGTAGTCATCCTAATGTTACCTGAAGGATCGAGTAGAGGGCATAAAGGGATAATCTATCGGGTAATTATTACATAAAATTAAAACATTCACCAGAATACAATCACATTAAAGTATTAAAGTATTAGGTGAGTTTAATGGTACATACCTATATTACTAAAATATTTACTATCATATCTTTTAAATAATTTATATTAAACTTTGATCTTTTACTTTTACTTTATCTTAAGGTTCTGTTAATAAAAATAGAATAATTCTGGCAAAAGGAATAATTGTTTATTACACATATGTTCATGAATTTAATGTACAAATAAATACGTACGTTGATAAAATTAACATTATTAAAAAACTGAAGTTAAATTATACCTTAATTACTTCGCGGCTGGTCAGCTTTTCTTTGTGTTGCGTCCTTGTGCATTCTTCATTTGCCAGATGCGTAGCGTTCTTGTGGCATAGCGTGGTCCGGATAGCGTCTTCTTTGTCGTAGCAAGGGTTGCTACCTCGTGGTGATCATGGTCTGGTCACTGCCGGGTCGAGTGCAAGAGAATGGGAGCCGGCTTCTACCCAGCTCTCGTCTCCCGGGCCCCTGGTGAAAGAGTGACCTGCTCTTAGCGTTGTTCTCTTTCCTCCTTTCCGCTGCGTTCTTGACCTCTTGACCTCTTTGGTTGTCCAATCCTCTTTGTCTCATATATGATTACTTTTCTTGTTTTGAAGTTAATAAATTAAAATATTTATATTTAATTATTGATATTATTTATGTTATACATATTAATGGTAGACACAACGCAACGAATAGTGTTTAAACATTCATGAATCGTGATCCACTGGTCGTATATTGTTCATGTACGCTCGCTAATTTCGATTTTATCTCAAAAACACCATACAAAATCACAACATCAAAATATCATAACAATATATTGTGTAAATACACCGTCATCGGTTTTATTTATATCAATTTGTAAGTTTGCACATTTGTATCCACGAAGTTATAATTCAATTTTGTTCATTTTCTTTACCGAGGTCCCTTCGATTTTTGTTTTATTTATTTCTATTACTACAATATTGGTAGTGCTGTTTTGTAAATTATTGTAAATAAAGGACAATAATATACTAACAAAAATAATATATATCGAATAACATATCACCTTTACATTATATCACATTACATATAATCAGTATAGAAATGAATATTATTATTTGTGTTTAGGTTAATTTCCTATACAAATAGAGCCTGGCCTTACAGACATAACAACAAAACAGTTATATCATTCATACTATCAAATAGTTTAAAATTTACAAAAATCAGTTTAGTAACGGTCATAAATGATATTTCTAGATTTTCATTTAAGCTAATCATTTTAACACTTCACATAATCGTAATTTAGACGAAATAGGATCGACATTGTCTCATATTTATAGTCTCAGTACAATACTAAATTGAACAATATTTTAGGACCAAACCGACGACCACCAAGAAACGACAACCGATATCGAGAAAATTTCCTTATAAAAACCGAAAAAGGTTAATCTAAACCTATTGTGACACTTCTGGAAATACCGAAACAAAATAGAATTTTACATTAATAAATTAAGTCCGAATGTGAAATCTTACTTGGCAACGATGCAGTGAAAGAGGTGGAAACGAAGATCGATTTCAAAAGAGAAAAGAATAAAAATAAAATATTAAAAATTTTGTTTAACTTTAGGAATGAACAAAATTAAACCTCCTAAGCCAGTAATTTACTTTATTGATTATAAAAGCGATGTTTTAGAGATCCCTGAAGGAATTTACCAAAAGGAAGTCACAGCCTTAAGCTAACATAAATACTATAGCTTTGAACTAAATCTTCATCAACTATTAGGAGAAGTAAACGAAATCTCTCCTTAACCTGAAAATGTCATTGATCAAATACCAAATCTCATCCAAGCAGATCACATGAGCATAACAGATAAATAAACCCGAATATATATTTTGAAAAAATGCCCAGCAATATTTAGAACAGAAAAAGACCAACTCCAATTAACTCGATAATTTACCGCTTCCCTTACTAATTTAGAGATAATATTAAAAAAGAAATTATCAGAAAAAAAAAAAATTCTACCTATTTCCCCTTACCACTCGCCAATATGGTTGTGTTCAAGAAAATGCATCTGGGGGAAAAAATCAGAATAGTAATTTAATATTAAAAAACTTAATTAATAGACTATTCCAGATAAATATCCAAGATTTATTTGGAAAATTGGGAAGGGCAACCATTTTCAGAGCTATCGACTTGTGTTCAGGGCATGTATGACCAATGACATTTTGAGTTTTTAAGAATGCCCTTCGGGTCGTGTCACTACATTTCAAAGGGCCATGATTGTATTCTGATGGTCCTAATTATATATATATGGGTGAATAATCATTTTTCAAACTGATGTATCAGACCTAGAGACTGTACTACGAAAACTTAATCTCAAAATACAGTTGGATAAAACCGAATTTCGCAAACAGGATCTATTATTTTAAGGACATATTTCAGAAAGAGGCATAGAACCTAATCTGGCGACAATATCTGCCTTAATGGATCCCAAGGTGCCTAAAACTGAAAGGGAAATTAAAAGGTTTTTAGGACTAACAGGATTCTATAGAAAAATGATACCCAACTATGCTAAAATAGTACCCACTTTGACAAAATCATTAAAAAAGGGAATCACACTAGATCTTGGAAGCTATAAGAAGGTATTTTAGGCTCTTAAAAACCTAATTCGCAGTCAGCCGACTTTAAAAAAGATTTCTACTTAATAATTGACGCTAGTAATTACGCGATAGGATCTGTACTAACCCAGAAAAAGTATAAAATCTCTTTTTCGCGTCTATGACACTAAATAAAGCAGAGGAAAATTCTTTCACCGCATAAAAAGTATGTCTGACCATAATATGGGCTTTCAGCCATTTCAAATCATACACATATGGAAGAAATGTTTTTATTTACACCGATCACAAACCTTTTAAATACATGAAAACCTCCTCACAAAATTCTGGACTAATCAGAAGGTAAATTATTTGAGAATACTTCGACTTCGACTTAAAAACACATTGAAAGGAAAACAAACACAGTAGCTGATTATATATAGCGATGCCACGTTGAAATGCAAGAGAAGCGGCAAATCGACTCACGTCACACTCATAAACTTGAGACTATACATTCTTCCGACTCATCAATTGAAAGCCAAGTCATGCTGGTAGAAGACCATAAGCCAGTCATCATATACATGAGAATATTATAACAAAAGGATACTTTCAAACCAAAATACCCCTACCATTCCCACCAAAAAAATATATTTGAAAAAGAATTGCTGACATTCAATACACCTAACATTTTTTATGGCATATAAAGGGTGTCCCAGAATTAACACAAGATTTGATTTAAATAGAAAACACACTTTTTAGTATTTTTGTTATCCTTTTTTTATTCAATTATAAAGTAAATAGGATAGGGTTATTTATGGAATAACACATCGGGCAAATGGCCTCCACGGCTAGCACATACACACTCTTTTGTCGAAATGTTCCATGATTATTTGGCATAAATGTGGTTCAATTTCGTTGATGCAGCGTTGAATTTCCTCTTTTACTGCACGGGTGGATGTGGGCTTGTTGACATACACCTTTGCCTTCAAATTATCCGATAAAAAGAAATCTAAAGGTGTTAAATCACACGATCTAGGGGGCCAATTCTGATCACCGAAACGAGAGAGTACACGACCTGGAAATGTCTCTTGCAGTATTTGAATCGTTTCATAGGCTGTATGACATGTGGCACCATCTTGTTGAAACCACATATTGGCCACATCAATATCATTCAATTTCGGCACAAAGTACTGTGTTTACGACACCGAATTGATGTTACTGGATTTTCAACAACACTCTCATATTGACATTTGAACGGCTTGTTTTTGGACGACCATGAATTGATGAAGTCAAAACACTATTCCGACCATATTTTGTAAGAAATTTTTGAACTGTTGCCGCCAAACTTTCATTATTTTTGAGATAATTTTCAACAATAAAGACACGTTGTTCCATCGTGTAATGCTCCATTTTTACTAACCCTGAACTGTCAGCTGTCAAATTGTTTTTTTCTAGGGTTGCCAGCTCTTTACTGCACAAAAGGCGGCAATTTAAAATCTTGAGTTAATTCTGGGACACCCTTTATATTGCTCAAGTAAAAAATAGATTACGTTTGAAATTCAAATGTACGAAAAAACATTAAATATGAGTAAATTTATAGTTTCTGTTTTTTATGGTTCACGTGTTTTGTTGAATAGGAAGCGATAACTGAAAAATTATTTAAGTTAGGTGATCCCCAGCGTTTTATTAAACTGTAGCATTGTAAACTCGACAAACTCTGTAGTCCAGTAGTAGGCTTATAAACGAAATCACGAATAATTTATGATTTTACAAAAAACAGAACTTTGCATAATTTAGCCGCTTGAAAGCTCCTTCAAAGAAAAATTCTACTTCATTTTAAGGAAAATTTTGTCTAGTTTACGATCATACATTTGAAAATTACTTAACTTAAATATTTTTTTATTTGCCACTTTCTATTCAACAAAACAGGTGACAACCTTAAAAAAATACGCAAAATTTAAATTGACTCCTCCCCTGTCGGATTTTGGCTATAAACCAAATCAACTGTTTGCATTTGAAATTTACTACCACCTAACTTAAGTGTCGGACATTCTTTGGGTTACACCCTGTATATATGTAAATCAAAAAATTATGTAAACCAAACATCCACAATCCCATTAGAACCAACTCATCCCTCTGCCCATGCTATGTTTTAGTCTGGCCTTGTCAGACCCCACGCCTTCTTAGTGGGATTCTCTGCCTACGTCTCGCTAAATCTAACTCCTCCTTGGAAGAGATCTCTTCCATGTGAACGACGGTCTCTGGGGCTCTACAAACTTTACCTAGTAGTGTCTCCCCCAGCGATCCAGTCTGCTTCTCTTTGCACACTCGCCTTTGGGATCCGAGCAGTTTTTGCCTACCCTTAACTATTGAGTGTGAATTCGGGGTCATTCTAAGAACACATAAACGACCTATAATACCTACCCTGTGCCTATTATCCTGAACATAGTACACTTTCGAGGGACATAACTATCAGATGTGGAGTCAGATAGCTCAGTAGTAGGACCCGTCATGAAGCAATCGTCCAGGTCATCGCCTATTCAACTCTCGCTCCGTTTGTTTTTTTTTACAATCAAACCATTCCCCGGTTTTGAGGAACCGGTGGGGCTGTGTATCGATATGTGTCGAAACTGATACAAAACATTATATAGTATTAAATATTAAATAAATCTTGAATGAATAAAGGATTTTGACTCTCTATTATAAATTGTGAACACAGAAGATGACACAAAACATCAAACCTTCTTATCACTATTAATCACAATCGATTTCAATGGTGTAACTAATGATTTAAAAATATTCGTTGATGTTGGCCCTTTTATTAATCGGCTAGAATGTTAAATGAGGTAAAAAATTAGCCGAAGGGATCATTTTTTAACTCCTCTAATAGGCTTCAAAGCTGTTGCTAATGATGTCTTTGAGAATTATAGACCCCGTGCTCGAGATACTTCACAGTTTTTTTCTTTAATAGCTTTTTAAACACGGGGGTTATGCTGCATACATCTATTTAATTATATTTACAATTTTATGTGTTTATTTTTATAGATGTCTGGTTATAGTAGCGAAAGATTTGGTAAAAATGTCTTATTTTTCTTTCTAACTTTAAACCCAATAACGTTGAATACGTATGTCGGGCTCAGATAACTGATTATCCCGTAAGTGGGGAGAAGACGCCCGCCGCGGGCTAGGGTCACTACAACCTCTTAGCCACCGTCCGGCGAGCGCCAAGAAAGCGATAGAGCGGGCGGACCTGTAGTCTTTCACCCTGGCTGCCGGCCTAGTCGGGGAGCAGCCTAATTCGTTTTGATCTGACTCCATAAGATCTTTAGAAGGTGTGTGCCCCGACAGTGCACTATGTTCAGGAGAAGAGGTTCAGGGTAGGTTTATAGGTAGTTTATGTGGTCTTGGAATGACCACGAATTCACACTCGGTATCTAAGGGTAGGCGAAAACCGTCGGGATCCAAAAGGCGAATGTGAATCAGAGAGAAGCAGATTGGATTGCCGTGGGAAACGCTACTAGGTAAATGTTGTAGGGCCACGGCAACTGTCGTCCGCGAGGCCTCTCCCAAGGAGGTGCTAGTTTTAGCGAGACGAAGGAAGAGATTCCCACTAGGAAGGTGTGGGGTCGGACTAAAACATAGCGAGGTTAGGAGAGGGAGATGCAGAGGTAGTTGAATGAGGAGACCATGGTTTTGAGTAGAGCAGCAAGAGCCAGTGCAGAGAGAGAGAGAAGTGTTCATGGTGCGATTTTTTTCTTTCTGCTTTTCACCCTCATGAAGAAAAGAAGGGAGTCATCCCCACTAGCGGCTATTCTCCCCACTATCTTCTCCCCCACTCCGACTGACGTCATAAGTTTTATTAAACATATGGAAACAGTGTTAGATATGATCTGATCGAGAAGTGGGTGACTTATAATTATTTGTAATTACCCACCTCTTAATTACAACGTACGTCCCTTAAATTAAAATTGATAGGCCATTAGATCAGAATAAAAATTAGAAATGAAATATAAATATTCATGTCATTTTTGTTACTATACAATATAAGCCAAACCGTCGTTCTTATATAATTTGGATGATAATAATGACTTCGTCATCAAGCTCAACAAATGCCGTGCATTCATATCGCTACCTAAGTAAGTTTTGATAGGTTATATTGTGAATGTCGGCCGCTAATTCCAGGACACAAGGGCCATACTGGTTTACTGTCCGGACAGTGAGGGGCTTTAGTATGCGGGCCCTAGCAGCTCTGCCCTGCTGGGGCAGTAAAAAGCTTATCCGTGACTCTGGATAACGGCAGGTACTAAGAATCATCACCAACGCCTCACCAACTTCTCAATATTGAGTGAAAGAAATTCCAGCTCCAACTTTGAGGGGCAGTCACTTTCAGAATGGGATCACGGTGTGAATAGAAAGTTGCCTAAGTAACGCATTAATGAGCTGCTCCTATCACTATTTCCAAAGAAAACTTCCATTAGAAGGTTATTAGGGTCTATAGACCTGAAAGCAATCATGTTAAACTGCCCAGTCTTATCCGTCGCTGATTTTTTTTCTCTTTAAACCATAGTGCTTTAATAGCACCTTAATTCTTGCCAGTGGCAAATTTGAGTTGTAAAATCTAACTTTAGATATAATCAGTGAGGTTCATAACAGTTTTTCATTGAATAAAACTTCCTATTCTATTTATTTTTTCGTCACCTACTGAGAGGCGTAGCCACTTTTTTAATTAATTTTTATTTGAATATAATTACAATCTTTTCTAGAAGGACATAATTGTGAAGAATAGATAATTATGATAAAATATCGCATTGATACTGTATTTACAATATACATTCACACAATATAGGCAGGCATACATAGCCCATGGATTCTCCAACTCACCCGTAGTCACCTTCCCGGCTACGGAGAAGGAGGCGAGGATTCAGAAGATCCCCCGAACTACTCCTGCAACCAAAAATTAAAACTAATACTGAATACTAGAGAAAAAAGGGAATAAACCAGTACCCTATTCATTAGTTGTTAACAATGAATACTCTATTTCAGTAGAAGGTAATCAGGTATGTGATTTCCGTGAACACTGATAAAAAAAATGTAAGTGACCTAGTTATGACCTAAGGCTGATGATCGATTGCTAATTGCAACTCTTATCAAGAGCTTTGTGTGCGCCGAATATAATCTACTAACAGTAGGCCTGCAGTAGGCGTTTTCCGAATCATTTTTCTGTTTACGTACAAATAATTTTAAGCTAATGAAATATTTTCCACTAATCACATCACACTCGTCCTGAGTCGGGATAGCCATTTACAATGCTTACCTGAATGCTTCCATAGGTTTCACTTATCCCAAGATGCTACGGTCCTATACGAAACGGGACCTAGTAGAACAATCACTAACCTCACTTGTATGCCAGCCTCATTTGCTTACTCTGCACTTCTAAGTATCTTGTCCGCTTTGACGATTCCAACCAGCTTTTGTGGTCTGTGGTCTAGAAAGCCTAGATGGTTTCCTAACTATCTGGGCGTGTCACACTTTATAAAGGACCCTACGTTTGGTTCCTGAGTCAGAACTGGAGCTTACTCTATTAGATACATATCTGATTCTTTTGTAAAATGTAACTTTTAGACGATGTTTTTACTGTTTTGGTATCAGGAGAACCGAAGGCAACAGGAGTTTACTCTGTTAGATACTCATCTTATTCTTTTATAAAAATTCAAAATAGAAGTAGCCAGAGATCTTTTTAAAAATTGTTTCCCCAATAAATACTGATTTTCGCACTCTAACATACGCTACCGTTGTTCTATTAATTACCTTATATATTAGGAATCGGAACTAAAATATTAATGTCTTTTGGAAAGAAAAGCTTTACTACTAGGCCGTGGTTACAAGAGAGTAGCAAAAGGCACCCCCACCCACCTCCCGGTGGCAGTTCATTGCACTCCTGATAAAAGCCGTTTGGAAGTAGCAACACTGACTACCGTCCGGGAAAAATAATCCAAGGCGAGATTTGTCAAAACAAGTTTGGAAGTGAAGGCTTGGGTCATTTGTGACAACAATGAGTGACTAGGTGAGAACAATGACGCTGTAATATAGCAGCCGACGGGGAGCCTAGGATTAGGAACAATTGCTAGGATTAATGGAGAAAAAATTGAAAATAAAAGGCTGGTCAGCAATGAACGAGTGCAAGAAAACGGCAGTAATTCAGCTAATATTTTCAATTTTGATTTTTGTGCAATTGTTTTTCCCACCATAAATTATTTGTCAGTCTCTTATCTTTTGTTAACTCATGTCTCATCATTGAAAGCCCATGAATTTTCATTCCATCAGTTAATTCTCCAATAAGCAATCTCTATAAACCGATCTTCAGTCTTAATCGTATAGTCCACTGCCCAGTACTTTACCTAATTTAGTCACTACTTTCTGTTCTGATCCCTTGCTGAATCACTAAGTGTTAAGTGTTGGAGGTCGGGTGAAGATACGTGGGTGGTCTGAAAAGCTTTTATTTTAGCTTTTATTTATTTTATTATCATCTTCATGTTGAGGTCGGAAACTTTTCAGACCACCTGTGTAATGTAGGGAGTTTTCAATTGATCTGAATAAATCTTTACTTTGGAACTCTTCGCGAATCCTTTATGTTAATTTTACCAGGCTTATGGCCACACCGTCAAACCCACTACATCAGTGGATGATGTGAAATGAAAAAAGGATTTTCTTCGACTTCAAACCAACTTCATTCCGTTTCCGAAACATTTCTAAAGTGATCACTATGTTTAGTTTTTTAAGCATTTTGTCATATCATATGGGTAGTATTCGTATATTTTATACTAATCTTATCAAATCCATTCCGAGACTATGGAAGGTACATTTCATATCAGTTTTGCAACTTGGCAAAAAAAAAAGGTAATTAATGATTTTAAATTCAATTCAAAAAGTTTTTTTTTTATATTCTTGAATAGCTTCCAAACATTATTTGTATATGTTGTGCTTTATTACGTTAATGTTAGCAATAAATCTTACTTTTATCATTTATGTTACGTTTAGGTGCCCCTTTTATATCATTGTGAATGTGTAAATTCCATTTATGTGACAAGAAGCTAGTGAATTCTCAAAGTAAAAGATATGGGAACGAGCTGTCTCACTTTTTCTAAAAGGCGGACATTCTCCTGATCTTCAACCCATCTCACGTCACATATTATATTACATTTTATCATAACCCGACCATTTTATTTTTTAACGTTTAGTTTAATATTGTATGAAATGTTACACTACTTATTTAATTTTAGATTCGTCAACTATATATACAATTAGCATATAAAACTTGTGAAGTTGACGTCTGAAAATTAAATCCATTCATGAATTGATTGGGATCTGAATCAATTTAATTTTCACAAATTATTTTCTATTCATCTTTTCAAGTTTTATCTTATGCTGTGATCTACCAGTTATAGTTCCAAATCCAAAAATATTCTACAAATGCAATCATATATTCATACTAATATTTATAAATATAGTAAGGTTATATTAAATAGTATTAATAATAATAATAATAAATTTATGTATTATTGGTCAAAATGCTGATTTATTTCATTCTGAGCCCCACGTGTATCTCTTGATGTATTTTCTTCAACATTTATGCTATTTCTTTTATTAATACCTAAATTTAAAGTAAAATTCAGTTTTATTAACCGGTAAAAAATGTTGACTATAATAAATAAACTATAATCGTTCGAACCGATTTAAATAGTGTTTGTTTATTCATATTTTAGCTGTACATATCATATTACAGTTCGTTTTAAAGGTATTTTTCTATTCATAAGTATTTAACAGTTTCCAGTCAGCACCAGACTTCATTGCGACGTCCTTCATTTTGACTTTTATTTTATTTTTTTCTGGAGAGAGAGAGAGAGAGAGAGAGAGAGAGAGAGAGAGAGAGAGAGAGAGAGAGAGAGAGAGAGAGAGAGAGAGAGAGAGAGAGAGAGAGAGAGAGAGAGAGAGAGAGAGAGAGAGAGAGAGAGAGAGAGAGAGAGAGAGAGAGAGGGAGAGAGGGAGAGAGAGGGGGGGGAGAGAACATTTTTTTTTCATTTTACGTTACTTGGGCTCATTAAATATAATTGCCATACGTCAGATCACCTCAAAACTATAACTAAAATACAATCAATACTTTAAACTTTAAGTTTTATTCTATATTTAGTTCTAGTTTAAGTGCACTGCTTAATTTTCAGGAAAACAAAAACAAAAATTAACCTCCAACTGACAGACTAATTTCTATTGGTCCTTAAAAATAAAATGTATTTGTCCATATTTCTCATAGTACATACCTTATGCAGAACATTTATCCTTTATTTCGTATTTTTATTGTATTTCGAATAAATGTCTTTACGTAGGTAATGATTGTTGCAAAATAATCTTAGTTAGTTAAAATAAAATATTTCATATAATGGAAAAAAAAATTGGTGAAGCCACTCTTCATTGGATCACCTATTTATTGACAGGTTATATCATGATAAATCAATTTATTTCCTATATTTAAATAATGAAGAAGTACATAGTAAATGGTATTTTTGGTAAGTAAAGATGTAAAGATTGGTAAGTAAGTGGTAAATGGTAAGTAAAGATGCACTGCATCTAGTCTAATAACAAAAGACTAACATCATCGCTATTGGTTAATAACCTCTTCATTGAATTATACATAAATTTTAATTTGTGTAAAATATACATAAAAATATAAAAACTAAAAACTAGATGTTGATAAAATAAGCATTTCATCGTAATAATGCCCTAATCCCTTAGGTTTGAGTAATTTATCGATTTAAGCCTAATTTTGAAGCAATCGATTCTCTCTACACCTAGAATACAATCAGCTTTGGATACTTAGTGCAACTTAACTATTGTACTTTGTCAAATGTAATTCTTAGAAACTTATTCTGGATTATTTGAACTTTGCTAATATTGGTATGATTGACTAAACTCGAAACTAGGTGCTGCGTAAGTTAATAACAGGGCAATTTAGTCTAGGTGATTATACTTGTAAATTCTATTGATAAATGGGAAATGGGTAGATAAATGTATTTTTGTGCTCTTAATCATTAAAAAGCAGTAATTCCATGACTCTTTCTCAAAGTTTCGAAGCTTCGGGGCACTCAGCGGCCCTTCAGGTGAATTCAGAACCCCTGTAACTCCTTCCTTCTAATTTGTTCCTTGTGCCTCGACCCTGTGATGACCTCGCCATCACCGCCTGGCTCCCGGCCCTGCCACCTGTTGACAGTAGCCCTCCCTCACTCCTATAACTCACTCCTTGCCTTGCTCAGCGACCCTCCCAGCTTGGTCCATTTAATCGCAGAAGTAGGTTAGCTGCTCGTAGTGTCCTGTCCTCTGGCAACCATGTGTGCATATTCAAGCTATAAAATTAGAGATTTCAGTCAAAAATTAGCTAATTCCATACAAAACCGTTCCAATCTCACATATTCTTCCCTGGTACGAGGTTTCACCTGCCAATCAAACGACAAAAACCAGTACAAAATCTTCGCACGATGATTATAAAACAGAAAAACTCTTGCGTGGCACACGTTTATCAAACAAATTGAAATAAACTCTCATTTAAGAGATAAATCTACAAAGGTACTAAACAAATACTAATGCATTGAGCATTTTTGATAGTAGTTACTTGCACCACTACTAATTTTGTGACATATATTAAACGTGTGTATTATTTTTTTATACTTTTATCTTTTAATTGAGAAGATTATCATAAATTTTCCTTCTATTCAAATTTTTTTGTAAATATAACTATTACAAAGCACGGTATATACCATGAATAGGAATTCTAAATCATCTATATAAAGATTTTTAATTCTCAAAGAATATGTAAGAAAATGTCTGTAAGGTTTTTATCTGTCTATTAAAGACGATATAAACTTATTATATGGCAATATGGTGGAAAAAATCAATGAATTGACAAATAGATGAAATCACAGCGAAAATGATAAATATTTAAAAGTATATAAATATTTAAAAGTAGCAAATAAAAGTTGAATTTGCTTTATTAGGGGAAAAGTTTTTTTGAAAAATTATTCATATGATGAAAATCTAACTTGACGTGGATCACAACGACGCAGCTAATCCCGGAAGCTATGTCATTCTATGCTTGAAAGTCGAATAGATCCAAAACTGAACAACGCTACGCTGGCCCTTAAAAATTACAAAACTTGGGCACTCCTGGCCTAAACCGTATCCAATCTCGGAATGAGAACACCTAAAAATCAACCACTAAACAGAAACTTGGAACATTCAAGCAAACGGATATCTGCCTGCTCAAGATAAATCCTCTGTTCACTGTTCAAGCTCAACTTCTTATCTTCAACTCAGCAGGCTGCCTAGACTAGAAAAAAACATCAATGGTGAAAAGTCCACTTCCCATCAATGAGGAAGTCAAGTTCACAGGTTATTGAAAACCCGTTATGATTAGTTACAAATGTACTAATCCAAAATGCCTAACAGGTATATCACATCTATCCGTTACATTTCATTGATTGATTCATGATTACTCTTACAGGTATTAGGTCAGTATGGTACATCGAAACATTATGCCAGTTGTATTCACTTTAGTTCATTTGGAAAACTGGGCAGTGAATAAATACTTTCCGTATCATGTCGACCACAGCTTAACTGAATACAATTAACTAGTCCATCCAACAATCAGCATTTTTACATTTCTTTTCCATTATTTAAAAACTACCACTATGTTGCATTTTTTATTAAGTTCCACACGACAACACGCTAGATTCATGGATATTTATTGATGGATTTTTAAAAAGAAATACTCCGTATGTTTCATAGAAAATTCATAAGTTCCTTGTTTCTTTTAATCCATTTTGTCATTTGAATTGCCCTATTGCTTTTGAAAATCCGGTAATCAATTACACTCAACCAAAGGAACAAATCTTAACCTTAAATATAAGTCAGTTCTGAGCAGCTTGACCAGGTTACTGACTTTTATTATGTTCGATTCTAAACATCCCTCCCGTTATTTTAACCAAAACATATGCAGTACAGTTCATGGTGTTTTTGAATTATCCCTTAAAATTGTAGATCGAATGGATAGATTTCGAGGTCACCATCATGAAACAACTGAATAAAGACGATCAATCCATACCAAAGTAAAATAACAAAAGAGCACCGGTACGGTGCAGGCTAAGCAAAAATTTATTATAACTATAATGCAGCAGCGTACCTAGGGGGATGGGTCTACTCCGGGTGGCACATATTTTAGGTGGGCATTTACTTATATTTTTGTCTAAATTATATAAAAATATAATAATGTTTTAATCGACGATTTTAATAAGTATACAATTTAACCAAAATGCGTCCTTACCCCGGCAGTCTCACGTGAGTTCGACATTTTTACATTTAATCAGTAAAAAAGAAACACGTGGGTGGTAAATTTGGAATAGAAGGTGGTCACAGAAAGATACGTCACATGGTAAAATTGAAAACTTGCAAGCGATACTTTCCTTTCAAAACTACTAACAGATGATATAAGTTTTAACAAGGTCATTTAAGAACTCGAGAAGAAAGAGCAAGATAAATAAATAAACACGCTTATATTTTATGATTATACATACGTATGTTCAATAATTATTTAAAAACTTGATTTTGATACACTTAAAAAGGGCGTCCAAAGAGTGATCATCCGTTAGGCTCAAGGTACGCAACTCCTGTAATGCATTTTAAATTTAGTTCTCATGAGCAAAGCTTGTCATGAAGCCAATTTACTTAGATCTCGTGTGTGCTATTGGATCAGAACTAAAGGGTAAGTGTTTGTCGAACCTTTGGCAACATTAAATAAACATGTAAAGAGAATTGTCTTTCGCCAGTTTCAACGCCATATAAATAAATAGATGGCCCTTTCATGCTATAGGGGAGGGGTGCTTTGATGCTGCTAGGAGTGTGATGCTAAGCATATATATGCCATCTTTCAGGTCTCAAATGTGTCATGGCTGAGCATGTTTATATTATTCCTGATATCTTGACGTTTCAGGATGTCCTTCAATTATATTAGTTTTATAAAATTTATTTGGTTGAGCCATTGTTTAGACCACAGCCTTCTATATATTATAACCTGGAGGTAGTCGGTGTACAGGACTAGCTGAACTGTTGCATCATATTTGCTATCTCCTTGGCTACTAGCGTGGTTTTTTTTTTTTTGAACAGATCTGTTCTAACCATCAAATTTCATTCATCAAATATTTCCAAAGTTGTCTCAATGTAAATTATTCCATTTGACATTATTAATAAAAATAATATCATCAAATGTAAAAAAAAAAAAAGTACACAGATACTTGTTTTATACGCCCTTGTCCTGGCTATGGCCAGTTTCTCCAATGATGCCCTTAGCGTCTGTGGCTCTCGCGTTTTCGGTTAGCCTCACTGGCTCGTATCCCGTGACGCGGCTGACAGAGTAGCGTGGGGGACTTCCCAAGACTCCGCTTCCTCTTTCGCATGTGAGGGAGGTGGCAACCATGTGGATTTTGGAGGCCTCTGGGCTGTTTGTAAAGACTATGAATGAGCGAGTGAATGATAAATTGTAAATATGGTATGAGTGAGAACATTTATCTCAATTACTCATTGCCTAATAAGGCAGATTGTAATTTTAGCACAATAGATTGTTTTGATATATTTATATACGTGCTGATGTAGGACTGCCACCAATCGGTGCTCTAATGGCCACTAATGACAATTCATGGTTTATCTCTTGGAAAAACTGAACTCCATACATGCCTGATATCGCAGTACCTGCAAGTGATGAGATAGATTAAGATTTTGAAAGCTTGATCAGAAAGCAAGAGTTCACTTATCTTTACAAAATATCACTATCAAAGAACATCTTCATACGATGCGCTACCGATAATTTTGATACAGTACTTTCATGTGTGAAAGAGAAGTGGAATGTCAACGTAGTAAATTCCAAGAAGCACCAAGCATTCTGCAACCGTTGCCTACGGTCCAAGATTGGCATAGAGCAGCACAGGAAGTCATATCGGAAACACATGTGAAGTAGAAAAAGTGGAAACAGATTAGTCACACTTTACGATCCAGAGGAAGCATCTATGAGAAGACTCTCTTAGAGCCCACATAGACTAATAAACGTGAGACGACCCCCCCCCAAAAAGTGGTGGATCTAGTCATAGACATCGCTACAGGAGTTTCATCAATGTCCATTGTAAAGTATAATAGAGCATCACAGGAAATCCAGTTAGTAAGTCAATGTAGGAGCAAGTTTGTAGATTGAATTCAGTTCATCAGAACAACAAAAGTATAAAACTTATCAATGTCGTTTTGTGTCTTTAAACTGAAATCATTTGGCGTGGGTACAGGGGTGGGTCTATCAGTCTAACATGTCAAGCGGTGGTCATAAGGGTGCTTTTATAGGACACGAGAACTGATGGAGCCACATAAGCAAATTCTACTTATGTTTACGATGAAATAAGAGAAAATGTTGAAATCTGCCTTGATAGTTTTGTGAAGGGTAGGTTTGAAACCAGGTTTATAGGTACAAAACTTATAGAATTCCTATAAACAAAATGGATCCAGTTGACAAACTTTCCTTTAATATCTTCAAAATCGAATTTAGATGACCATAGAGCTAAATTAAATAGTAGTGAAGAAAGATCGACACCTTGATTCCGAATATTTCAATATATCCTACTACAGATATATTTCTAGACAAGGGTATTCTGAAGCCCTCTCAGGAATATCCTAAGAGCAATCGTTATCAACAATACAGCGTCTTAGTCAAAAATAATAAATCTAGAGAAGATGAAGAAAAAGAAAACCTCAAAAAATAATTTTCATAAATTTAATAAGCCATAGGAAACTATAACATGAATAAGGGTTTACCATTTATCGTAGGTTGTTACCATTATGATTTAGTTGTAAGTCGTTTTTTAATGATGGAATCGCGTAAATTATTAATGACTTTTTGACTGTCTTGGTCATTTCCATTTTTGTTATTATCGTTATAATTTAGCGGTACGGGACAGCGATGTATCCAGCCATTTGTTAGACAGGCTATGTATAGGAAATCCATTAGGTACGTATAAAGAAGTCAGGAGAGATTGGGACGGCTTTACATGAGAAAAAATCCAACCATAATTTAGAGGGGTGATAGAAACCAATTACCTGAGAGCTCGGCCAGCGGGGAGGTCGTACTTCCCCGGTATAATGCACATCCGAGTGGTTTTAGCTCAAAGTGGCCACAGATCACCGGCTGTTATCAGTGCTAGAACTTATATTATGACATTTCAGGGCTTATTACCTTGCTATTATTGAGTTTTTTCTACTTTCCTACTTCCTACTTCAATAAACCACCAGTAAAGAGTTTTTTTTAGTAAATGTCAAATTTAGAAATCACAAGACACTCCCACAGTTTAGCTATAATTTTTAGAGATAGACAAAATTTACACAATGATAACACTTGTAGTTCATTAATACCGTTTTGTGTCTTCAAACTGAAATCATTTGGGGGTCGTATCTGTACCTAAAGAGAGCGCGACTATGTATTGAAACTTCTTTATTGTGACGATAAGAAACCTCCCAAATCCACATGGTATTAACCTCTCTCGCATGCGAAATAGGAAGCGGAGTCTTGGGAAGTCGCCCACTCTACTCCGTCAGCCGCGTCACCGGATACGTGCCAGTGAGACTAGCCAGAAACTCGAGAGCCACAGACGCTAAGGGCATGATGGAGAAACTGGCTTCCACTATCACGTGACCTCGTGCACTCCCGTACAAGTAGGAGACCAACCCCATGCACCTACTGGGCTGCATCAGTCCTACATGTCAGGCAGTGGTTTTAACCACACAATTGTTACAACAAACTCTCTGTCTTCAAGCAGTAGCTGCAATTATATATTCAACATATTAAAACGTAGACTCATTATATATCCATGTTGTACATCTTGAGAACATTAGTAATAAATCGATCATTTCATGGCATTGAAAATCGGTATATTTTACTCGCGCATATCTATATGTAAATTTAAAAATCTGGATAATGCGCCCTAAAGATTACTTATATTTGTTGAAATTATAATGTTAGCTGTTATTTGTGAACCGTTTTAAAGCATACCGTGCTCATTGTGTTCTGGTTCAATAAACCTTTTCGATGAGGTACTGTTATCTAAATCTAATATTACGTGATAATAAAAACTAAAATAATGTTAAATATGTTTTAATACGAGTGGCTAATGAGACGTAGATTCGCCTCCTTAAACACAATTATTTAACAGTGGGGTATCGACTATCCCAATTTGGCCACTAATTATGTCATTATATTCTCATAAAAATTTAACAATTATTCTACTTTATTTATCCGGTTTTGTTGTAGTATAGATATTATTTGTATTATTTGTATTATATATATAGATATTATTTATATGAAACTTTTTTTAAAACGTGGTCCACGTTAAACTAAACCCTTACTTTTCAATAGGAAGAGACTCTTTGTCCTTTGAGTCGTGTGAAGATTGATCCAGACTCTTGGGGATGTTATCCTAATCTTAATAAAGGACAGGCTCTAGTTTCCTGAGGGTTTCAGGGCACGTTTGAATGCTTTGAACCCTTCTTCTTAGCATGTACAAAGCCTGTGCGTTAGGGGCCCTTAGCTGGGAATGGTAGGAAGTTAATTGACACGTTTCTTCAAAGCATTTATTGTGAGTGACATGCTCTTCCTATAAACTGTCAGTAATACATAAAATATGTTCCAGTTATTGTACATGCACACATTAATTAGGGTATGTGTATAAGCCAGCTTATTTAGCATTCGTAGAATCCAAAGGCACCTGTCGAATGCGCTTTTTATGTCCAGAGCTGAGTTGATGGAATGTTTGAAAAATTTAAGTGTATTCTGTAGCACATTTAGACAGAAGACTGCGTAACCTCTTAGTTGTGGTTATCATTGGATAGAAGGATGTTTATGAAGCAAGGCAGTGAGTATTAAAAGGAGGACTAGACGCTTCTTATTTCTGAAAACCACTCTAAAATAAACACTTACTATAGCTTGTACACATAGAACATATTTTGCTTTGGTTACTGCCTGGATATGTTTAGCTGCAAAATAACAACGCAGAATAACGCTATTCCTGCAACCCTCAGGTAAAATGTGGTTTGGAAGAGGCTCCAGGTATATATATTTTTTATTATATATTTTCCTCTACCATTTATTTTAACTTTATTAATTCAATCCATCGGTCTATGTATGGTACAGCGACAGTTAACTATTTAAGATAAATCACCCTATACTCTATTGTATATATATTGTAAAGTATAAATGTTGTAAATTAATTTAAACAAATGTAAATATTAATTACCAAACCTTAAGTCATATCAGTGTAAATATTGTAAACAATAAAAGACGCAGCTGCAAACAACTAGCTTAGAGGCCCCTGCAGAGGGAGTCAGGCTAGGAGGCTGGGTGGGTCCTGGTCTAGAACATTCAAGCTTCATCCAAGCCTGCAATGTTGTTGGTTAGAATAAAACATCGCCCTATTGGCTGGACGCGATTGGCCAGAGTAAAACCCCAGCCCATTGGGTACTTGGGGCTATATATACCTCCTAGTGGGATTCTCTGCCTTTGTCTCGCTAAAACTAGCACCTCCTTGGAAGAGATTTCTTCCTTGCGGACGACAGTCTCCTGGGGCCCTACGAACTTTACCTAGTAGTGTCTCCCCCAGTGATCCAGACTGCCTCTCTCTGGTTCACACTCGTCTTTGGGATCCGGACGGTTTTCGGCTACCCTCAGATACCGAGTGTGAAATCGAGGTCATTCCAAGACCACATAAACTACCTACAATACCTACCATATACCTCTTCTCCTGAACATAGTGCACTGTCGGGCCAAATACCTATCAGATATGGAATCAGATAGTACAATAGTAAGACCAATCATGAAGCAATTGTCCAGGTCATAGCCTATTCAACCCTCGCTACATCACTAGGGCTAGGGTAACTAGGCGCCCCCTCGTGACGACCCGACACATGGTAACCACTTTAAAAAGACTTTACAGAAATTCTTTTATTCGTTTTATTGTTAAAGGCACTAACGAACTGACAGCACTACTCCATGACAAAAACATCGATGTAGCTCTTATTACTGAAACAAGACTTACAAGTAAACGACCATTTACCGTTCGACAGTACCAGACTTATCGAACTGATCACCCAGATGGAAGAGCTCATGCAGGTACCGCTGTCATTGTCAATAACTCCATATCCCATCACATAGTTCCTTTGGTAGCACATGATTTCCTTCAATCCACTGCAGTGTCAATCACCACCCTCACTTTTCCCCTTACTCTAGCATCAGTGTACTGCCCTCCCAATAAATCCATTCCCAATTCCCAATTCATCTCCTTTCTATACTCCATCGGGCATCGTTTCCTTGTGGGTGGGGACTTTAACGCAAAGCGCCAACACTGGGGCTCAAGATCCACAAATACACGAGGACGTGCTTTGCTGTCTGCACTCACACGGAGACATTGCTCCACTATCTCTCCTGACACAGCCACCTATTGGCCATCAGATCCCAACCGAAATCCAGATCTCCTTGACTTTTTCTTCTACAATAGTTTAGGAACACTAAACTGTTCACTCAAGCGCCTCGATGACCTCTCCTCTGATCATAGTCCTTTATTATTAACCATTTCCCTAAGACCAATTCACAAACTGCCTCCCCCTTCATTTATTAGGGGCCCAGTTGACTGGGACCACTTCCGTCAGCTTCTTACAGAGTCCGTAAACCTCAAATTATCCCTGAAAACATCCCAAGACCTAGACGATGCAGTGCATTCTTTCACTACTCTGGTCCAGAGGTCGGCTTGGGAGGCATCGTCACCCCATCGTCACCCAAGAATCCACAATCATAATCGTTTACCTCAACATCTCAAAGATCTAATCAAATCCAAACGCCGCTCTAGAACAGTGTGGCAAAGATCCCGGCATCCTGCTGATCGCCGCTCGTACAATCAGTACTGCCGATTGGTAAAGCGGCGATTGGCATCCTTCCGTTCTGATTCTTTCAATTCCTACCTCTCCTCTCTGTCTACCAGGGATAACTCCTTGTGGAATGTAACCAAAAAAATCCTAAAGTATCAACCTGTTTCACATCCACTCCGTCGTGATGATGGGTCCTGGGTGGCCTCGGATGGAGATAGGTCGGAGGAATTTGCTCTGCATCTTACCCATACTTTCACACCTCACCTTTCTCATCAAAGCCATACTCACAGCAAAACTGTGGAAGATTTCCTCACTTCACCTATTCCTCTCTCTCTTCCACCAAAAGCCGTTAATCCCTCTGAGGTCAAATACCTTCTGAAAAACTTACCTTACAGAAAATCCCCTGGATATGATCTCCTAACTCCTCAAATTCTCAAACAACTTCCTCCTAAAGCCATAACCTTCCTAACCTACATATATAATTGCATTATCCGAACGACACACTTTCCTCTCCTCTGGAAACATTCCATTATTGTCCTATTCGCCAAACCCGGTAAACCACCCAATGACGCCTCATCTTACCGTCCAATTAGCCTACTCCCTATCCTCTCAAAAATATTTGAGAAACTCCTACTAAAACGTCTACTTCCAATTGTTGAATCCAAAAACCTTTTTCCCACACACCAGTTTGGTTTCCGCCAACGACATTCCACTGCTCAACAAGGCCTTCGCGTTGTTGATCACATCTCCTCAGCCCTTGAAACCAAAAAGTATTGCACTGCTGCCTTTCTCGATATAGCTCAAGCTTTTGACAGGGTTTGGCACGCAGGTTTGCTCTACAAGCTCAAAAGACATTTACCACAGACCCTTTTCCTAATCCTACAGTCCTACCTTTCAAACCGCTTCTTCCAAGTCCGCTGTGGCTTAGAATACTCTAACTACTATCCCATAAATGCAGGAGTTCCACAGGGCAGTGTCCTAGGCCCCATCCTCTATAACCTATACACCGCTGATGTCCCTTCTACTTCCAACACCTTCTTGGCTACATTTGCAGATGACACTGCAGTCTTGTCATCCCACCCAGACCCCGACATAGCATCCCATAACCTTCAAAAACACCTTGACGAGATCGAGTATTGGTGCAATCAATGGCGGATCAAAGTTAATGAAGCAAAATGCTCCCACATTACCTTCACCCTTTGTCGCAAGACTTGTCCATTAGTTTATTTTAATTCTATTCCTCTCCCAGTAACCGAGACAGTACGGTACTTAGGCTTCCATCTCGACAAACGACTGACCTGGAACCCACATACGAGACTAAAAAGACAAGAACTAAACAGACGCTTTGGACAACTGTACAGACTACTTCAAAGGACATCCCATCTCTCAATAGAAAATAAACTACTAATCTACAAAGTTATACTTAAACCAATCTGGACATACGGAATAGAGCTATGGGGGACAGCAAAAAAGTCGAACATCAAGCGTATCCAATCCTTTCAATCCAAAGTCCTGAGAACAATAGTAAATGCCCCTTATTATGTCAGCAACAAAACCCTTCATAACGACCTTAATATACCCTACATTCTAGAACTCATCCCTTCCAAGTTTATGAAATTCCACAGTAGCCTTTCCAACCACCCTAATCCTGTAGCACAGTCTTTGCACTGCGCCACTCATCCCTATAATCCTCCTCGGAGACTGAAACGGCAGTGGCCTCGTGACCTGCTATAATCGCGTGACAGTGGGAGTCCTGGCAATGGCCAATTTCTCCAATCATGTCCTAGTATGAATGAGCGAGTGAATGATGACTGTAAATATGGTATGAATGAGATCATTTATCTGTATTATTATTGCCTTATAAAAGGCAGATTGTAATTATTTCACAATAAAGTTCTGATTTGTTGTAATTGTTAAAGGAAAAAGGTGAACCAGTAAAGGATGTCTCGAAAACGTGTACGGTAAAAGATGCGACTTTCGATGTTTCTGGATCACGGGAAAGATTGCCTTCAAAAACACTGCAACTTCCATAGAGAAAAATGTTAGAATCGTTGAAGAAATATTGAGAGCAAAATCCTTAACATAATGATGAACGAAACGACATTGAAACGTGTCTTGAGTTAGTAGAAACAATATCTAATTTCAATAAAGTAGATACAGGCGACGTGGTTCAGTGAACAGAAAGTGAAAAGAATAATGAAGGATACAAACAACTCACTGATTACGAAATAGTTGACATTAATTTGCGAAGCAAGCCTTTTTTTTTTTTTTTTTTTTTTTCATAGCCCCTCTAAACTTACAGACAACTATATACAATTATAGATCCTCAAGTGAATCCATTTACAAATTATTCTGTATTTCCTGTAGCATCACTACATTATATACAGGTTTTGTTATTTTTTAGAAATTATATAATCGAATAAACAAGCATAATGATATACATTATACGTGACTTGACTAAACTGACTAACAGGGTGATGGGGCTCACCTGTTTGATCAACCTTAAAACTAACTTACATATTAATTCTTATCCTAATTTTTCCCCGACAGTCTGTTACCATCGATGCGGGAGGGGTGGTGGAGTCATAGTGTTAAACACTGGATTTGTCAGGTGCTGCAACGAGTCAAAAAACTTAATGTGTCTCCGGCGGATGAACTCACCCACCGACGGCACACTAAGCAACGGGTGCAGGTCAGCGTTCTTCAACCTCTCAAAAGAGGTATGTCGGACCACTTTTCGCATGATCCCATTCTGGAAATGTTGGAGACATTTGGCTGTATTGTCAGTCAAGTGGGTAAATAGCGGGGCACCGTACAGCAGAGCTGGCCGGAGGACACATTTATATATCATCAATTTAACACGAAGCGACAGGTTAGATGAAGTTAGCAAGTGCGATAGCCGGTAAGACCTTTGTCGTACTTTCTCTATTTTATTACTAAAATGAGTAGAGAAATGGAGATGCCTATCCATTTGTATACCCAATTAGTGCATTGAGAAAGCTGGTGAGCTCTCTTGCCCTCCCACGCTATACGATTTTGGCAAGGATTTTTTCCCCTTTTGGAGGGAGAGGATTACGCAGTCGGGCTTCCCGGCGTTTACGCTGATGTTTAACATGCCCAGTCTGTCACTTAAGCGAGCCTTGCACTTACCAAAGCTATATTTCGGACATTGGACCTTCATTTGATTCGAGCATAGAAAAATTGACTAAACATCAAGCACTAAAGGCAGTTGACAAGCCTATCCTATTTTAAGAATAGAAATTCTGAAATAAAAAATTATAGCTTTAAGGATAATAACAGAAAAATATATTTGGGAGTAGAAAATTTTCAGATCATAGTTAGGCTGCAGGGAGGAATTACCCCGTTATGCTCTCCCGTCATTACCCCGAATAATTGAGGTTGTACTGTACATTGTTTACGGTTACTCAGCAGTTATACTAAGTAAGAGTACAGTAGTTACTGTACATTGTAACAGTTACTTAGTTTTCTCTTTCCAAGATTAGTCAATAAAAGAGGCCATAACAGTTTGCTCAAACCGGGACCTCCCGGCACTTCCTGCGTTTCTTTTCCCAATACTTTTGACAGGAAATCTCCATAGGCGTTAATGCCCGCGTGCCAAGTACAACGAGGTGAAGACTAGGATGGGCCCAGGCCCACCGGCTAATATCTTTTTAAATATTCCCTGCCATGCGATGTGCTCATTTTATATTGAGATCGACCGCCGCTTGGAACTCATTACTGCTCCGGCTAACCATCCCCTCTTATCTCGCCGGCCTTCCTTAAATCACCTTCTGCTGTTACATTATCTGTTACACAGCTGCTACACCCCTATCGATATCCCTATTTCCTGACTGCTACTCGCCTAGGATTAAAGAGTACAGAACCTATCTGTGGTAACATGCCTAAGTACACCGGAACAAATTAGGGGCTTTTAATATTTAAACACATCAAACATAGCCTACCCGGACGAATTGTAGCATCAAAAGGAAATACGTGGGCATAAAATCTGTGGTTTAATGACATAGTCAGACATTATATCAACACCAATAATACACAAATATATAATTCACAAAGTAGCAATTACTTTTAAATAAGCATCTAAGACATCGTTGAACGAATATGGAGTGGAGTCGCTGTAAATATAAGTTAGTTTTAGTTAAGCTCTCGTCTTATTTGAAAAGATAAGAGAAAGAATTAAATAAATAACTTTCATGAAGACATAATAAATTGTGAACAGAATAATAGTTTGTTTGTTTAGTCTCTGTTGCCGTATTGTTCCTTTTAATATGTTGTAAATTGATATTACAGTGTATAGTAGTAAATTTTTGTTTTTGAGCTATGTTAGTTCGTAACTTTGATTGAACAGTAAAGTATGGAAGACCTGCACCACAGGTGACGGTAACCCCCACATGGGACCTGGGGAAAAAACCCTGTTTTTAAATAACGATCACAGCTTGGGGGAAACCTCTAATCAAAAATAAGTCAACTTTTATTATAGAGTTATCATTTCTAACCCTCTTAGTATTAGACACAGATATAGAAGTACCCCGCTACTTTATAGTAGTATCATTAACAAGGCCGAAGAGGCTCTACTTTCGAAAAGGTGTAATGCGATCGTGTTCGGTTTTTATGCCAGTCTTCGTGTTTTATAATAGTAGCGGTAAAATCTGTTTGAATTTCAAAGGTATCGTCAAAAATGATGTTAATGTTTTGATTAGAATATAATATCAGAAACTGCGAAGACTAGAATTCAACAACTCAATCGCGAATTGAATGAATTTCAAGCTAATTTAAATAAAATATTTTTACACAGTTTAGTTACTTATGTTTTGATTAGTTTATTATAAGAACATTTTTACTAAGCAAAAAATAAATAATAAATAAGTTAAAGAAAACCTCGAAAAAAGAGCTTTTTCACTATTTACGTCATTAATAATGTTGAAGATCGACGTAACTAAAACTAAAGTTAGTTGGTAAATAATTAATTTCAATATCCATTGGATATTGAATCAAATAGGATGTTTTACAGCATTAACAATGTTCTACTGGAAGAACCTAGTTTAGAAATTAAATATTTTGGGCACCAATTAAATATTCGACTACTTTTTAAGGAAAACTATACACAAAGAGAAGTGTGTAAAATTCGCAGGGAAAATGACCAGACAACCCGCTATATTTATTTCCTAGCCAAAAAAAAAAAGGGGGGGTTAAGGTTATTAATCTCCAACTCTGAGAATGAATGTCATGCTAAAAGTAAAGAATCATCCCCTGAAACAGAGCTCTTCCGTTGAAATAAATGAAAATACAGGGGGTTGGTGGGTGATGTGCGGTCGAGGGTTGGGAGGGGTACAGCGCCGTCGCCACCATTGTGGATACGTGTTTTGAATGCCGACAGAGCACTTCAGACATTAACCCTCTCGCCAGAGCGTGCCTTTTAAAAGTGCGCATCGACATCGATCCTGGAGCTAGAACTGGGAGCAAGGCAATGTTCGCATGCTTCTTGGTCTATTGCTTCCATCGGCCCGCTAACGCTCGCCAATGTTGACTAAAGGGATTCCACTTACACAACACCCAGGAGCTTAGTAAGTCATACCAATGCCAGCAAACTTCAACTAATCCAACATAAGTTACTAACAATAATATTTTAAAAACCAAGGTACACTACAATAGTTAAGCTGCACGCCGTATACAAGATGATTGCAAACATAGATAAATCTAATGATTTAATTCATAACCTAGAGCGATGATGTCCTGAGCGTATGTGGCTCTCGCGCTCTTGGTCAGCCTTCACTGGCTCGTTTCCAGTGAAGGCAACATTCATTGATATTTCCATTCAGATTAAAGCATACAGGGCTCCAGTTCAGGAAAATCAGACTCCAAATTCGATTTAGAAAAAAATACTAATTTCCGCACATTAAATGGAATATTATTTCTTAAAATGTTTTTTTTTACATATATTCCGTTAATACATCTTAACCATTATCATAAATCGTAACCCGAAGTGTTACGTAAACATCATTTGAATTATTTTCATCTTACTACTATAAGAAACATTAACAGACACTCAGAAAGACAAAATACGATTAGATACCTATGGTACAGACCCTTTTCCTAATCCTACAGTTTTACCTTCCAAACAGCTTATTCCAAGTTCGCTGTGGTTTAGAATATTCTAACTACTATCCCATAAAAGCTGGAGTTCCATAGAGCAGTGTCCTGGGTCCCATCCTCTATAACCTATGCACCGCTGATGTCCCCTCTACCCCCAATACCTTCTTGGCCACATTTGCAGATGACACTGCCGTCTTATCATCCCACTCAGACCCTGATATAGCATCCCAAAACCTTCAAAAACACCTTGATGAGATCGAGTATTGGCGCTACTAATGGCGAATCAAGGTCAATGAAGCAAAATGTTCCCACATAACCTTTACCCTCTGCCGCAAGTCCTGTCCGCTAGTCTTTTTAAATTCGATTCCTCTCCTTGTGTCTGAGACAGTACGGTATTTAGGCTTCCATCTCGACAAAAGACTGACATGGAACCCACACACGAGGCTAAAAAGACATGAACTAAACAGACGCTTTGGACAACTGTACAGACTACTTCGAAGAACATCCCTTCTCTCAATAGAAAATAAACTACTTATTTACAAAGTTATACTTAATCCAATCTGGACATACGGAATAGAGCTATGGGGGACAGCAAAAAAGTCAAACATCGAATGCCCTTTATTACGTCAGCAACAAAACTCTTCATAACGACCTTAATATACCCAACATTCTTGAACTCATCCCTTCCAAATTCATGAAATTCCATAGTAACCTACCCAACCACCCTAATCCCGTAGCACAGTCATTGCACTGCTCTATTCATCCCTATAATTCTCCTCGCAGACTGAAACGGCAGTGGCCTCGTGACCTCTTATAAATGCGTGACAATGGGAGTCCTGGCAATGGCCAGTTTCTCCAATCATGTCCTGAGCATCTGTGGGTCTCACGCTCTTGGTCAGCCTCCACTGGCTCGTATCCGATGACGCGGCTGACAGAAGAGCGTGGGGGACTTCCCAAGATTCCGCTTCCTCTTTCGTATGCGAGGGAGGCAACAACCATGTGGACTTGGGGGGCCCCTGGGCTATTTGTAAATATTGTATGAATGAGCGAGTGAATGATGAATTGTAAATATGGTATGAATGATAACATTTATCTCAATTATTTATTGCCTATTAAGTATTAAGGCAGATTGTAATTTCATCATAATAAAGTTGTTTTATAATAATAAAAAAAATAAATTAGCTTGCAGAAACTAATGTTAAATTGTGGTTGTAGAGTTCATTCCTTCTTATGTGTTGTTTATTATTTTATTTCTTCTTGTGTTGTTCTCTAGAATGATAAATTCAGGTGTGTGCTATTTCATCCCAATTTTAACTGGTAAGCATCACATTCATTTTTATTTTTTTTCTGATGCAGGTGAACCAACTTCACGTGTTAATGCTCAATTGAAACTGAATCCGAATCTTGAATTAAGCAAAGATTTCCCGCAAATAAATAAAATTCCATACTATCCATATTATCGTTGTAAAAATAACGAATTTTTTGCGTATAATAATCTAATTTGTAATAACTTATTGATGAATTCACGTGGAGACCCAGCCATATCACGATATTAAAATTTAATTGTACACGGAAAAAATACAGGCAATATCGGGATTCAAACAAATAACGCCCTTTTCAATTTCTTCTCGAGGACTAGCAAGTGGAACTATCCTCCCACAACGACCTTCTCTTTATGAATTTTCTTTGACCAAACACACAACCTCACAGAGAATGAACGCAATATGCGCAGTAATGAAAACCAAAAACTGCCATGTTATCTTAACTTCAGATTCAGTTCTTATGCAGGCCTAAGAAAAATTTTATCTTTAAGTGCACTTGTTACGATACTGGACAAGGTTGATGAAAAACAATATTATCAAAAAATTCATTATTTTGACGTAATATGAATATCTTTATCAGAAACACACTGTTATACCAACTTCATCGCCACGAATAAATAGAAGCTCCTCTCTGCTCCGACCAGAAAAGTACCCGCCAACGTTTCCATATTTTAATAAAAACCTTAGGCGTCAGTGAAGAGAGGGGAAACTAGTGCACGACACAACTTAAGTCCATCAGGGGGCGCGGGCGTAGCCCTGGTTTGGTTGCTGATATTATGAGAGCAATTTAAGGAAGTATATTCTAAGACAGTATGTCAATCACCAATTAGCAAATTGCGGCCTATTTTTTTCTGTAACAACTCAACGGTGTGCCATTTCTATGAAATACGAGGCTTTTTATCAAGGTCTAAAGTGGTAGGATGTTTTTAGGCTTTTCTAGACAAAAATCACTAAATTTTTACGGACGGTAATGAGTATTACTAATTAAAGTAATAATTATTATAAGGTAATAGATAAGTATAACCAATAAGTCTCTCTCTCTCTCTCTCTCTCTCTCTCTCTCTCTCTCTCTCTCTCTCTCTCTCTCTCTCTCTCTCTCTCTCTCTCTCACTTTCTCTCTCTCTTATTCTTACTTTCTTATTTCATACTTCTGATTCTCTCTCATACTTGCTTTGTTATTCAACTATCTCAGCACCACTCTTTCCTAAACTCTCTATGTTTTAGTCCGGTGTTGTCAGACCCCACACCTTCCTAGTGGGATTCTCTGCCTACGTCTTTCTAAAACTAGCACATCCTTGGAAGGGAACGCTTCCATGCGGACGACGGTCTCTGGGGCCCTACAAACTTTACCTAGTAGCGTCTCCCCAGCGATATAATCGGCCTCTGTCCGGTTCACACTCGCCTTTGGGATCTGGACAGTTTTCGCCTACCCTTAGACACCGAGTGTGAATTCGTGGTCATTCCATGGCCACATAAACTAACTGTAATACCTACCCTGTACCTCTTCTCCTGAACCATAGTGCACTGTCGGGTCACACCTACTAAGATCTTATGCAGTCAGACCAATACGAATAAAGCTGCCCGCAAAGTAGGCCAACAAACTCCTCCATTCGAAGAGATCTCCACGTGTCAACTGTCCTTGACTTTATACCCTCAAGATTTTGCAAATTCTACAAAAACCTATCCGCTCATCCTAATCCTCTTGTCAACTCCTGATCCAGTAACACTAGTCTTTACAATCCTCCTTCTCACCTAAAACTGATGGCCCGACGATCGATTGTAAATAAATATGTAAGTCATGGCACTGGTTTCATCTCCCCGTCTGGTTTCATCCCCTCATTTTCTGAGTTCCCTCTCTTTGTCTTCGTCTCATGGCGGTAAGAGAGGGAGATCGGCTGCTTCCGGTCTTTCCACTTACTTGCTAGGGAATTGGGGGTGGGGGGCTGTTTCCTGGGCAGAATATTTATGTATATATCGTATAACGGAAATCGTACATAAGTACGAATCAATGTTTAGATCCAAACTGAACAAGCAAATATATATATCAAGCATCAAGCAAGCAAAATATAATCAGCCAATGAAAAAATGAATATATTTTAAATTTAGTTGAATTTGCTAAGCAGATGGTACCTGAGCGTAGTGGCCACATGAAGGGCGATGCTCTCACAGTGGCATCTATTGTCGCCATTGTCGTTCTATCTCCGCCACTCCGGCTTTATCCCGCAGTTTTAGTGTCTGCCTCAGACTATAGCGCATTTTTTTTTCTTTTTTCAACCCTTTTCTTTTTTCTTTTTTTCTTTTTTTTGCTGGCAAGTGGAAGGGGAGCACCACGTTGGACGCCCATGAATAAATCCCTGCCACTGGCCCATAACCGCCCGCCGGGCCCTGCATTACAGCTCGTATCACCTTGTTCTCTTGACACCCCCTGCTCTTCAAATCACAGCCTAACCTTCATCCCTTTCCCCTCTCCCTTGCATCTCCTCTTTCCCTTCCTTTACTTATAAAATTTTATTTTCTCTCATTATTCGCAAAACCTTTCTGCTTTAGGTTATATTTTTTAATTCCAGTGTTAGCTGCCAACTTTTATCTCAAGATTAACAGGGCAAAAAGTACAAGTTAAATTATATGATAAAAACCCTGACATGGTTTTTATTAAGGTGCTTTTTTGAAAGACTATTTCTGGGTATAACTTCCTAGGGATAACTTTAAACAAATCAGAGAACAAAAAAAGGTGAAAATAAAATGGATACAAGCAATAAGGCTTACATTGAAGTGTGAGTTAAAGCTGAGGATGAAAGAGTTGAGATACTACTTTTGGAAGGAAATGAGTTATAGCAAAAAAGGCTGCATTTAAATCGCTGTAATAAAATAAGGGGGGCACCCAAGGTAAATGTTGGCGCAACTCAAACTCAATGTTTACACTCAGCACGTCAAAGAAGAACTGACCTTTCCTAGGCCGGTCCAACCTGGAGAGTGGTAGAAAAAGCGAGAGAAGCAGCCAGCGAATTAGAACTAATAGAGTGTATGCCATATACATATTAATATGAAAGCTCCCTAGATGCCGGGGTTGAAACATTAAATTTTCTAATTTTCAAAAAATAAAATTAACAAGGTATATTATTTGGCAGCTTCGCTTTTAGAATGTTTTGGAAAATATACCTGTATACCTACCCACATACATCATTCTGTAAATAGTAGATTTTGTCAGCTGCTAGACCTAGCAACACAACTATATATTCATGTGCGTTGCCTCGAGCTCTCAAGTGTTAAAGGGTAAGTGTAAATGACATTTGTGAAAAATAAAGAGACTATTCGCTTCCTAACAATATCTACGATATATTCGAGCCTGATAGTTATAAATGATTTATCGTTAAATGTTTTTCAACTGATCAACCGTTATATAAATTACTCAGCAATCAGTGCAACTTTTTATGAAAATGGACACCCAGAGGATGAAATGGTTTGGTCTCGCACAATTTTAAATAGTCGCTTTTTTAAACATTTGTCTCATTGGTGAACTAACATTGTGGCATAGATTCAAATGAATTTCAGTAACTACTTATTATTTATTTAATTTTCAACTACAGTTGAATTTTCAACAGTGAATTAACTGTTAAAGATATTTTGATAAAGTAAGATTATATTAGATGCTACATAGTCATGTTTAGTCTAGTTTGGAGCATCGACAAATTAAGGCGAAATGATTAATTAATATCACAAAATCATGTTTTATAGAGAGTGTTATGTTTTTATGTCTTCCAAATCGGACCTTCTTGTAGAAATTCACGGATCTAGCTATAATATGGAGCTCACAGACAAGTAAAAACAAGGGTTTCTGGTTGTAAAAATTTGAAGTGCCTTCAATCCCTTGTTTAATTTTTTTATTGGGTTCTTATAAAGTATAACTAAAACTTTAATGAAAAAAACTAGTTTTGGTTTATTTTCAACTTTTATTAAAGTTATTAAAAGCTATCTTTTAACAATTGTTTTATATCTACAGGAATATCTTTTCGTGAAACTGCTTAAACGAAACATTTTTCATCCCTTCTGTACTCTTGGCCTACAAACGTGTGGTATGAAGTACATTAAACTTATTTCTACCGAAAAATTAATTTATAAAAAAAATACTTACTTGTACCAATGCTGAAAAAAAGGTAAGCAAAAATCAGAATTTTTTATTCCGGAAATTTATTGCGTCGAATACGTTTTTTATAACGGTTTTATTATATGCTGTGATGATTATAATGGTGAGTTAAAGTTTTTGAAATTATAATTTCGTATAATCAAAGGTGATTAAAGAAATCTATCCAAAAACAATAACGGGATTGGGGACCTAAGACTCAGTCACAATTAAATGGCAAGTAGAGCTTTCAAAGGACTCGCACCATTGAAGAAGTTGCTTCATAATGGCCTTTTAACGTAGAAAGTCATACTGAACTTTAAATTAAAGGCTTACCTCTATTCACCAAATATACAATCGTTACATTATACAGTTAATTAAATTAAGCGTTCCAAAGGCAACATTTCAACACCTCCATGTTTTTTTTCAATAATCTTCCATAAGCCAATATTACCTGGTCTACTGATTTCGAAATACATTTTTACAGGCACATCCATGTTTTTTTAGCAACTAGCAAATGTTGAGTAGTCATTTACTACATGAATCGTCTTTCATAACTTTATTTCAAGTTAGTTCAAGCTTTACAAATCAAATTTATACCAAGCAATATGACACGAAACAGCTGCTGGTGTAGCCGAATGGAAAAGCGCTTTTGAGAACTTGCCTATTCTAGTGAAGAAAAGAAACAAAAAACTTATGTGATGATAGGTAAAAATAATACAAAATTCAAGTGTGCAAATTTGAGCACAGAAAGAAGAGCAGATTTTGTTTATTATTTTGACTGATCAAGACTAATGAAAACTTATGAATGTATTATAAACTTTAAATCCAGGAAATTTGATATCAATAATAAATATTGGGGGAGAGGTCATCATGCCGGATAGGGAGGTCTCTTGGCTGTGTGTGTTTGTATATATCGTATGATTGAGTGTTTGAAAGGTGTATAATTGGCGATGAATGATCAATGGTCGCAAATACATGTCTAATAAAGTAGACTGTGATTTTATTTAAACAAAAAGATGTTCTAATAGTTAAAAAATATTTTACTTATTCACAATTTTTTAAATTTGGTTTTAGAACTGTTTTTGTACACGTTAGGCATATTATTTCGTTTATCTATACAGTAAAATAAACAGGAAAAATATACATGTTACGAAAGTGTTGCTGATAATTGTGAACCATGTGGGAGGTTTCTTCCCTAAAACCGTAGAGGGAGGGAAAGAGATACTGTTAATTTACCGGGGAGACTTGTGACTCGAAAATCAGACAAACCTATCAGACTGCAAGAACATAAAGAACAACACGTGGACTGCTTGGTTCGGTAAACAGCTATGTTGGAGGTAAAGGGTTAATTAGAAGCGGCGATAACGGCTGTTGTAAATCAGCTCAGTTACTGTTAGGGCCCTCATTACGCGATGTTTATCGGCCAAGGGCTGAGGACCGACACGGAAAAACGAAAACTAGGGCTGGCCGACCTGTCCTGTAGCCAACAAATCAGAAGCTTAGTACTTATCTCAAATCTCATGGTCTTCATTCATAATCTTTCTAATCTATTATTACCCCTTTACTGTTTGCATGATGGTTTCGGAAAATCTACCATAGATGGGCTTTGAGGACAGAAAGTGGAAAAGATGTACTCAGTAACAAAAGAGCATTGATGTGGCAAATGGACTAATTGTTTTCAGGCCACAATCACCTCATGAAGTTCGTCATAGATTTACTAACGATCTCACAACAGTAAACACTTAAAAACAATTTATCAATGATAGCATAGTTTACAGTAAAGACATTATGCAGAAGAGGCGACTTGGGTGATATGGATAACGACGGGTACGGACTGTGGGTGAGAGGTTGAGGAATGAGTTAACCTGCCACAGATGGGTGCAATGCTTATTTCCTTACTGCTAATCTGACTATTGATTGGATAAAACGTCCAATAACACTGCAAGAAAACTTAAATAAGGAAATTATATTATCATTTACAATTAGAATGACTCAAGAAACTTTCTGGAATAGGTCACTCAAGTCTCTGGTACAAATCCATCGCAGGCAATATGAAGTCTGTTTAAGAAAATTATTGCACCCAAACTCACGAAAAATGTGACATGAGACATGAGTCCAGTCGAAGCTATATTCTATATTCAATCACAATTTAAAAACATTTACACAAAGAAACGACCCAGATTGATAAAAATCATTACACATGTAATATTTCTGAGAACCATTCAAACGAGTCAATTATTAATTATTATTCATAATGAATAGAGATAACTCTTGTTTTTCTGATCAAAAACCAAATAGTGGAGATCCAATGAATAAACCAGTAAACCATAAACCATAAAATTAAATGACGTAACACCTAAGGCAAAATAAGACAGTCGATAGGTACCAGAGCACCTTAGGCATCCGTTACCTCTCAACCTTACCTCAAATACAATTGATTAAATAAAATGCATAATTAAATTTGTCTGGAACTTTTATTGAAGTTTAGACCATTCCATTTTTTTAGACATTACTGAACATTCTAAGATAAAAGTAAATAGTTCTAGCATTTCCTGAATTGTGGTTGCTTTCATTGAAAATATATTGATAACGTTAACATGCTTTTCATCGACTTGTGTGACGTTTCTCAGTGTACTGAACTGGTCGGAAATTTCTTTAAAACGCTTTTGGCTAGAGGCCTAAATATTGGGGACCATACAGCACAGCTGTTATAAGGTCGGATCATTTGTAAATCATCAACTTAAAACAAAAATATAAATCGGTTTAAATGAAAAGATGACAAAATTGTTGTGATATCTCAAATTCAGTTGAAGCAACTCTTGTTTTATCTACAAGAATAAATTAGTTAGAACTTGGATCAGTAGTCTCGCGATTTTTTATTAATATTTTAGGACATATTTTTTGGACGATCGACTGTGAAACAAATTGTATTTTTTAAATATATTCATATAAAAACCAAAAAAAGGACATAGCAAGATCTAGAGTAAACTATATAGTAGAAGCAATATTTAGAGGTAAGAGAGCTTGGCTAGAGTTTCTTAAAAACTTTCTGAATCATCTTTGTCACCAAAGATGACCTTTTTAACAAGTAAAAAAAATTTAAATAACCGAAACGTCAGCATAAATGTAACTATCAAAACCGGTTTGGAACGCTTTAAAAACTGTCTGGCTTTTAAGACATTATTCCTTAGATTATCTTTAAAGGTGCTATTATGAACCGTTTTAAAACATATTCTTAACCGAATGAAAAAATCATTTCATAAAATCTATGTAGTTTCTGAGCATGAACTTGTGAAATCTCAATAATTAGGGAAATGAGCCCACATTTTTTCCATATTCATGGTGATTGTAGTGTAACCTAAAGTAATCACCATATATGGATCTGTAATTAATTATATATTGTAGTACATGTATATAGAGCTTCTCACTTCAGGCTCGAGAATGTTTACTAATGTACTTTTTATAAAATAAACATGTGTTTATTTTTGCGATGATGTATTTCCGCTACTAATCCTCGACGTGTGCTTGCATGACGGTTCCTATTTAGTTGAAAATGGCCCTAGGCAAGACTGTCGATTCGGCTCATGGCTATTGGATGGAATGAGTGGCTAGGAGTGCAATCCCTGTCACGTTCAAGCTCATTACAGTATATCAACTGGTGTGCCACTGGCAGCAGGCGGTCAATCTTATCCTAGTGCCTTCGGTCAGGCTGTTACACCATGACCCTAGTGTCCTTATCTCCCCCACCTCATAAATCCTCTCATGTTCCCAAATGGGGGAGGCTATACTTTGGAGCGGGGATGGGCAATCGACTTTGTCTCTAGTTGAATGTATGTTTCCTTATGCTAAATAGAAATCGTCGCCAAGCCCGAAGGGGTAGGTCTACTTTGAAACAAGTACGTTGTAATATTATGTCATGTATAAAAAAAATCCGTTACGCTACCGCCTCATTTTTTTCCTCTCTCCAGTAACCCTAGAAGAGAAGGAGTTTATTCCCACATTCTCATAAATAATATGTTTCACATATGAAATTATAATTCCTATATTTTAATAAACTATCAATACATTGGTTCAAGATATAAGCACTTAATCAATATAAAAAAACATTTTCCCGCTATTTACCCACTTGACTGACAAAACAGCCAAATGTCTCCAACACTTCCAGAATGGGATCATGCGAAAAGTGGTCCGACATACCTCTTTCGAGAGGTTGAAGAACGCTGACCTGCACCCGTCGCTTGGTGTGCCCAAACCCAGTGTTTAACACTATGACCCCACCACCCCTCCCGCATCGATGGCAACAGACTGTCGGGGAAAAATTAGGATAAGAATTAGTATGTAAGTTAGTTTTAAGGATCAAAAAGGTGAGCCCCATCACCTTTATTAGTCAATTTAGTCCAGTCACGTATAATGTATATCATTATACTTGTTTATTCATTATATAATTTCTATAAAATAACAAAATCTGTATATAATGTAGAGATGCTACAGGAAATAGAAAATAATTTGTAAATAGATTCACCTGAGGATCTATAATAATATATATAATTATCTGCAAATTTAAAGAGGCCATGAAATAATATTGCAGTTGATATGGAGGTGCTGTTGGCTTCTGCCAACAGAGTTAGTAGATAGTTTCGTAACAAATAATAAATATTAATAAAAAAATATATATTCTATATGAAGTACGTATATTTTTTGATCCCTATATTAGCTAAGCATGATATTGCTAAAAAAAACAACACATATTTAATACAGTCAAGAATATTTTACTTGTTTGTTCAGTGACCAAGATTGCTTTCCAAACATAATCGATTATTTTCAGCCCAAAATAGCCAGAAACTTTGTCATAATAGACCACCTTACATTAAAGATCTCTGCTGATTGTTCTTTCATTCCATTGGTATATTTTTCAAAAAATATCACTTTATTTATAATAACGTAAAAAAACTTGGTAGCTGATCCTTATATCTACTACTTAATGTATAGCATTTTTTAGTTCCAGGTTTTTGCACGATTCCCTAGTTTTATCGCTAGAAAAAGAAGAGAGGGGGTTACTGAATAGAAAATTCCAAAAGAGATTGGGCAGGAGTAGGTTCCCTTCAGCTGACAGTGACAGAGCCTAGCTCCGCCATGATTTAAATTTTTTCTTGGAAGACTAAAGACCGACCATGAATAATTTATTCTTATTTTTAGAAGCAATTTTCTAACGTTGTACCACCCCCTCCCTCTCATTTCCCCTAGTAACATCGTAGTCATTTTATTTAAAGTTATATAAATAGCCGATCATAGAAATGTTTTATTTGCTTTTCTACAAGCTAGAAGTTGTTTTTTTTTTCATTAAAAGAAAATTGTTTCCCTGCGTTCTCCCTATTAACTAAATAAATATACTTTAATTTGTTACTTGATTATTGATGTATTTGCTGTTGTTTAGATCCTTATATTATTAATAATTATTAGTCAATGAAAAAAAAATATTCGATTTCCAGGGTTTAAGTCCCGACCCATCCAACATATCTTTATTGCTTACAGTTGTTTTGGGATCATGCTCATACTGGCCGCTGTATACTAACAAGGGCTTTAACTCCCCCCCCCCCGTCTTTGAACATATTTTTGAAATTTTAAATTGTTCTTTTTTACCAAACAAATTTTTGATGATTCTTTATATATATATATAATCAGCTTTATAACAAAAAAATGAAAATTACAATCTGCCTTAATAGGCAATAAATCACTGTGATAAATGTTCTCTTTCATGCCATATTTACAATGTTCGTTCACTCGCTCATTCATGCAGTATTTACAAACAGTCCAGAGACCTCCCAAATCCACATGGTTGCCACCTCCCTCGCATGCGAAAGAGGAAGCGGAGTCTTGGGAAGTCACCCACGCTCCTCCTTCAGTCACGTCACCGGATACAAGGCAGCGGAGGCTGACCAAGAGCGCGAGAGCCCCACACGCTCAGGACATGGTTGGAGAAATCGGCCATTGCCAGGACTCCCACTGTCACGCATTTATAGCAGGTCACGAGGCCACTGCCGTTTTAGTCTCCGTATCCGAGGAGGATTAGAGGGATGATTGGTGCAGTGCAATGACTGTGCTAGGGGATTAGGGTGGTGGGATAGGTTACTATGGAATTTCATGAAGGGATGAGTTCAAGAATAGAAGGTATATTAAGATCGTTATGAAGGGTTTTGTTTCTGGCGTAATAAGAGGCATTTACTATTGTTCTCAGGACTTTTGATTGAAAGGATTGGATACGCTTGATGTACAACTTTTTTTGCTGTCCCCCATAGCTCTATTCCGTATGTCCAGATTAGCTTAAGTATAACTTTTTGATTATAAAAAAAAATAAAGAAAAATAAACAACTAAGCTGTACTAAAACTCAGAGTTTGATATAAATAAGTTAAGTCAATGTAAATAAATAAATGTTTCGACAAGAGAACCAAGGAAAAAATGTTCTTCATCATTAAAAATTTAAGGAGCAATGGATGTTTTCTGAGGAACTCTGGCCGGGTTTCATTTAGGCTCATGAGAAATTTAATTACTGAGGCTTAACAGCCTCATAGCCTTTTGGACGCACTTGGCATAATAGTACGTATTGTGATTTGTTTTAAGGGTTCCGTTGAATTTTTTTCAAAAACAGAAACTCTTATACCTTTACGAGTGTCCCTTTCTGTCAGTTCTGGGCTTAGTAAGCAAATGCAATCTGACTTTTGGTTTTACAAACTATAATAACAAAAAGTCATTAGCATCGTATTCGCAACGGTTTTCGTAAAGAAGTTTCATTTTTGCACTTATGATTGCCAAGTTAAAACCAATCCGATGACAAATAATGAAGGGTCCTTAGTAAATCAAGAAATGATAAAAAACGATCTGTAATATTGAGTAGGATTCCCAACGTCCTGATAAAATGTCGTAAGTGGTTTAAGTGTTCTATAATTTATAGTTTATTATATAAACGTCCATACTTAAACCATATTTACATTTTTTTGTGAAAAAATGTAATAATAGAAAAACAGATTGTTGAATATGTACTTAGTCGGATGGTGGATCTGAATGTGCACATTCAAGTTTGACATTAAAGAGTGGACATTATGAATGGTATTTGTGGATTGGCCATCGAACAGGATTGACTAATCAAGTCAAAGATATCTCTAATGAGAAGTAAAACTACAATATGTACAAGTGTGAAGGTAAAGAGAAACGCTGGGTACATGTTATGTTCTCTTATTTCGTACTGTAGCTTCCTGGTGTCTATGGGGAAAACCATTTTTCTATGGTGAAAACCATTTTTCTATGGTGAATATTCTAGACGAACTTACACATAAATAGTTCTTGCTGGCCAGCCATTGTTCTCCATCATCCATGCTCCTCCCTCGATGAAGCAGAGAGCCCCTCTACTCCAATCATCCTAGAAGCTAAGTGACTTAGACAAGACGAGATGGCGGAAGAAGGAATCATGGGAGATTTTCCTTAACGGAAAAATAGCTCATCCAACGCCTAAGCGGCAATTTTCTGACCTTTGGTCATAGGTTTTTCACAATCACAGGGAGACGTCGCACAGTGGGGCGAAACCATGGTTTTCCGGAAACAAATCTCTTTCTCGCTAACGACCTCATCTGGAGGCTATTTGAGTATTGATTTCTATTTTTTTAATGGTCTAGAATGGAATGCAATTGTCTTCAAATCGATATCTGTAGTCGTTCTGGCGCTATGACAAATTTCCCATTTCCCTTGGCCTAGTTTTTCACGATTCTTATTCTCGGCGGACATGTAACAACAACGACTAATAATCGGAAAGGAAGTGGTTTTACAGATTTGTTTTTTGAACATTTTGGTATTTTTTTGAATTATTGATACTCGAAGGCTCAATAAAAGCCCCATTTTGAGGTTAATAACAGTTCTTTCCAGTTTAATTTTTCAATCTCCTCTACAGGTTTAGTTTTTAAAAATCCTTCTGACTGTTCGAAAATTCTGAACAGCAAATTTGCTGGGGGCCTCAATGAAAGTATTCGTCACTGGGGTAGCATTTCTTTTTTGTAAACATTATGCTTCTTTATCCTGAGAAATGTTGGGTACCCAAAGTTTTTGGCTACATTTCATACTGGTACTGTGTAGTAGCTGGAATAAAAGTAGACATCGACATTGATGGTGACTAGAACTGGATGGCGCTGCCATATTTATTAAGTCCTGAGGGTAGAATGTTTGAAGACTGGTTCGGCAACAATCTTCGAAGCTTTCAGTTGACCGTCCGCGGCAAGTATGTTAACGGGCACAATCATCGACGTCAATAATCGGGAAACAAATATACATTTTCCATCAACTCGCTGAACGGAAACCATTTTGGTCCCTATTTACTGATATCTATTATATACTGAAATGAGGAACTCATTAAATAAACATACACGATCCTCATCAATGCGAGGAAATGTTTTACGAATTGAAATTTCTAACGATTCATCTTTTAATAAACATTCACAGAGATTACCGTATTTTATCGTGATAGATTCCATTTCGAATACACACCGACAACGTCAAGAATGTAACTGACCTGTAGAGTCAATGATAATCGCCTCCAATGACATCGTACATATTCATAATGTCTTATTATGTATGACTGCTCTTTAAAACGTTGTTGCGATCAGATAGGCCGGAAAAGACAGCTAAAATTCACAGGGCTATTACATGACATTATTTAAAATATAAATAAACTATTCTGAAGGCGGAGGAAGCCGCAGTTTTCTGTACAGGTTTTAAAACGAGCGATAATCACGGAAACTAGTTAGTGTTTGCTGCAAATCACATTCCAATACAATTTATTGTCCAACAAGTGCATATAATAGACACTCGAGTTCTTATCCAAAAAAAAAAATGTTACGGTAAATAATTTTAGAAATGAATTAAGAAGAGAGGAAAACTTTCGAAAAAATGATTTTTCACATTTCCGCTGCGTTTACACACCCTAAACATTTTATCGCAAAGCCATTATGATAACAAATCCTACGGCTGATTAAGTGTCGAAAACAAGCACCAGCCTATCAAAAATTTCACTTTCGGAAAATAATTTTTATTTGCTTCCGCCCCACTGGGTGGCGGTACAAGTGCAACTGCTGGTTGTCGATCCACACATGGCTTCAGAAATGATATTTTCTTAACATTAACTATTAATATATATTATTATAGGTATATATTAAACTTCTTGATTGTGATAAAATTACTCACCATTCAAGATTTCATCAAGAGAAGACACATCAAATTTTTTGACTCACTCCGACACAGCCACAACCCACTATTCTCCGACCTTCAACCACCACCAATGCCTGGACCACCGAAGCCTGGAGACAGATGGACGTGATCGAACCCTAGCCCCCTGACGGAGACTGAAGATCTACACCCAGCCGAGAGATCGAGGCCGATGTCCGAAGCTACAAGACCCCATCTACCTGCTTAAGCAGGGTCGACCTTCCGGCCGAGAGGCCGACTTATTTCAGGCCCCTGCCGGGGCTGGCCAGGCTTGACCTGGCCGACTACAAGCCCTTGCCTAGGTACCCCTAGGCTCCACCCTCGGTAGACTCTCACTACCTTCCTGATTCCACCCGCCTCCTTTAGGCAACCCCACCCTATATCATTCTCATACATCCTTCAAACGGGGGACTCCCCTTAGTGAAAGGCACTCATTAGCCTAAAGTAATTTTCCCACATCCTATTTTATAAGTTTGAGAGCTAAGAAAAAAAAAAATTACAGTCTGCCTTATTGGCCAATAAGTAATTGTGATAAATGTTCTCATTCATACCGTATTTACAATTTTCAGTATTTAAAAACTATATTTTATATATGCTTCAACATGATAATATTAACTACATAAATAAAATATGCAAATTTCTTTTTGAATTATCCAAGAAAGCTTATACACCTCAGATTTATATAATGGTTTTTATGTTGACCAAGTTACTTTTTCAATAAAAATTGTAATACTCTTTTATTATTCATTAAATTTATTCTTATTTTATTGTTTTTCTTGGATGGTATATCAATACAAATATTTATTTTAAGAGAATCCACGCATATTTTCTAACAAATATAAATACCTACGTAAGTGTTTCTGTTTGAGGACTAATACTCCGAAAAATAATATTATATAAATTCTATAACTAATATTTACAAAGAAAAAAATGGCTTCATACTAGGTCCAACTTATTTCACTCCAGCTACTAGGATTTTCTCTACGATACCAAGACGAAATAATTGTCAGCTAGTTTTTTCTGGTGAGAAAGGTGGATTTCCTATAGTTCCAAATTCCTACCGGCATTGAAATTACTTCCGAGGAATTCATAACGTTTTCTGACGACCACATAAGAAGGTTTTTACTTACTTCAGAGGAAATTATTTCAAATTAAATGCCCTGTCTGAGGTCAGGAAAACCCATGAAAGATGGATGTTTCTACGAAGAGGAAGTGGATCGGTGACGCTGTGAACACACGGCCACCGGCATGAATTAATTTTGATCCCGGTAGGGGAGAACAATTTAGGCCATACTTAGCCAGTGAATGGAGCCGCGGATCAGAGTGCCTTCATTTACTTTGTGCGGGGAGACAATGCAGTGAGGCTGCAGGGAAGCCGTAAATCTCCAGCTAGGTGCTAAGTCCTCCCCGAATTACGTCCATTACTTCAAACCCTCTCCGCTCCCATGCCTAACTCCTCCTGTCCCTCCTCTTCTTAGAGTCTCCCTTACTTAATTTACGTTACAGCCCATATGTTTACCTATAAATCGTGGCCGGACTTGATGCTAAAATTAAATGTCATAAACTGTTAATCTCTCAGATAATGATAGCTATGGGTTAACTTTAGAGAGCTAGGGATGGTATCTTAAGTACTCATAGAGAAAATAACAAATGCTAAAATATATAAAATACCAATAACCTATAAAAATTAACAATAAAATATAAGATAATATCTTCAGTTTTATCTAATATAATATGTTTTAAGTAATATGGAACATTACAAAATAATTCTAATTACAATCAATACATATGATAAGGAATCCAGTAATATTTAATATATAAAACAAAATTGTGATCATAATCAGTATAGATGATGATGATGAATGTAATCTATATGCTAATATTCATTATTGAAAAGCAAAAAAAACGTAATACAGCTATAAATTAAATCAAAAAAAAATATGACCGTTTATACTACATGATTATCATATTATACTATAACCCGTCTCTCATATTATCATTGTTTTTCACTTGTAAAGGAAACATTAAAGACTGTATTAACTTTTTGAGTGCTAACAGTGGAATTCGCTTATTTCTAGCGATCGATACGGTTACAAAAATAAAATGAGCTATTATCAATAAAACAATACAATACTTAGTTGGTTTGTCACAATCATTTAATATGTATTTAAGAAAATCTCTTGAAATCGCGGAAGTATCACTGAATACTGTTTCTTCACTTTCGTTGTCATTTAGTTTCGTATTTCAAAAATTTCAATTTAGGTAAAAATTGATATAAACAAATTTTACTCTGGTGTTACCTTAGTTCCCGGATCATATTTTGTCAATACATATTTCAAACAACATGTGAAATATTGTGAAGTTTGAAATGAAAATGTCACCGTTTAATGATCTTGGTTTCTCGAACTTGCTGTTGTATTGAAAAAGTCACCACTTCCTCTTTTAACGATATTCTTGGAGGGGTTGTAAGGTGTAGGGGGTGAGAGGTGATAGTAGTCTACCCCATGTAGAATACCTTCACGGGCCATTTCTTTCAATAACCTTCACCCTTGAAACTGGATACATACATCTCTTTGACCTGCTGGGAAGGCAAGAGGTTATAAAAAAAAATCAAGGCCATATAATAATAAAAGTTAATTTTGCTATGCCAGTGAATTATAGTTCATGTAATTATTTTATATCTGGCAATAAACTAATCAATTATAGTGTTATTTTTTTTCAGTGAGGTAATTGCTAGTATTATTAAAAATGGTCAAAAATACTGATTATTCTATTAAAAATTATATTTAAATTTATGATAATAAATTAGAACTCACGTGAAGACTGGAGCGCCAACCAGGCACCTAGTCCATCCTCCGATATTTTACTGTCCCGTTCACTTTTTAAATTTATATTTGTGTCGTGTTAAGGTGTCAGGTAAAAAAACATAAACAGGTTTGTGTTCACGCTCAAAAGACTGATTTATTTATTTGATTATTTATTTATCACCGATCCTTGGGTCCTGTTATTTGCAGTAAAGCGAGTTGTTGAAAAGAGGCTGTCGATTTTAACCTGAAAGGGACATCGTTTACTGCATTGAGAGAAGCATTCAACGAGCGTTAGTGATGAAGGAAACGTTGGTAAACGAACGAAAAACTAATTATATTTGCACCAATTGCCTCACAAACTATGCGATAACCCACGTCATGATTCGAGACCAAGCCTTTGAAAAGCCGCAGCTGTTCATTTACCTCTGAATCGAAGAGCGTAATCCTGTTGGGTAATTGGTATTCCTTCCCACCTAGTAACAATTTTCACATCATTATTTTTTCTAACACACGTCAGGACATAGAACAGATCAGACCCATTCTGATAAATAGCGCAAAGTTGATGACAAAGACGAGATCATCCTTTTAATATTATTAAGAGAAGAACGCATCACAAAATATCCAAAAGATTACACGAGTACGGCCTCTGAAAGATGAAGTTAAAATATTCTACAAAAATATTAATCTTTGCAACTTTACTAAGTCAGGAAGGCTCCGATTCCCCGGTTAGGTGAGAATGAGAAAAGATATGCCATCCAGAATCCTGACAAAAGGGCTGAATAGAACCAGGTGAGTTGGTAGGGCCAAATTAGAATGAAAAGACTGTGTAGCAGCTGATACCAGGACACTAATCAACAAAAGGAATTGGAAGGCAGCATCAGCAACGAGGAACTCTAACAGTGAGTCATAGCGCTTCAAATTGGAAATCCGTCTAAGAGATTCTTGAGATTGGATTTAGTAATTTACTATGTTCGTCAACATACATCGTGTCTCATAACAAAAGTCCAATTGGAGATCTGAACTAACTGGTCCACGGATTGCATTTGATTACAGCTAATTTATTTATTGATTGTAATACAAATCATCATCTAAATTGTATTTTTTAACATATATAAAATAAATAAATGACGTAGATTCGAATTTAGCAGGGTCTTTTCTTAGATACTTACTGAAATATTATGGTAAAATTACTAGAATCTTAAAAAAAAAAATACTTATAGCTTAATTGATATGATTAAATCTGTTCAATCACAATACAAAAAGTGCTATTTACCATTCGGAATGAATCAGAACTTTTAATCCAAAAATATTTTGTAGAACATGTCTGTTCAGGAACCACAGTTATAGTGATATGTAAAACAAGATAAAATTAGTTATATGTGGAATAAATTTATGATACAATTGTAAACGTTCTGTTTAGTGCTTTTGGTACCTCTTGCCAGGCTGAGGGTAGTGCCAGTAGTACAAACGGATTGTATGCAGTCTGACAACTTTCCCTTCTTTCCTAATTTCTTTTGTCCTTCATTGCATTTCAGCCCGTCATTATGAGCTTTATCAGTTAGATTAAGGTAAGCTTCATTATTTTTATTCATTTGATCTGCTGAACTGATTCTACCACATAACTTTATTGCTCCGTTAACTAATTTTTTTATCCATCCATATCTCTATTTTTTGTTAATTTGATTAATTTGAAAGAGGGCTCTAGATATAACACATGTGTAGTCTGTGATGTATACGTAGACAATAGTTGATTAAAGTATTAGCTTAAAGCACTTTTTCGTTGGTAAACCTAAAGGATTTTTAACAACGCCGACGTCAGTCTGTCAAGATTGATTGACGAAAGATGATTGGTCTGTACATGTTTGAAAATATAGCCGAGGCCGAAGGGAGAGTTTTTAATGAGAAATTTTAATATCATTAAATCCCTTTGATGGGATTTAAGCGGTTCCCAAGTCCTGGAAGGGACGAACGGTTTAAACCCAACAATGGGATTTCTACATTTAACTTGGACAACTTCCACAATGGGATCCTCGAGCTGGACGTATTAAACTCCGACGATTGCACTGTAATTGTGAACTTGCACCCGTTTAGGTTAAACAGTGAAATTTAGTTAATATAGTCGGTGGCTTACAACCGTTTGGGGGAGACTCCTCCGGCCGAAAGGATATAACGGCTTGTATACTCTCTCCTACAGCCAGGCTCAAACAGACCAAGAAATAAGCACGAAATTTAACTGTAGTTATTTTACCACCCTCACGACTCCCTGGGTACTAATTAAGCAGGTTGAATACCAAGCAGGCCCCGGGCGAAAACTAATATCTATTCAGACCGCTATCCCAATCGATTTATCATGGACCGCTATTGTTATATCTAGATTAGCCCCCCTCTTAACTGGTTAGTATGTTTTCCAACCGCAGTAATTTTCTTTATCTACATCGTGAGAAATAGCTGTCTATTGTAACTAAACGTCATTAGAGGCACGTTCGTTTTATTTTTATTTTGACAGGGCAAATGATCCGATAGGCTATATTTCTCTTTAATTTTCCCAAACCTACTATTGGAGGTATTCTTGTTTATTTTCTAGAGGGTCAATTTATATGATAGAGAGTTATTACTTGGGTGGCAGTTTGTTTTATTTACAGAATTATGAAATGAACCACTATTATTCCATTTTTTGTGTTGAACTTGCATTAATCCTGAATTGAGATAATGAGAAAATTATTTTTAGGAGAAAGCTCCGAGGAAATCACGAAAAAAGGGGAAAACAAAAGAAACATATTATAAAAAAAAATTATAATCCACCTATGTTGAAGCACAGAGTCCTTATCGGTTATTTTTTTGTTTTGTTCAAAATTTTCATTTTAACGATAACCCTGTATTTTGTAAGATATTAAAGACATAAGTTCAAAACCAAGAAACTAAAAGGGTTTTTTTTTTTTTGGAACAATTGGTCTAATTAATCCTGCTCCAACAAACATATTGAAAAAAATTATCTCACTTTTATCTTAAGGGGGAAATTTATCATAAAAAAAAAGGAGGGGAGTTCAATTTAAAAAAAAAATAGTTATAATCCGCCTCCATTGAACTATAAGGCTCTTATTTTATTTTTTTGATTTTCTTGAAAAAATCATTATTTTAACGATAACCCTGAAGATATGAAGTTGTTAATTTCAAATCCAAGAAAATAATATGTTTTTTTCTTGGGACAGTGGCTATAATTAAATGGGAGCACATAATAGCTAATAACAAGTTAATTATGTTAGTTATGTAATTTAAAGGAAACTACGCCAGAAAAAACTGGGAGACCATGTAGCTTGGTGATACCTGCAAACTTCTATGTATTCATACTTACTAAAGAAAATAATTTTGAGCCCGTTTCTTTTTACTCACATTGTACAGTGCAAAGGCATTTTAAACGTGTGTACCGCACTAAGTTTCGCAATCAACTGGTCTATGAAACTTTAGTGAAATATAACAATCATTATTAATTAAACAACTTTGCAGCTTAATAACTAATAATAAAATTAATCGACAGAAATAGTAAACATGTAGTTAGATTGTTTGTTTTCGGTGATATATAACATTAATAAGAGTCCGTCTAATTTTTGAAGTTTATTCGGAAAAAAGTGTGAGTTATGACCCCTTTTATTCCGAGACATCTAGGATCTGATTTTTATTTATTTTTATTAAACAACTTTGCAGCTTAATAACTAATAATAAAATTAATCGACAGAAATAATAAACATGTAGTTAGATTGTTTGTTTTCGGTGATATATAACATTAATAAGAGTCCGTCTAATTTTTGAAATTTATTTGGAAAAAAGTGTGAGTTATGACCCCTTTTATTCCGAGACATCTAGGATCTGATTTTTATTTATTTTTATTAAACAACTTTGCAGCTTAATAACTAATAATAAAATTAATCGACAGAAATAATAAACATGTAGTTAGATTGTTTGTTTTCGGTGATATATAACATTAATAAGAGTCCGTCTAATTTTTGAAGTTTATTCGGAAAAAAGTGTGAGTTATGACCCCTTTTATTCCGAGACATCTAGGATCTGATTTTTATTTATTTTTATTAAACAACTTTGCAGCTTAATAACTAATAATAAAATTAATCGACAGAAATAATAAACATTTAGTTAGATTGTTTGTTTTCGGTGATATATAACATTAATAAGAGTCCGTCTAATTTTTGAAATTTATTCGGAAAAAAGTGTGAGTTATGACCCCTTTTATTCTGAGACATCTAGGATCTGATTTTTATTGACATTGGGACCTTCCCATGTCAAACAACACTTGACACAAACTGTTTACGGAACACGATTGCCAAAAAATTACCAATACGATCTTACCTTAAGATTATTACGTCCATCATTATCATGTCCATCTACAGAAAAATTAATCCATCGTTAAAACATAAACTTCCGCCCGTTTTCGCTATTTTCTAAGCTTTCTCAAGTCCCTGCTCAGTAGCTACTCAAGAATATAAAAATCTATAGTTTTTTTTCTAAGGGTAGGAACACATTAAAGAACAAAACACAAAAGAAAATTAAATGATACACCCAAAAAATTGCGTATCTTTCATCAGTTTTTAAAGTTAATAATGTAGCTTTTTATACCATTTTCAGTTACTGAGTTTTTTTTTTGGTTTTTTTCTTAGCTCTCTAATTATAAGATTAAGGATGAGGGAAAAATAAAGGAATATTTGGATTGAGCGGATCCTTGTACTAGGAGTACCTGCTTGAAGGTGGTGTGAGGGAATTAAGGAGTGTGGGAAGCCTCGGTAGAGGTTGATTGTTGCGGTACAGTGGTAAGAGTCCACTGGTAGTTACTAAAATGATTTGTCTAACTTTATATAGTACTGTTTTCTACAAATTAATTAGCGAGAGGAAAGTTGTACCTTATAAAAATACACGATCATTTCTTGAACATCGAGTACAACATGGTTCTCGCAGAAACGATAAATCAAGATTCTCTAGGAACCGTACATCACATGGAAACTGGGTTGTTATTTTCATTCTTGTTTTTTGTTTTTTTATTAGTTCAATTTTTTATGTATAAAGTGGTTTGTGCTACATGATATTAATTTTCAACAATGTTTTGAACAACGTAGGCTTGATGAGTATTATGTGATCAAGCATCATTCTGTGTTTGAATGAAATTTTTCTGTCTTTACGTCGACTCGAGGATCTCTCAATAGTTTGTTGAACATTATAAAAAAGTCCAACATCAAGCGTAACCAATCCTTTCAATCAAAAGTCCTGAGAACTTATTACGTCAGCAACAAAACCTTTCATAATGATCTTAATATACCTTCCATTCTTGAACTCATCCCTTCCAAGTTCATGAAATTCCATGGTAACCTATCCAACCACCCTAATCCCCTAGCACAGTCATTGCACTGTACCACTCATCCCTATAATCCTCCTCGGAGACTAAAACGGTAGTGGCCTCGTGACCTGCGATAAATGCGTGGGAGTCCTGGTAATGGCCAGTTTCTCTAATCTTGGCCTGAGCGTATGTGGCTCTCGCGCTCTTGGTCAGCATCCGCAGGACGCGACAGAGGAGCATGGGGGTGGGCTTCCCAAGACTCCGCTTCCTCTTTCGCACGCACGGGAGGTGACAACCATGTGGATTTGGGAGGTCTCTAGGGTGTTTGTAAATACTGTATGAATGAGCGAGAGAATGAAAATTGTAAATATGGTATGAATGAGAACATTTATCACAATTACTTATTGCCCAATAAGGCAGATTGTAATTTTATCACAATAAAGAAGTTTCTATTTAGAAAAATATATGTGTATTGGTATACCTACGGTCAAGAATATGGAACTAATTCTAATAAACATTTTAAACCATTTGGTATTCAGTATATTGGAACTAACGTTTGGATATATAACTACTTACTTAGTCAGTTACTCTTTGATACACTGAAAAGTGAAACATTACCACTTTTGACCATAGCAAAGACACTTTCGACCATGGCGACGAACAATGGATGACTAGTTAAATTTGTTTCTAAACTTTACTTGACTATCCGCCCTTATTGGGGAACTTAATGCGCCATTAAAGGACGTCTTCGCCATTAGTAAACCCCGGGGCGGAAATGTCCCCCAATTGCCTAGCATTTCTGTATTTATCTGACAGCGATACTTCGGCGCTAGAGCTCCCATTAGAACCCCTGTTCTTCCCGGATGTCATCAATAATGGCAATACCAATTAATATCTGTTCACGGATAAGCCCTTTCTTAATTATTGTATGATATTAGAAATGGTTTGTTGTTTCATAGAATTGAAAGCCTTGCTATTAGTCTCTGTATTATTCAAAAGATTTTTTTTTTATTTTACATCAATCATGAAATAAATGGTTCCACGAGATATATGAGATATGAGATGTATCAAAGAAATCCTAGACTCAGAAATTGAAGGAACTATATTGAGAGCGGGGGGCTCGAGTTTCCACATAATTTTCTTAAAAACGTAATAATACTATTATGGATCCCGATCAAAAATACATGATTCTATTTGCCATCCTTTTTTGTATAAGTATAATAAAATAACTAAAATATTTAGAAAGAAAAGCCATTTTAAATTGGCTAAAACGGCGTTTCTACTGTTCCTTCCCAAATTGAAATGCAATTTAATTTAGTCTTTGTTTGCTTAATCGTTTTTAAAAGACGATTAAATCTTTAATCTTCGTAAAAGACAAAAACAAAATTTGATAATGGTTTAGAGATGTGTGTGATATCCTTCCCAAAGTTTTATTAAAATAAATCTTTTTTGATACCACGTTTTAGACTGACATCTCATACATTCAAATAAAAAATATAAATATATACAGCTAGAAAATATTGTTTCAACGATTCAATTCATTTTGTGTTTTTCTTTATTTGAGTAACACAACATATCCATGTTGCCACAGAATGAACTTTTAACAATCCAAAACGTAGCAACGGACGATTGAATAATAATTGTTTGGAAAGGATATTATACATATATCCAACATATAACCAATTTTTACATCCTTAAAAATTTTATAAATTACAAATTTTGATCCAATGGAAAATGGGGCGAGACAGCTGGTGTAAATTATTTTACTGTGAACATTGTCGAACCCCGGTGTCGCAAATGCGGCAAAGAGTCCGAAAACCATTTCTGTGTTCTGGGTGCACAATATTCCAGTGAAAAAAAAATTATTTCGGGACGAAGTCCCCTATGAATAACATTAATTTTTAAATAAAAAATTCACATATGTCAAATAAAAAGAGCAATTAGATCATAATAAAAAATAAAGTGTAAACCTCTATAGGAAAGATAATAATAATTCTGAAATAAAATAAAAATTATTTAACTGTTTTTAGTAAATATAGTCTTGGATGGATCCACCTACCAGAGACCAAAACAATAATATGCAGAAGTACAGTATGTCATTAAGTAAAAACCATAAAATTAATTCAAAAGAAAACAAAAAATCAATCTATAAACGGTAAACAAGTAAATAAAATTATCAAACACCAAAATAAAGGGAACTTGTGTTATGGGAGTGGACTGAGCATTTGAACTGTTGTATATTGTACATATAAGCGATGTGATGCAAATTGATTGATCGGAAAAGAAATGAACTGAGGAAATATTGTGCACGGAAGGAGGGGAAGACCTTAACTCGGTGTTGTAGTGGGAGAAATGGGAGCGACGCAGAAACTTATCTAAAGAAGCCATCATAAATCGCTTCAACTTGTCCTTGATTCCCACCGAAAGACCACATACACCTTACAGTCATATTCGAAGAGCTGGGGAAAATGAGGGATGGGGAGCAGATGGTGAAAGTGATGGAATTTTGGTGCCTATTGGCTGACGGAGATTGATTAAAATTTGGGAGATATGTCGGTTCCAAGAGTGAGTTTGGTCAATGGCTATCCCTAGGATTTTTTAAGGTGTAGCAGAAAGTGATGGGATGGCTATTAAGAGTGAAAGCGGGAATATTGGCAAAGATTCCGAGGAGGAAACTGGAGCCTATGACAACTGTCTCAGTTTATTTCGGTAACGCAGTCCCAACGCACTGATCTGATATAAGTATCCCTCAACCTTGGCAAACCTTGGTGATGAATAGTTAGAGAGATCAATTATGTAACAACTAAAAAGAAAATGAGCAATTCTCGTTCCCTGGGCTACACCCAAGGAAAGAGTGAGGGAAGCATATAGGGGTTGATTAGGGATAGTTACTACTAGTGAACGGTTAAAAAAAAATGATCAAAACCCTGGAATAGGGGTTGGAATCGGAAAAGGTTAATGATTTTAACTTGGAAAGAAGGACTGCATAGCCTATGATATAAAATGCTTCATCAATCAAACGATCGTGAGAAGGTTTAAAAAATGTGCATGGAAAAAAGCATTTTTATTTAACGAAAAAGAGTCCTGTATAACTTCCCTGCTCATACGTAATCATGTTTCGCCGGGCTAAGGTACGATAGATTCAGAACAAGCTCATTCATTTTGGAAATGGGACTCCGTGTCAAGGAATTGCCAAGACTGGCCGAATCTCTGATAATTGACTCACTAGAGATTATTATTAATCATAAGAGAAAAAAGAGTTGGTCGGGATATCGGCTTAAGTTTATGAAAGAGAGTTGTCATTTATCGCACCAAAGAGTGCTGCGAGCCAGGAAGGAACGATTGTATGCTGATGTTTTGTGAGCAGGAGTATGAAGGTCAGAGAGGAAGGATCTCCTGTCCCTGGAGTGGACTGGGTATTTAAATGGAAGGATATATATAAGGAGTGTGATGAGAACTGTGGGTTGGGGAAAGGGATGAACCGGGAAGAATTGATTAATACATAATGTGATCAAAAGCAAATCGGGTGTTATAAAAGCGATTATTTAGGAAACAGGGAAAACAAATTAAAATTGTATGTCCGAGTAAATACAATCCAACGATGTTCACACATTCAACTTTCATTCAGGAAGTGTTTTTCGCAAAAATAATTCAGTCAATCGGAAATTTTAAATTGCATTTAAAAAAAACATCTTAATATTCTGTTGAGTTTTTGGTTGACAGCAATTACAAATAGTCGTAAAAACCTATATTGCGGCCTTAATGAAACCAATTACTGTATGATTAATCACATCAGACTGGATTGTTGATTCATGTTTGGGGTTCGCGTTATTTTGGAGTTCTTAAAAGTAGTCATATGGTGAGTATTGTGGTTAATATTTTGTGAGAGCTTAATATTTAAACCGATTTTGTGTAGAGAAATGATTGAGTTTTTTTCTCTGTTGTTGGGAGAATACTTGTTTAAACATGGCCAATCCCGTTCTACAATCTTAACAATGGTTTCGTTTCGACTATTGTACTCTGGTCGGGTAAATATTTTCCATTCCATACTGGCCCGTTGAATAAGCTGCGTATGTCTCTTTTTATAACTAGGAGATACTTCTAGGTTTTCGGCATAAATGATGAGAGAAGGATAATTAAAAAAAGTACTTAATCGTGCAATATTATATACGACTTTTAGCAACTCTGATAGAGGATTTTTAATTTAGAGATTTTACAAAATATGTGTCAGCAATATGATATAGTGATTCTTGACTCTCAAAAAGTAAAATTTGAAAGAGCAGTTTTTTAAAAGTCATTATAGTGTCTGTAAATAGATTTTCCTTACCCTTGGCTGCCAGTTTCGTCTTGTCCGACTGTCTTAGTTCAGGCAACTTTATCGATCGAGGCATGTGAATATGAATGATCCCTCTCCCTCTCTCTATCTCTCTCTCTATATATATACATAATACATTATAAATTTTAAATATTAAATAGTCAAGCAACAATTAAAACCAGACCATAATAAAATATTTTAATTATCACATGGTCATTTATCATTTATATTAAATATTCAATGCGTTCTTTAAATGTAAAATTGTGTGATGTGAATTAGTTTAAGGAAATTGAAATCAAAGGCAAGTGAGATTTTTTATGTAAAAATCAGTGAATTAAGACTCTTAAAAGTTGCGTTTATGACGGTTCATGCAAACAGGGGGCAAGAAAAAACGTACCTGGAAAGATGACCTAAATGGACAGGTCGCTTAAAACAACTTCCAGTTCTCACAGCAGATGGTAGCAGCGGCCAAGCCAACTTAATTACTTTCAACCACACCTTACGGAGGGAGAAGGATCTAGCAATAAAATTTGAGAACAGGGGGTGAGATAGCAAGGGTAAACGAGGAAAGGGTTGTCTTCCGCCTCCAGCGGAGTCAAATCAACACCTGACGTCTTTCTACCCTCTTAACACCACACCAGAAAACACTTTCAAGAGATACAACCTCCGCTGGTCAAGACATCCTAAATGAGTTACCGCACAATTTTACTCAAGAGAATATTCAAAGACAATTATAAGAGGGTTTCAATTTGTGATTTTTACTAGGTAGTTATCAATCTAATTAATTTAATATTGCAATTCATTTCAAATAATTCATTTAAGTCAATTTCAAATTCTCGTGAATTACCCCTAATTAAATATAAATTCAAATCAACTCTTAACTCAAGGGACATATTCCTAGACAAAGCCAGAAGCCAAGATAATTAGTAAAGTAATAAACAAAAGTTAATTACATGCAAAAAATAAGGGCAGACGAGAGGGGTTAATTTCTGACGACTTAATTTAACATTTATGGATGTAATGTTATCTATCATTGAATAAAAGGATATTTGGAGAGCAGAAAGTTACTACTAAAGGGTGATAAGACGCTCGAGACGCCTGAAACTGACGTTCTGACTTTAAAGTAAACATTAATGTCTAACTTGTTCTGACAGAACATGTATGTTGCATGGACAATTGTCTGACTAATTTTATCTTAATCTTCGAAGGTTAGAATCACGTAAAAACAAATACCTGACTATCCTAACGGCTATCGGAACATACCCATACCAGCAGTAAATACCCCTTATCCGGGAATTATTCCCAAGTTCAACTCCCAGACTTAACCTGCTTCTAATAAACAAATTCAGGTTGATTTTAATATCTCATTACAATATATATGGCAGTGGCCTAAACGCGTGTAACTGTCTGGAATGTTATCTCGTCCGAAATTCTTCTGAAAGTATACAGAAATTCAATTATGCAAACTGCTTCGAACCAAGAATTGGTTTTGATAATCGGCTTCATTCTTGAACGTACACACATCCTAATTATGAAATTCAGTGCAACTTTTCTATATGAAAATTCATATCATTATTAGTGAAAAATAATAAAAAGTTTCTGTTTAATGCTAGGATAAACAAGTAATGCCAACAGTTAACTGTTCAAAATAGTTTATTGCCCATTTATTGAGATGAGAAATATTTTTTTAATGATTTATTCGTTTTGATTAAATTACAACATGCTTATTCAGCGATAATAATTATGTAATCAGAACTCCTTTGCTGTGTTCGTATGAATGGTTTCTTTGTTTTGCATTAAATACAATAAAATTGATGTTACATATTGATTAACTGAAGACTTACACACGAAACTAAGACCCATTTAGGTATATGGAAGACAGATCCAAAAAATGAAACTTATTACTGTATATAATCTTATACTCGATGCGACCACTCTAGTCTACAAATTTGAAAATGAGAAGGTAAGGTTAGTAAAATAAGTTCTCTGGCTGATATATAAACAAAAAATCAGAACTTTTATATCAAAAATTAAGTTGGAAAAAAGTGGGGGGGAGTGTATCAGTTGACCTGATTCTCTCTACCCCTTAGCTTTCTCAAGTCACACACACTTCAGAAGCTATTCAAGATTTTTCCCCTCTGGAAGAGGACGCATTAGAGCCGGAAACTCAATAAGAATTTCATATATACCATTCCAAAAAGTAAAGTTCTGGAAGGTAACAAAAGGAATTGCATATGGTCCGTATTTTTTTTAGCGTAAGGCTGCTAACTGGCTAAGGATTATGATAGTGGCGGTACTGATATTTTCTGTTATTGTGTATTTTTTATAGTGAAATAAAGAAGAAGAAAAAATCAGTTTGCGATGTTCGTTATAATAATTAGTTTGCTATATCGTTATTTTTCGTTTCTATTAAATTATACTATAATATATATTAGATTAGCTATTTTATTTTTTCTTGTACATACTGTAACTAAGATCGCTGTAAAAATACACTTATTAAAGCAATACTATCTAAATTTCATAAAACCAATGAAACTCTCAAAGGTTTTTTTTTTTCGCTCTTCTGAACCTAGGGTTTTGATCTCCTGAGCACACTCGAAAATGATGAAGAGTTTCGAAACTCGCGGCCTTAAAACGAAGGAAGAGAGAGTTCGAGCGGGTGACGCCAGATGCCACCACATGCTTCGTATATTTCTTGGACTCCGCCAACCAATGGCAAATCGCTTAATTTTAAAATCGAACTTTCATTAATTATTTGTATACACTTACTTATTTTTCATGTTACTTTTATTTTTAGCATATTAGCGGCATCAAGTAAATATTTCATGCTAAATATTATCAGTCTATTTGAAACTCTGATTGTGACAGTTTTAATGATTATTTTGTAATTATATTTGCATGTTGTTAATCAGGACCTCCAGATCTTTAATTTAGTTTTGACACTTTTTTTCACGCATCACACCTGGCTAGAATTTTTACTAAACCAACCCTAATATTGATCACTGCCTTGGGTAAACATTTGACACGTGCACGATACGGTATCGTGCAGAATGGGTAATTTTTCAGATGAATATAAATACTGGTCTCCCCACCGTGCGGCCTTGTCTGAAGTTTGTCACACCTCGCACCGAGGGTACGTAAAGACGTTATTGCTCAAGGTGATTAAGGATGGCACGTAAAAGATGCCTTTCCCATAAAATGTCGGTTGACGCTTTGGAAATAAAAGGCGTGTGGATCAGCAGATGACAGGCAAGTATGGCTCGAGCAACTGTTCCCAAAACCTGTTTAATTTTGTAGAAGTAATTTTCAAGTAGTTAGTAATGGCGTAGAACAATGAAGCTATAATGGAGTTTTTAGATTGTAGGAGGGAGAACCTATTAAATAGAATCCACAACATAAATATAAGAACCAGGAATAAGAAAAAATTTGTTCATTGTAAAACTTTTTAATCAATAAAGGGGTTTTGAAATAAAAAAAAAAAAAAAAAATCATGCTTGGAAACGTATCAAAAATAATATTAGTATGTAGTGCTCTTTGAAAGAACACAAAACGAAAAAAGAACATCTGATGGCTACTTTCAGGAATTTGGCGATGAAAGTGATAATAGCAGAAGAACCGCGGCTGCCACGAAGGAATGGTAAAAACCAGAATGCTAGTTAATTTCATTCGTTTGGAACAACGAAACAAATGAAAAAAAAAAAAAAAAGAAATGTCTGAAAATGGCGTATTGGCCTGATAGGGCCACTTGACATTTCGAACGACTACAAGTCCACAAGTACGAACCTTAAGCAACTCTAGCCTCTCGTCACTCAGTAGAAACCAGGCTTAACGCAATTTACCTGTTCATGAAATTAATAGAAGAATGTGAGTAATGTGGATTTAAAATTGAACCTGATTACCTGAGCACAAATGTGAATGATGTCAGTTATCTAGTAGATTTGTCTAATTTATACACAAAAACTAAAGTTAGTAAAAGAATAACAATAAACAATATTAGAAAGGCTAATCAATTGTATCTAACTGATGCGCAAACTGTATGTGTAATTGGAATTAAGCTCCGATCACCTGATTTTTCTCCTCGATGAAGGAGCATGTACCCACTTTATATAGGATCTTCTATATGTTCTCACGATCCAAACGCATGAAGTCATTTTTCAGTTTCTGCCTTCTTACTGTGTTAGTTTAGTCTAAGTTGAGTTGTTAATACATCGCCTGTCCGCAGATTTTAATGTTTTTTTCAAAAACTGTAAAAGCTGTACATTTAGTCGGCAATAAGAAAACAGGAGAAGAAAAATGTCTTTTTAATGTTCGTTGAAAGATTTAGATGAGAAGCAGAATTTGTAATATAAAGCCAGCTGAACGTTTTAAGGCACCGGCAATGTCCATCTAAATGTAGATCTTGTTCCTCCAAGAGCCCAAGTAGAAAATAAAAGAATGTATTTTTTTTCTAACCTCATTTATTCCGTAATTGCGAAAGAGGTCTTTGGTCACCTTTTAGCTCAGTATGTTTGCTTCCCCCTTTGCTTTAATCATAAATTTTTTTCATCTAGTTCATTAAAAACTTCGTTTGTAGTCCTTGAAAGATTATTCGAACTTAACCGTAAGGATATAATGACCCTTTCTCACAATTAAGGAGAAAGTATAATATAAATAATTAAACAATTAGAACGCGAGAGAGAGAGAGAGAGAGAGAGAGAGAGAGAGAGAGAGAGAGAGAGAGAGAGAGAGAGAGAGAGAGAGAGAGAGAGAGAGAGTGAGAGAGTGAGAGAGAGAGAGAGAGAGGGTGTGAGAGAGAGAGAGAGGGTGTGAGAGAGAGAGAGAGAGAAAGATATTTATTAGAAATTAAAAACATACATATGCACAATATAAGGACATATTATGAATACACATTCATTTTCTTTTTTTTGTTTATATATATGATTATATTCAGATAATTTATTTTTAGAGAAAAAAACCTTTATCAGAATAATAATATACAGTAAAATAATATTTTTAAAGGCTTTATCTTCCCTGATAGTATTGTCCAATCTATAGTTTGAGCTAGGTTGTAATAAATATTTACATATGACAAGGTATTATATTTACAAGAGTACATGTTTTATTCTTTTCTGAACGTATGATGTACCTTTATTGAAGTCTCTTATTTTATTTATTCGAAAGTTTGCTGAGTATGGAAATTTTCGTAATATAATAATCGTTGTAGCACAGTCATTGCACTGCGCCACTCATCCCTATAATCCTCCTTGGAGACTGAAACGGCAGTGGCCTCGTTACCTGCTATAAACGCGTGACAGTGGGAGCCCTGGCAATGGCCAGTTTCTCCAATCATGTCCTGAGCGTGAGAGCCACAGACGCTCTTGGTCAGCCTCCACTGGCTAGTACCCGGTGACGCGGCTGACAGAGGAGTGTGGGGGACTTCCCAAGACTCCGCATTCTCTTCGCAGTGGATTTGGGAGGTCTCTGGGCTGTCTGTAAGTATTGTATGAATGGGCGAGTGAATGATGAACTGTAAATATGGTATGAATGAGATCATTTATCTTAATTATTATTGCCTTATAAAAGGCAGATTATAGCACAATAAAGGAATATAATAAAAATAAAAAAAACAATCGTATAATCGTTTATTTACGTTTTATTTATTAAGAAAACCTTAATTTTGGTTTTCCAAACCAGATTTTATACTTCTTTACTCAATCAGCTACTCATTTATCCTCACAAGGCTGGGTGAACCTAAAACCTTAAACAAACCCAAAATAAATTAATGTTTCATAGGAAGGAGGTGCATTGAACTCAAGTCTCCGCAGTTAGAAATCAGCATGCACCAGGTTAATATTACGGACACACTGAATATGAATAATGAAATTCAAGTGGAATAGTTTTGTAGCTGGCAAGATTCGAGATCTACAAAATTCTCCCCTTACACTTTAGTAGGTGACCCCGATCAATCTATTCATGAGATTAGACTAGTAGATGCCCAACAAAGTTTTTTTTCTGGGTCCTGGCAAACCCTATGAAGAATCAGACACAAACCTGATACTTTTCCGATAGAAGAGCTCAACCAGAACAGTGATAGTTTAGTCTTCTATTCATCATGTACCAATAGGCAATATTCAATCAAAATTATTTCGTCCCAAACTTTATTTTTTTCATTCTCGGGAGAACGAACGAGATGTGAAACCTTGAGTGCGTGAGCCTATTACCTGACTCCGAACTAATTTAGTAATTTCCTCTCAATTGAAGCGATTTCCTGGATTTGGAATACGATTATGTTTGTGTTGGCTGTCAACTGATTTAGATTTCGGAGATTAATAACTGAACGAAATATCGACATTGTCATCAACATTTCGGACGGATTGCCGACTTGGTGAATTTATACATTAAATAAAACAAGTATTTTATTTGTTTAGTGTATTGTAAGATAAATTTAAAAGGCTTTGGTTCTTAGATTTGATTCAGGTATAAAATTATTCAAAAGATTTATTATATTTTAACTATATTAATAAAAATATATGTGATACAATAAATTCATTCATTAGTTAACCTATTTTGGAACATCCCATTTGTTTGGTAGGCAAAAACCTATTTTGAATATCTTCTCTTTTTAGTACTAAAAAACAAAAACTGGAGCATAGGTATTATTTGGGAAGACTTAGTCAAAGGGAGGTTCCGCACTCCCCCCCCCCCCCCATTTCCCCCAAATATTTTTTTTGTTTTTAAATAATGTAGAGCTGCAACAAAAGCGACTAAAGGTGAAAAAACATCTTGCCGTAAATGAGTTAATATGTTAGAAAAATGTTTTTTTCATAATAAATGAAAATCAAGAGTCTTTTTATGGTTATACTTTTTGAGAAACGATGGGGTCCGGGTGCTAACTCACAAGGTGTGGTATGCTGCAATCTTTTTAAAGTACAACTACGTGTAAAATGTCTTTATAACTAATTCATATAAATTTTATTTCTCTCCTAGCTGATCACACGACGTGAATGTTTGTCGCATATGACTTACTCTTATTCCTAAAGTCCTCAGGATTTACCTTACAGTACTTTATCTAATGCAATTAAATTTGTATCTCAATCTGTTTTAATTGGTGTTAAATTGGAATTGAACTATTTTCGTATCTGCAGTTAAATGATGGCGTATCCATTAAGATAAAGGGTATGCATGTCGCACAACTGTTACCAGAGTAAAATACATGCTAGGTATACCATGATATGATGAAACGATAAGGTAAAATCTTATATTTCTTCACAGTCCGCCATTTCAGAATGCACCCCTATCTGATTCCTTACCCTGTCATATCCTCATTTATCATTTCTTTCTATGTCAAGTCCGTTCTATGTTCTTTTTGATCGCCGATTGAGTTAAGTGCTCTAGTAATCTCGTATGTTTTATCCTTCCAATAATTGTTTTCTTTACTTCATGTTGCCAAGACATTTTAGTGTTCTTTGTTGGGATATGAGACCTTTATCTCTCTCTGACACTGGTATTTTGCAACCCCGACCATTCTAGCTGATGAGGGACGCTCTAATTCTACCAGTGTAGTACTCCTCCAGGTAGTCTTTGGATAATTATTCTGTGCCCTTGTAGGGAGTCGGTTTTATGTCTCCATCCCGTTCATGTTCTCTATGCACTTCCTCTTTCTCCATTTTAGCATTCCCATATTTCTGAACTGTTTGCAGCCATGCGAATGCACTCCCCATTTAGTATTACTCCGGGACACGCAATTCCCAGAATAAACCTAAAGTCTCTGTCATTAGTCTAGTTTCTTCTTATTTTTAATCAAGAAGGAGACCTTCCAGGTCTCAGAACCACGAAGGATTTGCACTTGTCATTTTTTTTCAGACCGCCATAGTTCTTTTAATATGGAAATCACTCTGTACCATTAACCGTTTGTTGTTGTCACTACTCTATGCTGAAGAAAGATGTCACCAAGACATTTATCTGTATCCTTCCAATAGTCTCACGAATACTATAGTGAAAAAGAAAAAAGTGAAGAAATCAAAAGTAAAATGAAACAATTTTTTTAACAAATATTATGAAAAAATTATTATTATTTTCCTAAGGAATAGAGTTACAGGGCACAGCAAAATGGCCAAACAGCGTATCCAATATTATCAATTGATATAATTGGTATAAACAATAGTATATGACCCTTAGTACGTCAGCAACAAAACCCTTCTTAATGATCTCAATGTACCTTCCATTCCTGAACTTCCTTCCAAGCTCATGAAATTCCTTGAGCTCATGTACTAATTTACGAAATTACATCAAAACTTATCCCCTAGCTAGGACATTATTTAGCCACACATCCCTGCTATATGAATTACTGACAATCGATTAACTGATTAACAATCAAACACCGTGGAGTAACAAAAACGCCATTTTAAAAACCTTAATTATAAACTGCAACTCATTTCTGCTCACTGCTTCAAACCTTTTCCCCCATATATCTCAGTACATATTACAGTGTAGAGCATATTAGGTGTATACACATATGCATAATAATGTGATACTTAGGTATAGCCATAAAATAGATTGCTTTATAAAAAGGAAAAAGTATATTTATTATTAAAATTACAGTCAAAAGTAGATCCAAAGAAAATTCTAAACAGCAGTGTAAAAATAAAAAAAACACATACACAGAAAATAAAAGTCAAAATGTAGAAATATTCAAAATTATTTCACTAAAGCAACCGAAAGTCACTTTTCAAAACAAGTTGTATGTCAATTTTCAATGGACACAGGTGGCTCCTGTTTTCACTGATTATTTCTCCGACTTCAGAATTCTCTTGCATGGGACCAAGGTTGTAGGAACCTCTGGGCGAATATCTGTATTCGTTATTTCAACATTATTCGAGTATTTTCTGCTGTTCTGGTAAAGCTAGTTGCCTTTGGTATTAATGGTATTATGAGCGGTCCTTTTCCGATATTTTTCCAGAATTATTTCAATCGTGAAAAAAAGTTGACTACTATCTTGCTCACTCTTTGAAATTTCAGAATCTACACTGCTTGTTTTGAGAGTGGTCACAATATCTTTGACTTTTTCCAACGAAAGATTACCGTGAAAATGACTCGGTGGGAGAGTGGTTCGGTGTTGGGCAGAAGTTACTCCAAAAAAGTGCGCACATAAGCTATTGGCTGTTTGAAAAATAATCGATACACAGGTGGGCTGAAAAGTTTCCAACCTCAACATGAAGATGATAATAAAATAAATAAAAGCTAGTGAAATAAAAGCTTTGTTAGGTCGGAAACTTTTCAGACCACCCTCGTAGTACAAGACAATCGGTCATCCTTACCCTACTACCCTCCACCAGCTCGTATCCACTGATTCGGCCGATGGTGGAGCACGGAAATCTATCTTCCGAGAATCGACTTCATCTTAAGGATTATTGATCACATCATTGGCAGTTGAGGAGATTGTAATTTTATTAAAAAAGATAACGAAGATTTTATTATGAATGTATTAGCCTTTAATTTAGTGCTGAATTTAAGAAAGGGAATTGTTTATGCATATTTAGGAGTACGTGGGATTCTATCCAATTTTCTGGCTAAAATACGATTCACCTTAGGGAGAAGGATAACGATTCTAAGTGAAAAGGAAAAAAAAATTATTATAATAAGGAATTACTGAATAAATACGGGAAATATTATGGCGAAGTGGGAGGGAAAACAAATTAGGCGACAGGGTAATAAGAGATAACTATAAATAATGGAAGCCATTTAGATTTACATATTTTAGAAGGGTTGAGGGATGGCTGGATGGTCGGGACAGCCCCTGTAAATACTGGCACCGTGGAAGGAGATGGAAATCATTTATCAATCATTGCCCTAACAGGGCAGGACTATTAGCTTAGGTTATCTCCTCCTACCAGTCATCCATCTTTGACTTATCTTTTTTAATACAATCTCCCAGAGCCGTCGTCGCTTTGATGCTTTGGTAATTATTACCGAGAATTGTTAGCAGACCCACTTTCGATCTCCTGATGACCGACTGGCTTCCCGTTGGCCATTTGAGGGATGATCATCAATTAATAGTTCTGTATATTTTAACCAACCCTCCTGATCATGCGATAGTGTAGGAGTTACTCACAATAATGGTACATGCACTTACCATCATTATTTCATATTATTTACATTAATTACTAGTCAAATTTTCCCACAACGCATGTTTCTGCGATTCTCTTCTTGGTTTAACGGTATGAAAAAGTTACGTGGTAGTGATTCAACAACGTAAATTAACACACTACAATTAAAAGTTAAGTGCGCTAGTCAACGGTTCAACAATAAAACATTTATACGTTATAAAATTTTTTTTTTGTTTCAGTTTCAATCAATTTTATTAAGATAAAATTACAATCTGCCTTTTATTAGGCAATGAGTAATTGAGATAAATGTCATCATTCATACTATAATTATAAAATTAATTCACTTACCTCAGTGTCTCAGTGCTCTAGCACAATACCTTACCTGCAGTAATGATTGAGTATATTTTCCAAAAGAAAGGAAGATAAGTAGCGTCTGATGTCTAAATACCGCACTCTAACACAAACACTTCCACTGAGAGTACACCATGTGTTGCTTAGAAAAGATAAGAATAACTCTCGCTTAAAATACCTATGTATCAAAAGGATGTGAGGTCATAGCACAAAAATAGTGGTGCTGGCCCCTGGTCAGATAACCCTCAGGCAAACAGGGTTTGGAGACTCCTACATTTCCTGATAAAAGCATGTGGCATAAATAGGCTGTAGCGACCGCTAACTACATAAGATAAATCACCCTATACTCCATTGTATATATATTGTAAATTAGTTATAATATGTTGTAAATAAATTTAAACAAATGTGAATAACCTTACCAAACCATAACTCATACCAGTGTAAATACTGTAAACAATAAAAGACGCAGCTGCAAATAACTAGTTAGATGCCCTTGAAGGAAGAGTCAGGTAGCGGCTGAGCTGGGTTGGTCCCAGTCTAGAACACGCAAGTGTCACCGTAACCCTGCGGTTTGGTTGGTCAGAATAAAACCCCAGATCATTGGTTACTGGGGGCTATATATACCCCCTAGTTTTAGCCGATAAATCATTCTAACTATGGCTCTCTGGACTGGCACTTGCAGCTGCAATGATGTTTCATGATTTAGCCTTCTCATTTATAAAAACTTTTGCATCTCTCTTTCTAACCTCGCTATGGTTTAGTCCGGCCTCGTCAGACCCCACACTCTCCTAGTGGGATTCTCTGCCTTCATCTCGCTAAAACCTAGCACCTCCTTGGGAAAGACCTCTTCCTTGCGGGCGACGGTCCCTAGGGCCCTACAAACATGTGTCTCCCACGGCAATCCAGTCTGCCTCTCTCTCCGTTTCACACTCGCCGTTTGGATCCGGACGGTTTTCGCCTACCCTCAGATACCGAGTGTGAATTCGTGGTCATTCCAAGACCACATAAACTACCTACCCTATACCTCTTCTCCTGAATAGTGAAGTGCACTGTCGGGGCACATACCTATCAAATATGGAGTCAGATAGTACAGTAGTAAGACTCGTCATGAAGCAATTGTCCAGGTCATAGCCTAATCAACCCTCACTTTGTCACTTGGGCTAGGGTAACTAGGCATCCCCTTGTGACGACCCGACATAGGCAAAATTTATTGGGTGCCAATGCACTAGAAACTGTCATGTCAGGACAGTGAAATGATGAGCATGGGGGGGGTGAATGTATCAAAAGCATAATACTTAATTTCTAACCATAAGGTGCACTTAGTATACCATTATTTGCAGTAAAATATTCAATATGTGTATATCCCGATGTAGTGTTGATATAAAAAGGAAAATAATGATTAAAACTTGGTCCCGCAACAATTAGAAAATTTGTAATAAAATAAAAGGAGAAAAAATATAAGAACTTACAATGAATACACGCATATAAAAATAACATAACAATATACTAGTATTATATATTTTCAACCTTCGGACGAGCATTCGGGCATTTGTTCAATTGAACCTAGTATATTTTCTCACCCTAACACAGAAAGCTTGTGAAATCCTTAACCTAATCTATAAACGGTAATGGGACTGATCTATACCAAACTACACACCGTTTTACACCCATTCAGTCACATGGTGGTCGCTTACAAAGTCCCCGGTTTAGCCATTCTAGAAAGCTCTTGTCCTCTACTTAGTGGATACATGAAATGATTGTTGAAGTTTTTACCGAAATTGCATAAGTGGCACTCGTTTTCTCATTTATTGTGTGGGTGCTTAAAAAGATTGGTAACTCATTTATCAAGTTATAGACTGATTGTGCAATAGATATATTGAATATACTTAACTTTTTTTTTTTTTATCATGTTAGTGTTTTTTCATCTACTAGATTAAGATGTTTAACAATCCTTTGATCGTCAGTAAAAATAAACAAAAAAGGGGTTGGTCATTATAACCGAGGTCAATGTTAATATTTTACCAGGCAGGGGTGACAGAATGCTTTTAAGAAAGACAACAGATTCAGCGAAAACTGAGAGACCAACTTAGGTCTGTCCATTGTGTAGTAATGACACCAATCAGTTGTGTTTTAAACCATTTGGAACGGCCTCAATGCCTTTGCCTCGCTTCCCCGTGAATATCTTTTCTCTTCATTTTTAATTGTTAAAATCGACGCTTTTTTTTTTTTTAATTCATCTTCAGAAATGCTCTGCAAAAACTCTTGACCTGTCTGCGAGCAATATTTTGACATATCAACACACTTGTTATTTTTATGGAAAAGGGTTAACACAAATGAGCTTAAGAAGAGCAAGGAAGGTCGTTAAAACCCCCATTTAAACCTATTAAAAACCAACTCAAAATAAAATTGTTTTTTCTCGTCTTAATATCCATTCGGTTTTGGCGAGCCTGAAGACTCTACTTTCAAAAAGGTAATGGGCGGAGAATCATCTTTGGTCTATCAATCTGTAACTCTGTACTTTCGTTCAATATCTGCCTTCAAAATATTGGTAGTTGTTTTAGTTACGATGGAATAACGGAATGAATGTGTAATAAAAATTAAACTTTAAAATATTTTCATTGTGGATTGTTTAATTCTTCATAATTCTTTTATTGACATCTATATCATAAACACCGTCAACGTTTCGCTTGTTAAGGCATCATCAAAGACTCAGTTGTTTGTGTATAAAGAATGTAGACGTTTTTTGTGTTTAGCTAATAGGGAAAGGGATAACAAATTTTGAGATGCAAACAGAACGTTAAACTTGGTCCAAAAAAAACAAAAACAAACAAATGGCACACCTTAATTTAAAGGACCCACTTCCCTCTGACTTTGATTATTGATTATTGAAGGTACTGCTCAAAACCTATTCATGATTGGCATCCAAGCGCCCTCTCATTAGTTTGTAATCCAACGATTCTATTCATCACCAATTTGATGAATTTTTTTCTTAATAATGACAATAATATACCAAGCCAACTGATCCTTGGATCAAATAGTTTCAAATCTTCGTCACACCAACTACGTTGCCATCGTGTAGCCAAGGGCATTTATTATAATGGCAGCAAATTGTAAAGTACTTTGGGATTTGTCTTGATCACAGACTCAATTTCACAACACACATAAAACTTATATGCATCCACAAACAGAAAACCTATGCCTATCCTTTTCCTATTTATGGGTAGAAACTCAAAGCTTATTGCCCAGGCTATGCCACTTGTTGACGATTTGTTAATAAAGCCCATACTAACTTACTCAGCACCAAGTAGGAGCTTAGTCAGTCATACCAATATCAGCGAACTTCAAATAATCCAAATTATGTTTCTTAGAATAATATTTAAAAAACTGAAGGTACAATAGCTGAGTTCCACATAGTAAACAAACTAGATTATATTCTAGACAAGTAATATAAAATCGACAACCTCAAAATTGATAGATAAATGTAAATAAAGCGAGAATCCATTACTTAAAAATATTGCTAAAACAGATAGATATTTTACCTAAACATAAGGGCTTTGGGCATAATATATTATAACGAATCGTTTTTCTATTATCATCTAGATTTGTGTAATAATTAAAAAAAAAAACTTTATTATGATAAAATTACAATCTGCCTCATTGGGGAATAAGTAATTGTGATAAATGATCTCATTCATACTATATTTACAATTTTCTCTCGATCATTCATGTATTTACAAACAGCCCAGACGCATCTTAAGTCCACATGGTTGTCACCTCCCTCGCATGCAAAAGAGGAAGCGGAGTCATGGCAAATCTCCCACGCTCCTCCGTCAGCTGCGCCACTGGATAAGAGCCAGCGGAGGCCGACCAAGAGCGCGAGAGCCCCAGAGGCTCAGGCCATGATTGGAGAAACTGGCCATTGCCAGGAGTCCCACTGTCACGTATTTATAGCAGGTCAAGAGGCCACTGCCACTTTAGTCTCCAGTGAGGATTGTAGGGATGAGTGGCCCAGTGTAATGACTGTGCTAGGGGATTAGGGTGGTTGGATAGGTTACTATGGAATTTTATGAATTTGGAAGGGATGAGTTCAAGAAACCCTACATTCTTATTAAGATCCATTATTAAGGGTTTTGTTGCTGACGTAATAAGGGACACTGACTATTGTTCTAAGGACTTTTGATTGAAAGGATTGGATACCCTTGATGTTCGACTTTTTTGCTGTCCCCATAGCTCTGTTCCGTATTTTGTAATACTTTTTAGACCATCCAGTCGTCACAAAGAGGATAAAATTAATTGGATTGAATTAATATGGAATGGAATGGAAAAAGAGGTATGCTTGTGTGGTTTCCGTAGGTAAAAAATGAAAAAAAAATTATTGTATATCTATATATTCTTCAGTATAGCAAATATTAGGCATGTACTAAATTTATTTTTATTTTTTTTTTTTGGAAATCAAAAATTATTCTAAATCAAAAGCGGTTATGTTTTGTTTAGACTAGAATCATTTTATATTAGCATAGCATTATTTTAATTGTATGAAATTGGAAATTAAGTGGATATGGGAATTTCCGGCGGACGACCTGGCGAAATTCAGTCTATTCGTTTTTCCCTGGAGGACTGGAGACTTTTAGATGCCCACCCCAATCTTCAATCATTATACTTCAAATGCCATCGTGAATACATACTTAAGCCTAAATGTCGCAGTTGAACGCCACCTCGGCTTTGCGCCTCCCCCTCTCTTCTCCCCTCAAAAACTCTCATGGCGCACGTAACTTTATTCTATCCCTGCACCCCCCCCCCTCCTGCACAAACTTTCCCGACTTATATCATTCATCTCTTTTCAGTCCGTTAAAGTTCGTCTTTCTGAACTTGAGGATTCGACAAATTCAAATGTGTTTCTAGAAGGAAGAGAAAACATTTCTTGAACGCAATGTACTAGGTCATCGCTATTTTTAAGTCATAATATCTACTACAGGGATGACGGTTTTAATTGAAATTTGCTTAACCTTGCGTCAGTCGTGTGCGTTTTTTAAACACCGGTAGTCCCACCTATCTCACAGGTACCTTTGCTGTTTTTTTTTTCGGGTTTCCTAGTGGGTCATTACATTTAACTTTATTAATAAACACGAAACACAATTTTAACTAACAGTACAAATTTTGTCACGTCTCCAGGTTTAAATAAATTAAATATTTCCTGTACCTTCATAACTCTGAAATAACAATATTTGTGAAAGAGCTTAGATAGCAACATACAGTGCGTAGAAGGAAAAAAATGACGCCACTTATCGCATGCACCTCAAACGTAAAAAATATCTTTTGAGAGAAGCAGTAAAGAAGTATACAAATCAATCAATAAATTTAAATGCGTAGATGAATAAGATTTGCTTTACTTTAACATAAAACCACATAAGAACATACTTCACCATATGCTAATTTACGTATACTGAGATCATAAGAAGATAACAGTTCAAAGAGCTAGAACCATTCAAAATTAAATAATTAACAAGCATAGCTAAAACGAACCATTTTTTTTTAATCTGATCGCATGTAAAAACATAAATAACATGGATGAAAATCATAAATCAACCAAGTATATTGTTTTCAGATATAATGGTTCAATTGGTATTCTCAAGCTGTCGAATACGAAGCAAACCTGTACTAGATACCGGCGTAGAAACAATCCGTGTTCACGTGGACAATGGTCGAAGCCAGTCTGTTGTTTATAGCAGATACAACATGCAGCGTGGGCGAATTCTGGCTCTCATGGCTTTTGGAGAGCACTTGGGACAGATCCCTCATCTTATCGGCTACCATGTCCCAAGCACCGTGTACGGTCTGTGTATACTTAACCAATACACCTATACTGTTGTACTGGCGTGAGAAAAAAACTTGTTCCAAAATGGTCAGAGAAAAAAACAATCATACATTTAAACAGTAATCAATCCTCTTTCGTCTGTATGTTCGGACATTCCGCAGAACCTATAAATATGCTAATATGCTGTGTTTTTTTTTTTGTTAGAGTACATTTGTAACTAGATTTATAAAAAATAATTTAAACATGAACGAAATTGGGCCAGTCCTACTAACTTGAAACGTCCACAATAACGCTCAACTAATATTATATAGGTATTTGTGTTTAGACCACCGTCATTTCTATTGTAGTGACATTGAACGATCATATTAAATTTATTTATCAGAAGTAGGTTGATCCATTTTTATTATAGTGGGGGTTTGTTGCCTGAAAATAGCGTAAACAACAGTAGAGGTTTTCCGATCCTCTTGCAAGCAGCAACAGCTGGTGTAAGGAACACCATTCTGAGTCTGGTCTAATCGAGGCCTCCAAGAACAGCAACATTTCTATAAATGAAGCAGAAGATCACATTTTTAAAACAAAACTCGCCTAAAGGAGGCTGTCCACTTGCGGGAAACCCGATATATATGGACATACTTTTTATTATCAAGTACCTCCCAAAGTTCGACGAACATCTGCACTACCGGTTAGTAGATGTTACAACAATATCTGAATTGTGCAAGAGGTGGTGTCGGGGGGGGGGGCGTCACTAGGGGAGTGCCTGATCACTCTAGCCCTGGTGACAAGTGCGGATTGTTGTAGTTAATAACATGGACCATGTTCCATGCCGGCGTTATCTGACTCAATTTAATTGATAGGGATGTGTCCCGACAATACACTGTGTTCAGGAGAAGAGGTTCAGAGGTCCATAAAGAATAAGACCAGTTTTCAGAGTTCGGGCGGGAGATCGGCAGCGTAATAGTTACAAGTCGTCAGAGGGTCGGCTAGAGGCTGTGAGACAGGATGACTGCCCAGAGGTGTGGCAGAGAGAGAGTAGACTAGTAGAAGATTCCTTACACCAGGCACCGGGGCCCTGGAGTATCGCGACTGTCTAGATGCAGAGACTGGAGAAGAGTGTATCTACAGGGCGAAACTTCTCGATTTAAATATAATATCCCCTTCCTAGTGGAAGGTGGAGCCGGCTGAAAGGGTTTTTTTTATGATGCCCAGGTGGCCAATTCCCCTTAAGTTATTGACTGTTGGTCTAAAAGGGTGTGCTTTATGATGTCACAGCTACCGAGGTACATGACCGCTCATCCCCTAAAAGACTGTTTCTGGCATGATTTTATGACCACCAGAGGTCTACCGTTGGTTTTATTAGGGGCAGGTGGCTTACCCTCTCAGGTTTTATTGCAGGACCTTCGACCCTCTGTTACTTGTTTCACGACTACCGACCTCTCTATGATTTATTACAAGAAGTTTACAAAGATTTGCATTTATATTATAATACATTATGCACCAGAGTATAGGGTAATTTACATATATGGTTAGCACTCGCTACAGGTGGTATCCAAACTTTAGGGGTGTGAAGAAAACAATAACCACAGGGCTGAGACAGATGTACGGGAAAGTATCTATGAGCTGAACTGTTTTTCAAAGACATTTCCAATAATTACGCCACTTGGTTATAGCACTTGGTGTACTCTGCGAGAGGTAGATTTTAGTGTGTAATTAAAGTGTTGTTTTTACATATCGGGACCTTCTAATCCTAATTTATTACTCGCCTCACTGTTTCCTAAACAAGCCCCCCCCCCCCGTGTGACCGGATTAATTTCCCCTATCTCTTTTATTTTCCTAATTTTATTTTATATTGAAAAACAAACTACTCAATTACTGCATTCAATATGCGCTGTAACTCAAAAGCCTTTCGATCAAAAGGTTTTGACGATAAGGGTCGCTACTAACCGTAACAGTGAGCCATAATAGCACCATACGAGTATGACAAGCTTTAATAGCAACACCAAATATGTAACTCCAGAAATAAGCTAACCCCCAGATGTGATTAATCATACCTTCATTACGACTGAAACAGCGTCTATTTGTTTTGTCGTCAACCAAAAATTTGTTGGAATATCTCTAAGTGTTATAAGTATAAATTTTCCGGCCAATTTTTTACGCCCGCTATTGAAGAATGTACATACACACAAACGAAAAACTACTGAGCCTGATTGAAACTTGTATCTCCCTTTATTATTTATTTTGTGGATTAGCAAAGAAAGCGTTTGTCATTGGTTGTAACACCATATGAAAAGGTGCTCAACGGGAGCCTTGAGAAATGCTTTCTAATTGGAAGAAATTTGAGATGTTATGGGGCAAAAGGGTTATTACTTGACAACAGGCCAATTAGGGAACACATATATCTTGTAGTTGATGTAATTATATTTAATAAATAATGATCTATCATAGCTCATCGAAGGATACAAGTTTAATATTTTACTACATATTATTTCTTAAAAGATAATAAGCAACCGCAGTTGAAGTTTGATGGTACAATGTGATAGATAGCAATTCTTTGTTACTGTTTATCAATTACACTTATCACACTCTAATTGTCCTCTCAACGGCGTATATCTGGAAATAATTATACCTTGAAAAGAGGTTACATTTATTTGTAATTCGGTAGATTGAAACCCTAAATTCCCCAGCCTGAAGGAAAATGTTTTTCTATACTTTCCGTTATGAACAAACAGCTAGGCAAAAGATAGCCTTGGATGAAGGTATATCCTCTCCACTTTGGATTATCAAGACTAAGTAATTAATCTATACAAAATTGAAAGAAAAAACGGAAAAATAAACTGAGTTTACTGATATCCTCGGATAAGGGGAGCAAATCGAAACCATCTATAAGGGTTAACTTGATCTATCTGGCAAAGAAGATGGTGAAAGGGGCGAGATGCAGCATTTGGCAGGAAACGAGGAATAGGGAAGAAGGGGAAGGGGTAGGCTGCATACAAACCGCTATTGTGAACTGGTCGGGGCATCCAAGGTAAAACTTGCATAGCTGAAAACATTTTTCTGTTTAACCTGGATAATGGTATTAAAACGCGGGAGCCAGGCATCTAACCAGAATCTATGATTGCCGTCATGAAATTTGATGCGTGAGCACCTGCAATATATGACAAACCCTGTTGCCGCTCTGTGCACTACTTCTCTTCTATCCACGTGGTCCCTTTACTTCGATAATGTCAATCATCAACCAATAAGCAAATTAGTGACTAGTACCCCCCCCCCCCCCGTAAGTGGCAACACAGTGCCAAGTAGCGTCTATTTTCATGGTTTCACATTTCTAAAGCTGAACGTAATTTACAATTTTACTCAGAGGCATAATAAAATACTACACGATTTAGTCTCTGATACCGTATACATGTGTAAACTGCACCCTTTTTTTTACTGATAATTCATAAGTGATAAAATTAAAAGTAGGAAATACCTTCATATAAGAGAAGAAAGGAGAAAAAAAAGTAATAATAATAGTAAATAAAATATAAAAGAGTAAACGAAACTAACTCAGTAGTTACAAAATTTGACTTGGTTAATGTTGTTTCAACAACATGTTTTTTGTGCGTGTATCTTAAGAGGGTATGTTTAATGTGATTGCATATTTATGTTATTACTTAATTTTTGGATATGGAAGTTAGAACAAATAAATGCTCTACCTTTGTGTATTGATGGTAATTGTTAATTACGCACATACGTATGTTTTGTACGACTTCCAATATCCTGCGATTGGAAGCATTAATGTAACTTTTAATTACTGTTATTAGTTACTCGACAAATACTAAAATAAATGATGGATGAATACAAAAGTGACGTGGCCGCTGTTCGGATCCGGGAGTAATGCACGATGTAACTTTAGGATTATAAACGCGCTTTGGTGATACTTTCTTCGTGTGTACACCTTACTCAGCGCGTAGTAATGGCTTTAGCCCGTAACTCGGTTACTTGGACACGACGAAGCTGAAGAAATCGAATAAGCTGACCTGCTAGCCATTAAAAGGTTTCCAAACTTGTTTTACCGGTCGGTAACCAGGGGATGGTTTAATAAAGGGTCCATAAAACATTAACTGAGGCGCATCGCCTGTAATCGGTTTAGCTGCCATCGAAGGGGACGTAGGTAACGACGTCAGGGGGGACGGAATAGCTTTGGGTAGTTACGCCAAGCCCTTCAACTCAGGTATTTCAATTTGTTTCAGGTCTACATATTTACTTAAAACATAAGTACCGTTATTTTTTTAAATACCATTTTCTTGTAACAGAGTAACCCTATGATCACGGCAGTCGTTATAAGTTGACTCATGTGATATGCAATCACTTGAAGATGCGATGAAGATAGTTTGTTAAAACCCTGACTCTTGTTTTCTTTATGTTTTGAACAGCTTGGAAACGTTAGCCAGTCAAAACTGGTTTACCATAATACTAACAATATAAAGTTCCCACATCATTATTAAATGTTCCGCCAAGAATACACGAGTGCACTTGATATATACATAGTTCTCTTGTTATCACCGACAGCTTAGGCACTATTCGCCAATCACAACTTGAGCTGAAGAGACAGATCAATAGTAATTTTGAGCGTGAAGTTTAGGGATCCATTTAGGGAAAGTAAACAATTCTCATTATTATCCAATCTAATTATCCAAATGAATAAGGCTACCTGTCCCAATAATACAATACACAGATCATAATTTCTCCTAAATTCTCATCTTTCAATTGAAAGTTACGAACTAGTTTTGATTAAAAAGAAAAATTATTTATAAATCCCAAAGAAATATCTAACAAAATATACAATAAATATTTTTAAATGTGTAATTTCACTGAAGCGTGAAAAATAATTAATATTTGTAATGAGCGTATGTGGCTCTCGCGCTTTTGTCGGTCTCGCTCGTATTCGGTGACGTGGCTGGCGGAGGAGCGTGGGGGACTTCCCAAGACTCCGCTTCCTCTTTCGCTTGCGAGGGAGGCAACAACCATGTGGACTTGTGGGGCCCCTGGGCTGTTTGTAAATATTGTATGAATGTGCGAGTGAATGATGAATTGTAAATATGGTGTGAATGAAAACATTTATCTCAATTAGTTATTGCCTATTAAGTATTAAGGCAGATTGTAATTTCATCACAATAAAGTTGTTTTATATAAAAAATATTTGTAAAATAAAATTAAGCTAAATTTACTTAAAGAGCCATGGAAAGTTGACATAGAGCAAATATTTGGCACTGGGAAAAATCAATGACCTCAAAACCAAACAGTAAATTTTGTCACTAGCTAATTCCTGGATTATACCGATGTATCTATGTTAGGTAATTTACATGTATTTTATCTACACCCTTCGATCATACCTCGTGCCGTATGAACAGCACCTATAAGATGACACCGCCTGACATGTGGGACTGTAGTGCCTCCTGTGTCCCGGCCGGTTCCGCAGGGCTCTGCCCACCAGTACTGGTGAGCTCCTCAAATGGGTACAAATATTCAAACAACGGCGTTGGTACTCTGATGGTTTTACGCTGAAATAAACCACCCAAAACTAAGAAACTAACAATGTAAGTCATAAATTTCAAATCAAAAATCTTTATTTTCATAAAATTACAATCTGCCTCATTTGGCTATAAGTAATTGTGATAAATGGTCTCATTCGTACCATATTTACAATTTTCAATCACTCGCTCATTATACAGTATTTACAAGCCCAGAGACCTCCCAAATCCACACAGTTGTCACCTCCCTAGCATGTGAAAGAGGAAGCGGAGTCTTGGGAAGTACGGTCCTCCATCAGCCGCACCGGATACGAACCAGTGGAGGCTGACCAAGAGCTCCAGAGCCACAAACGCTCAGGACATGATTGGAGAAATTGAGGACTCCCATTGTCACGTGGTTTCTTCATAAATTAAAAAAAAGTTAGTTCGAAATCGATTGATGATAATTTAAATGAAAATCGTTTAAATGAAAATAAAAATTATTGAGGCCAATAATGATCCATCTATGGACTAATAACCAACATATTTTACACATTATTAAACCCTTTTTTATTGAAACGTAACAAAGTATGAACAGTTTCGACTATCGCTTTTTAGGGACGGGGATATCGTTAGGGATTTTGAAGGAGTGAGGTACGGCTTGAAGCGATGAAGCGAACCTAAGCGATTTGGGAGGACGACCTAGGCAAGCAGTGAAAGGGCTGGGGATAGTGAAAGGGCCGACACCGGTGAATAGATGTAGCTAGCAAGAGCAATTAGATGTTAATTAGCGCTTTGGGCGGAGATAAGGGTGCATTGAGTGCACGGCGCTGTCAACGGCAACCCCGCACAACAATGCACCTACTCCACCTGTGTCGGCGTCTTACAGACAAAGTGAATGGCTTTGTGTCCGGCCTCGACACTCGAGGCTCTTTTCCTTGAGTATGTGTTGTCTCTATTCAATACATCCCACTTACAACACACAATGTATAAAAAAAAGCGTCAACTTGTTCCGCGTACCAACTTACAGAGTCAGAATTTATTTACTTTATTTTCCAATTTTTATTTTATTATTGTGAAATGAGATGAGAATTGTCAAACTTCCCATATCCAAAGCATTTGGCTGATCACAACGCACTTTAACTGATCAGTACGCTTTCTGTTTGAAATGATTTTTTTTCGTCACACATGTCTAAAAATATTAAAATTACGCTTAAGATTATAAGAAAGTATAAGAAACTACAAAACTTCCTAGAAAAACTTAGCTTAGAACAAAAAACTAAAAACCAAAAAAAAAAAAAGAGAAAATGAGCCGAATCGGAACACATGTTTAAAACCAATAAAAAAAGAAATAAAAGCACTCTTGTTATAAAAATATTAAAAAAAAAAAGTGACTATCCTTCACAATACTCCTAAGTTTTGAAATTATGTAGTCCCCTAAACTCATCAATTTTGAACTTCAATAATCCTCTTCTTTCTTCCCCGGGCGCAGTTGTGGCTTACAAGTTATTTTTTGGCCAACTGCGTCGATCTCAGTTGAATCGGGGAATTTTAATTTCTCCATTTTTTTCTTCACAAACGATACAAGATCTTCGTCAGGGGTTAGGAAGTCCTGGCCTCTTTGTCAGGAAACTATCCAGCACTCGTTATCGTCACCCCAGTTATAGTTATGATTGTGTAAGTCACTCCAAAAACATATTTTATAATTAACTGAGTCGCATTGCTATAAATATCGACTTACTTACAGCTCCACAGGTTGAGCACCTGGCCGAATAACAACAAAACCAGATCACTTAATTAACAATGACTACAGGTATAAATGATAAAATATGGCACTATTGTCGTAATATTTTTTTAGACCAATTGTGAACTAAATTACATTTTTTTTAATAAATATAAATAAAACATATCAGATAGATGGATTGACGGACACTCGCAGGGTTTGGCTTGAGTTTCTTAAAATCAAATGATTGTGGGAAAATCTAAAAATGATATTCGGGGTTAACTCAGCCTCGTGAATGTAAATGAGTAGCTACCTGAATAAACAAAGTAGCGAATCCGATTAAGAAATCCGAATTTGAGCTTGAAAGGTAACACCTAGCGCTCATCACATTAGCAAATACGGAGACAATCTTCAGTCGCCCTTACCTCTTCATGAAGTGTTATAAGGTAGAAATTGAGGAAACATTATCGAGATATCCTCGGAGGATTCCATGTGACATTCTTAACTCTTATCAAATACCTGAGAAAATATTTGATTTTATTGGTTACTAAAATCATCTTTTCACCAACAATCAACTTGGACATTAAACTAGAGTTTTCCAATAATAATTCTCTAATAGAGTACGTCCTCATTCGTGGATGCAGGGTAGGGTTGTTGGCAGAACCCCCGACTACTGAGAGGTCCCTGGTTCGAGTGCTGATCTTGAGAGTAACTTTTATTTGGCTGCTAATAATAATCATTAATGGGAGAAATACCACAATAAAACGTTCTCCAACAGCTTCTGAGGTGGGACTTCAGAAATCTTAAAAAATAGAGATCGTTTTTTTCACGTTTATTTATTTTTTTTTTTCACTCTTCCATTAAAAAACAGAACTAATCAGCATTTTTCGAGGTATACTTAAATTTCAGATCGATTGAATAATTTTTAAAATCTGAAAGAAAGAAGAACCACTCCATTCGGGCTTGAAAATTATTTTCTTAACTTTTGTCCTTACGCTTCTTTTTTTTGGTGTGTATTAATTTCATATTTATTGTAATAATAGCAAAGAAATGATACTGTTAATTATTAAATTATTATATCTAACATAAGTTTTTGTTCTTAAATAGTCCGAGGATAATATTTTTTTCATTTTTATAGTAGCAGAGTGAATGATGAAATGTAAATATGGTATAACTGATAGTACATCTTAATTACTTATTGCCTAGCAAGGCAGATTGTAATTTTAGCACAATAAAGGAATTTGTTAAGTGATTTTTATAGTAGTAAAAACGTTACAACTTTGCAACCAAAAAATTTACAATGGAAATTTTCCCTGCAGATTAATAGTCAATGGAATATACAAAAAAAAGTGATGGTTAATTACTAGCGGAGAGATAATATAAAACTACTATATGATCAGTTTTATGACATTTATTTGACAAATATCATATGCATCTGTGATAAAAAAAAATGTTTAAGGGTCTGACTCAGTTAAGGAGTTGGATGCTCGTTTGGTCAAAAGGTTATATAACTAGTAAACCCTGTGCAAGCTGGTGTCAATTTTGTTTCTTTTATATAACCCTTTTTATTTTTTTTATACTAAAGTCCTTATGCTTGTATTTTTTTTAATAATTACCCAGCTCACATACAGAGAGGGCAGGTCAACGTCATTTACATAATTTTATTTTGTAGTGGACAGTACACACTTAAGCTGTAAGTGAAGCCTACTTTTTAATCAAAAAAAAAAAAAAAACTAAAAGAAATGGGGAAAATGTTATAACACATAATATATACATATTAAAGTAAATTCCGGTTTGTCGGTCCAAGTGACAATACAGCCAAATGTCTCCAACATTTCCAGAATGGGATCATGCAAAAAGTGGTCCGACATACCTCTCTCGAGAGGTTAAAGAACCCCGACCTGCACCCGTTGCTTGGTGTGCCGTCGGTGGGTGAGTTTATCCACCGGAGACACATCAAGTATTTGACTCGTTGCAGCATCTAACCAACCCAGTATTTAACACTATGACCCCACCACCCCTCTCACACGGCAACAGACTGTCGGGGAAAAATTATGTTATGAATTAGTATGTAAGTTAGTTCAAAAAGGTGAGCCCCATCACTCTAATGAGTCAGTTCAGTCCAATCACGTATAATGTGTATCATTATACTTGTTTATTCCATTATATAATTTTTATTAAATAACAAATCCTGTATATAATGTAGCGACGCTACAGGAAATACAAAAATAATTTGTAAATATATTTGCCTGAGGATCTATAATTGTATATAATTATCGGTGAATTTAAAGGAACTAGGAAGTAAAACAAAAAAACGGTTCAAGTAGAATTTTGAATTACTATGCTACGAAGCCTCGAAATGCCTTTTCATTTATAATATCTGATTTCCTCGTTTTTTTGGCACATTCACTGTTGAATAAACATCCCCCCCCTGGCCCCGAGTGGAATGCAACTGTTAAATCCAAAATTGCAAACTAATTATTTATTCACGCTCCCAGGTGTCAGCAATATTTTTGTTAGAGAAAATCCTGTATCTTGCGTTTGAGACTGGCGTGCTGGGTCGTTAAAACTCTTTGATCTTCTCAAAGAGGTTTTATACCGGAAGTCTCGATCGATTTTCAATTTTTGAAAAACAATGAGCCTCAAAAAAAGATATACCAGGTGAAAACGACTCTAAAACAATTGGCGTACTGTCAATTATAATATAATATGCCATCTAAATCAAAAGAGGAGATCAAACTCGATGGCATACTGAATTGTTTAAAAACATAGTTTTCATTGAATGAGTAAAGAAAACGATTTTTAACTGTTGTTTTGAAAAAAATAAATAAAATTAGAATTATTCAATTTGTATACTTTTTTTCACACTTCTGTAACAGTGCTTAAAAATTATCTTTACCAGGAACCGCATAGATTAAGTAGCAACGAGCGCAAACGCTAGCAAGGTGTGGAAGCGAAAATGTAACGTAGCGAATTTGACAACAAAATAAAATGTTTAAATTAATTTTTATTAGTAAGTGAGTTGAATGGTTTGTTGGGAGATTTTTTGTTTGTTGTTGACATGATCGGCTTTTGTAGCCGATTTGAATATAGGCTGATGAAAAGTTAACAACTAAGCCGATCTTCCAACAAACTCTTCAACTAGTTTATCCATTCAGGCTCTTAGACGATGAGCTCTTATTATTATAAACAATCCTTTGGCTATAACAATCCTACGCCATTATACTGAATTATACTATACAAATATACTGATTTAGCTGATGTGGTTATGATGTTGCAGTTGTCACGGAGCTGGTCGAAGGTGTTGAGGGTAAAAGCGTCGAGCTACCGTGCAACATCACACCTCCGGGCCACGACAAGGTCTACATGGTCTTCTGGTTCAAGGAGGAGGCAGGCATTCCGCTCTACAGGTGAGTCAGTCACATTTATTCCATAAGTGGTTATATTTTACCGTCGAACGCCAAATCACTTACGAGAGTGAAAAAAAATGACCACGGTTTGGTCCCTCAAGCTTTATTGGATATTTTCAATAGATTCTATTCTGTCTGTATAATAATACATTTTATAACCCACAATGTCAACCGAAGGCGAACCCCATTACCTAGTCCTGTATATTTGTATTTTGACCTTTTAACTTCAAAAATATTGTTATTGTAATTCTACCCTCCTTCGAATGCATCTGCGTATGCAGCAAGAGGAGAAATTTGTAAATCTTGTACATTGAATTTTGTTCATCTCTTTGTAAATAATGTTAAATAAAAAGGTTTTGAAAAAAAAAACATTCTATAAAGTAATCATTATAGTCATCAATCATGACTAATATTTATGTTAGTCGAAGTCTCTTGCAGCAGAAGTGTTGTAAAGCAAAATGAATAAACTTTAAAAAATACGCCATTAAATTTTTTCCAATTGACGAACAATAAATATTACAGAAAATAACGGAAAAAAGAGAACAAAATAACGGTATGGAATAGGGGTTGGCCATTTCGCTTACTAGTTATTGCTCAAAAGTTTTTTCCTGTAGTTATTATTAGACGCAAACAATCCTTTGGCTGCGCCATTATACTGAATTATACTATACAAATACACTGATTTAGCTGATGTGCTTATGATGTTGCAGTTGTCACGGAGCTCAAACATGGCGGGCCTCAGCAATATAAAGTGTAAAAAGTACTAGAGAAAATTATACTAATTATCATCCTAAAACTAATTGATTACGTACTAAATGTATCAGTTCATTTTTAAACCCTTAAAAAAAAGAACATAAAACCATAATAAAACGGCTGTTTGATTTAAATTAAACTAATATACACACTGAAATGCTTAATGAAACATTAGGGTCAGTAATAAAAAAAAATTCAATGTTTAAATTTATAGTTAATACATAGAAGACGATAATCGAAAAATTTACCACTAAAATAAATATCAAGATATGGAAATTTCTTGCCGTGAGGAGAGAGTTATACTTTAAAAAATATTAGGTAAAAACGTTTTTCTCTTGGCTTGTTCTGAGACAGTGGCGTTAAAATGCTGATCGTTTTCTGAAAAATGTATTATTGTTGTAAACAAATTTTAATTATTTTTTTTTCTTTTTGTAATAATGAAAGGTGATAGTCTGTTGTCTAGACAACCATGTATCTAGCACGTTCGCAGCTAAGTGGATCGGTGATTGGTTTGGAAGTTGCTCATTACATACTAAGCCGACGTTGAAGTTTGCTTCCGATGTAGATAAACATTTTTTCTATGTTTATTTTTGAACCTTAGGAGATTTATTTGATGTTAGCTCTTGAGACATTGGGATCAAGGTAGCTTGTCCAAGAATAGTAGATATTCTAGTCATGATTATTTTAATCCTTAACTAGTTTCCTGGCTTTCGTTCTACATGCAACTTCTTGGGATTTTACTTCAATCAATATATAATTCTTTACTGTGCTAAAAATACAATCTGCCTCATTAGGCAATATGTAATTGAGATAAATGTTCTCATTCATACCATATTAACAATTCATCAGTCACTCACTCATTCATACAATATTTACAAACAGAGGAAGCGGAGTCTTGGGAAGTCTCCCACGCTCCTCCGTCAGCCGCGTCACAGGATACGAGCCAATAAATAAGTAATAAAGAATTACAGAGGATAGTCGCCGGTCGTGACTATCGGCTATGAAAGCCGTCGTTGGGATATTAAGATCTTTTCGGAACTCGTTTTGTTGGTTTTTCTTCAATTTCACTTTAAAATTTTATAATTACTACTAAGAAAATAGATAGTGAGTGATATGACCGAGATTCAATTCTGGGACTTTCTGATTTCCGGTCAGGTGTTTTTCCACCTGAGCTATCTCATATTTAACAAGAGCCTTACATCTCTTTAGCCAAATATCTAAGTAGCCTTGGATTTCGGATTTGGACCATGGAACAAGCTCGGATTCTGAAGCCCACTTTTATTTATTCTGGCATTAATCTTGTACAGATTGATATCTTCAGGGTCAACCGACATAAAATTTTTTTTTAATTCTAATTTAGTTTATAATAAAGTAGAATTTGTGCTAAATTAATGTAGCGTATATGTTTTTTTCCACAGCCATCGATCTTTGGGTTCAATTAGTGCTATTGCCTATGTAGTGAGAAATGTTTCTCATGTTATAGTTGGATGAATCGTAAGCCAACATCGGATCGTGAAACAATAGCTGCAACCTTGCATCTGAATCAGTTTTCCACCGCAAACAAACATGACGGGCCTCAGCGATATAAATTGTAAAAAATACTAGAGATTATTATACTAATTATTATACTACAACTAATTGATTACGTACTAAATTTATCAGCTCATTTTTAAACTCGTAAAAAAAAGAACATAAAACCATAATAAAACGGCTGTTTGATTTAAATTAAACTAATATACACACTGAAATGCTTAATGAAACATTAGGGTCACTAATAAAAATAAATTCATTTAAATGAGATAAGATAATGGCCAAAACTCAATGAGTACTCATGAGACTAATAATGATGAATGACAAAGGATGAGTTTAAACGGCAGCTGATTTAACTAGTGTGTCAATTAGAGTCGAGTCATGTTCAATGACAAGCCATAGCAATGTATGACAATTTCTAATTTTCAAGCGATGCACAAATCAACTTTTCAGTCCTGACTTCAACTATTGTAACTGTATTTCATGTACACAATAGTATTTTAGGCTAATATGATATTAACGACATGAATGACACATTATCGTTCGGATAAATACATGAACATACCAATGCAGTATCTTGGCATTTCCGCGTAATGACAGTTAACACAATTTCCAGGGATAAAGCATTTCATTATTATAATAAACATGTATATGCAAGCTGTCAAAGAACATATTCTTATATAAATAATGTACTAAATAGTATTTTTCTTCCTTTAATGAAACAATTAAACAGAAATAGTTAAACATACATAATAACCAAAATTAAAAAAATAAAATATAGCCTACTGCAAAATATCACACAATTAAGGTTTTCATTGATTTATTCATAGCACCCCCTAGATTGAAACTTCCATCAAATATACAAATCTGAAGGATTTGGGTAAATATAATATACGTCAATAACAAATATCCCAAATTAAAAATTTAAAAGTGTTAATTTGATCGATTAGAACTGGTATCAATTTGATACCATAAACATTTTAATTAAATTATTTTTATTAAGATCGTTCACAAACAAAAACTTTGCGATAAACATACGATTTAATGAACATAGAGACAACTATTTATAATAATAATAATTAGCATTTATAAGTTACAAAAAACTCATCAATTACTAATTGACAAATCCTAATTTTCATTAAATTATTAGAAAATAACCGACAAAAAGTTTTGGATTTTAGAATAAAATGAAAAAAAAATGGTGGGATGTCCCTTATAATAATAAAATAAAAATAAATGGTTATTATATTAAAAGGTTGCAGCTAGGGTTTATTGATAAAACAGTTAAATAATAGTACGGCAGTGGCCTCGTGACCTGCTATAAATAAGCGACTGTGGGAGTCCTGGCAATGGCCAGTTTCTCTAATCATGTCCTAAGCGTCTGTGGCTCTTGGCTTTTATCCAGTGACGCGGCTGACGTAGGAGTGTAGGGAACTTCCCAAGACTCCGCTTCCTCCTTCACACGCGAGGGAGGTGACAACCATGTGGACATGGGGGCCTCTGGGCTGTTTGTATATATAGTATGAAGGAGCGACTGAATAAAAATTGTAAATTGGTATGAACGAGATCGGAAGAAGAGTTAGGGTGGGCACGGAAGTAACGTACCTGGGGGTGAGACTGGGGAAAAGATTAAGCATCTCTCCTCACATCAAATACCTCGGAGACAGAGTCGTTAAAGTGAGTAACTCCTACCCGAGGTTAGGGGGGGGGCATGTGGGGAGTCAAGTTCCCAGTCTCAAGAACCCTCTACCAAGCAGTCATCTTAGGAATCATCAGGTACGCCTCGCAGTCATGGTCGGCGCACCATAACAAGGGCTAGACGCACGCCCTGAAGAGGATTCAGAGAACGGCTTTGATAAGGGTCACGAGGTCCTGTAGGACGGTGTCTCAGGACGCGGTGGAGGTATTGGCAGCGGTAGCACCAGTAGACCTGGTCCTCCTGGAGCAGCACCTCAGGTCGAAGATGAAGATAGGGCACATTGTATTCGTACAGCCTGGCACGGAATCCGTCGTGTCCTGTGAGCACTTGTGACACCCAATAATCCGGGGAGACCCAACTTGCCTTCAGCCTGTCCTGGACTGAGGGGGAGTACTTCCTCAGGGTGCTCCCCTTGGTCGTGCCAGTCCAACTGGCGCCCCAGGCCTCTATTGTCCATTCGCCTATGAAGATCTTCCACCTCCCCTACGGAGAAGAATTGAGGAAGAGCCCGGGAGGTGGAAGGCCCTCATAGGCGAATGGACAATAGAGGCCTGGGGCGCCAGTTGGACTGGCACGACCAAGGGGAGCACCCTGAGGAAGTACTTCCCCTCAGTCCAGGACAGGCTGAAGGCAAGTTGGGTCTCCCCGGATTATTGGGTGTCACAAGTGCTCACAGGACACGACGGATTCCGTGCCAGGCTGTACGAATACAAGAGGGCAGAAAACAGGTCCTGCCCCCATTGTGGAGAGAGCGATACTGCGGAGCAGTCATTGTCATGGACTGGAACCAGCTAGAGCACGGCTGCTCCGCACGATAGGAGAGTACAGCCTGGGCGAGTCCGATCTGCCGTCGCTGGTGAATGAAGAAGCAAGATACACCGCGTTCTGCAAATTCGTCGGGGAGTGGAAAAGGGTTCAAGGCTCCGGGCACTTTACTATATCCAGGGGGGTGGCGCGGGGTGAGCAGCCGTGTCTTCGGGAAGGCTCACCCGAAGCCAACGATTTATCGCCGGTTCCAGAGGAGTCACTGTAAATATGTATATATAGATATAAGGTAGGACTGAGAAGTATATGGTATAGACATAAGTTTAGTTATAGGGGGATGGAGGATGCACACCCCATGTAAATATAGTTTTAAGTATAGATAGAACACGGATCCAAAATTGTAAATAGTATTAAGATAACTAGCTATAGGGTAAAAAAAAAAAAAAAAAGGTATGAACGAGATTATATAGCACAATTGCTTATAGCCCAATCAGGCAGATTGTAATTTTATCATAATAAAGTTATAGTAATCGCATATAGTTAAAAAAAAACAATAATAATACTACAAAAGAATATAAAGATGATTTTTGATTGACTTTTAATCTCCCTCACTTCCTGCTCTTCAAGATTAAAAAATTATCTTCATCGTCATGTTCCGATTTTTCCCATGGATAAAGACTTATGAGGGTCGCCAGCAAATCAGTAGTGTTATATCCATAAGTCCGATCAAATCTATCTGGAAAAGGAAAAAAAAGAAAATTTTGAGTGCTTTCTAATACTAAGTTATAAGTAAAGTCAATGTCAATGATATGTAGTTGGGAGATTATAGTACGCCTAACAGAGTCTTTTAATATTCATATAAATTTATTCTGTATTCTCTGCATTTCAAGGAAGTATAGGTCATACTCCTGGATGGCGATGCATAGGTCAATAGGTCAGAGGTCTGACAAGAATAGTTAGAATCATTGATTTATATTTGTAGGTAGTTTAGATGTTTTGCAAAGGAATGAGATGAAAGCCTTGCCTTTCACTGTAATAGAATTTATTTTAGGTGTCAAGGTTAAGCCTTTATCGAAAGTTACGTCAAAGCTACTGTTAGCTACCGTATCTAGTATTGAATGATACAGGTCTTTTAGCCGTATCTGTCTTCATTATTAAGTGAGTCACTGCTTTTGGGCAATAACACTTTCATAGAGAACAGGAGAGACAATACGGTAATAACTAATACAAAGGCGGAGGTAGCCAGGGAGACAGAGCAATAAAATCGGAACAGGGTTATGGATGAGAGAAGTAATCTGCCTGCAGCGGTAAGGGTGACCCCGCAGCACCGGTCACCTAATGAAAAATGATGATTTAGGGGTGACGATTGCCTGCTGTTCGGCCATTGTCTCTCCCCGCACTCACACACTTAGTCATTCCCCATCCCCTTTATTACAAAGCTATCTTCAGCTGTAGGCAACGCCCTGTTCAACTTGTTCCCTGCATCGGAGGAGTTATGCGATATGGGTAACCGTATTATCAAAAAAAAACTGAAGCATACTAGAAAGCAATGCTGTATAGAAATGTTTACCTTCCCCTAACAAGTCGAGAAATTCTCGAAAAACCTGTCTGTATGACAACAGCAATCGAGATGAGATTCTTGAAAAGGGTGATCCAGACACAAGAGAGGAGCACCATCTATCAATGGTTTGGTAATGTCCTATGGTAGATGTTAGGGGAAAGGCAAGTGGATATATGAATCAAGACCAAAAGGACATCATAGTTGATTATATCGAATAAGGGGGCTCCATTCTTGAAATGAGAGGGAGAATTTCTTTAGTTCATTCTTAGTGAGTGCCAAACCTCATTCTGTCGTCGTGCCATCGGACTATTTTCTTTTGCCAGATCATATTTACCAACACAGATTGTATGTTACCTCCCTCAAAAATCTAGTAAAAAATACACCAAGCATTTGAGCTTTACTTTCAAAGCATGACGGTCAACGCCGTCTGAAATAATCCCGTCTTTTTGAGCCCTCCAAAATTATTATTGGAGCACTATTAAAAATGGTTTGGTCACATATATCCTGTGGGAGATAATATAAGAAACTCAAGTGGATATGATAGTTGAGGTAAAGCCAAAAGGACTGACGATTACGAGAGAAAATGAGGAAGCCAATTTCTTAATTTCATTGCATGTATATTGCCCCATTACGTATAGTCGCCAGACGGCATAGCCACTCTCCAGCTACAATTATAATAGAATTAATTCATAAATTTAAAATATCCACTTAGTTAAATGTTTGAAAGTGGAAACAACACATACAACTAAAAGACCAATTTCTCGTCGTTAGGGATTAAATTAATATCTTTATTTGGTGAAATGAGACATCAAGGAACAGAATGCTACCCCTCCACCCTTAGCACATCACGCTTAGTTGAAGAAGCATTTTCTATTAATCTTTATGTAACGTCCCATCAGTTTTCCATTTTCCATTCAATCTATCGGAAGGTGGCAATTCGTCTAAGCAAGTTCAGCGCGTTTTCATGGAATTTCTCTTCCTTTATTCTTTCGAAATATTCTAGCAGTCCGGTTCTTTGTGGTTTTTGGGACAGTTTGCAATTTTCGGCACCCAGCGATTGCACTCCTCCTAGGTTGGTCTATGGAGGTTGAGAAGAAGAATATAGGTTAACCTATAATGACCAATGTTTAAACGGTGAATCACTTGCGATTGATTAGGCGTCAATTCATTCGGCGTTACCACGCCCAAGTTCTCTTTTGGGTCATTTATGAATGTTAAGTTGACCGATGATGGGCAGTTCAAACTCATTAAAATATTCACAATGGTTTTATACTAGTGTATATATTAGCTCATATGTATGCATTCTTTGTCAAATCTGAATTTCATAAATATGTTCAACAAAAGTAAATGTGATGTTAGCTGTAATGGTGAATATACATTTTTCTTTGGCTATTTTCGCTTAAATGCCGCAGTCAGAATTCTAAAGTTGTGACTGAAATGAGCTAAGCAACTGGAGCCGACGACGAGGGGTCACTAACCTGTGTATGAAATGCCGATTCAGCATTGTCAGCAACAGCCCGTAAACCCCTAACATAAACTGTCTAACTATTGACAAATAATCAATAATACACTATAGTAAACAACTATTCTGTCGCCAGTAACCAACTTCAAGTAGTCTTGTATCTCTTCAGCTTTCTAGTCATGATTCTTTCGTAACACTCTCCACATGTATATCTCTCTGTGTTTATATTATTTTTATTTTTTTTTATAAAATCTTCCATGTACATAATAGGAGAAACACCTAATGCATTCTAGATTTTTTTACACCGTTTTCAAAACCTTACATCTTTATTCAATTAGCTAATCATTATACGCTGAATAGAACTACATTAACATTAACTATAACAATAATTATAATAATAAAAGATCGAGTATTGGTGCAATCAATGGCGGATCAAAGTTAATGAAGCAAAATGCTCCCACATTACCTTCACCCTTTGTCGCAAGACTTGTCCGCTAGTTTATTTTAATTCTATTCCTCTCCCTGTAACCGAGACAGTACGGTACTTAGGCTTCCATCTCGACAAACGACTGACCTGGAACTCACATACGAGACTAAAAAGACAAGAACTAAACAGACGCTTTGGACAACTGTACATACTACTTCAAAGGACATCCCATCTCTCAATAGAAAATAAACTACTAATCTACAAAGTTATACTTAAACCAATCTGGACATACGGAATAGAGCTATGGGGGACAGAAAAAAAGTCGAACATCAAGCGTATCCAATCCTTTCAATCCAAAGTCCTGAGAACAATAGTAAATGCCCCTTATTATGTCAGCAACAAAACCCTTCATAACGACCTTAATATACCCTACATTCTAGAACTCATCCCTTCCAAGTTTATGAAATTCCACAGTAGCCTTTCCAACCACCCTAATCCTGTAGCACAGTCATTGCACTGCGCCACTCATCCCTATAATCCTCCTTGGAGACTGAAACGGCAGTGGCCTCGTGACCTGCTATAATCGCGTGGCAGTGGGAGTCCTGGCAATGGCCAGTTCCTCCTATTGTATGAATGAGCGAGTGAATGATGAACTGTAAATATGGTATGAATGAGATCATTTATCTGTATTATTATTGCCTTATAAAAGGCAGATTGTAATTATTGCACAATAAAGAATGTCTTAATAATAAATAATAATAAAATTGGTATTTACCTCAGAAAATATTTCACGTTTTAGGGTTTCCTTTGCGAACCTCTCATATTTTTACTTGTGCATCTATCTGTTCCCAGTTCAAAGCGAAGAAATGAAATTTTGTTTCCATTTGATATTAAGAAGGCATGAGAAATGAATAAATGTCTTTAACACACAAGAGAATATCAGTAATTATTAATATATTTCTACAATTTTCATTATGAAATCAAATTGAAGATCACGGTGTCATAAATTTAAATAATTATGCAGATATATCCGAAAATCAATCGCTCCAATTTTCAAGTTTCAAAATATAGAAATCGTTAATTTATAAAGCATCAAAGCTGATTTTAATTGTGAGCTGACCTTCTTATCCTTTAAATTCGGGTTGAACAAACGAAATAATAAAGTATTTCTGGTACAAAACCCTGAGTGTTTTTATATAATATAATGTGTTGAAGGCACGCCCATACCATTTCTTGTTATTTTTCATTAAATTTATACTCTATTCATTTCTAGAGTAGATAAATAGCTTTGTCAATAAATGAAAACCGAAATAAAAGTTGTAAGGTAATTGGCAAGCACCATCACTTTAGCTGGCCTAAAGCCTGGCCTGACTAAGGTAACCTCGTCAGGTGTTACGACCTGGATCCTTTTTTTGTTTCTAGTTATAGTGCAAAGGCTCTGTAGTCCAATGGTTGGCTTGGCATAAACCAAAGACTTTGGCAAGACTACCTGAAGTTAAGCGTGGATAGTCACCCACTTGGGATGATAGAAAATCCAACCTGAGCTTGTATTTACTTAAGGCCCCGTAAGACCTAGAAAGGCCTGGACTTCCTCTCCCTAGGTACAAGCCTTACGACCACACTCAAATGCTTAGACCGAAGTAACGAACGAAACAATCGACATTGATCCTTACCCTCTGCACTACAGGTAGAATCAAGCAGCCCTTTTCACCCTCTGTAGAACATAGAGTATATACCTGTCTCTATCAACCCCTCCTGTATAAATAGTCTTTACTATATAATTATTGTTAGTTTTTTTTATTAATAAAGCTTTTTTGAGCTATAAAAGCTGTTGTGAGATCATTAATTGTTATATGACGCGTGTTTATTACAAATGCGTAGGAATTGTCGTTGAATTAAGGCTAGAAATGAAATCTTAACCACCGGCTCAGTTTTGGGTCTTATTAATTATACAGCAAGAACTGAGTGCTGTAATACCATCGCTACAATAGCTATAAAAATAATCTACCCTAGGGACAGACCACTAAATGAATCAAAAACAATAAAACTGGGGCACCGAACGATAAAAGCAGATATAAACCAGTTTACTTGCCACTCCAGTTTCATTTTTACTATTTTCTCGGAAGTATCCAACAGCTTGGATTACCTTCTTGTTCCTTAAGTAACGGCGACTTTCTCCCTGCTTTCTTAATTAGTAGCACGATCGCTACAATTTTATATTTCATTCCTTCACCGACGGTTCTCTGTGAAGGTTTCTTTTTATGACTCCATTTCATTTATGGAAGCAATATAAAACAGGGGTAACAAATACGACGGGGAAAAATAGTATGACAAGAATTGATTAATATATAGACCAAACCGATTTTATTTTATTTTTAGTACCATTTAATAATTCCGTCCCTCTTTCTGCATTTACAATGCGGTACCCTGGCTTCCATATTGACAAAAGGAACTCAAAAACGAAACGCTTTGGACAACTCGATAGACTACGTCTAAGGGCATCTCATCTCTCAATAGAAAATAAACTAATTTATAAACCCATGCTTAAACCAATTTGAAAATACGGACTAGAGCTTGATTTTTGACAGTTTCGTATTGTGTCAGCGACAGAACCCATCGTAACGATCTTAATATACCTTACATCCTTGACCTCATCCCATCAAATTTCACGATTGACCACAATTTATCCAATGATGCTGATCCACTAACACGGTCATTTTACACCTTCATACGTCCCTGTAACTTATTAAACATTAAGTATGACCTACTATAAGTTAATGACTGTGGCAGGCCTACTACAGACTACTGATTCTTGGCTCAACTATGCAAGTATCGAATCTATGTCACACTATCTACTTATTTATTCAATCAACTACTCATTCAACCTCGCGATACAGGGCTAACCCCTACCAGACCCATTTCCCAAAGGAAGAATCCAAGCCGGGTCTCCCCAGTTAGTAGTACAGATCATTATTTATTATTTATATAAATATGGCCTACATTTTATAACAATATTATTTTATAAATGACACCTGCGAAGTGGAAATACAAAAATAATGTGAGCCGCCCCGCCTGAAATAGATCGGCCATAGGGCGGAAGGGGTTGGCAGAAGGGGTTGGCGGAGGGCGCTGACAGCTCCCGAGGAATTATTTGTCCGTATCGAGCGGTGACGCGGGCCGCCGCCCGCAATTTTTTTCAATAACTCGAAATGATGTTAAAAACATTTGGCTTTTACACAGCCATCTATCATGCTCAGGATGACACGATGATCGCCGGCGGTATTTCTAGAATTAGACGGAGACACGATAAATCACTAACTGTCGGTGCTAATGGGCAGACAATTTGTAATGGCCTCAGCTGGCTCCCCTCTTTAATGAGATATAGTAGCTCCCTTTTTATTGCCATCTTCCTGGCCCTTATCCCCTGTCAGCTGTGTATGTTTGTCTGTCTGTCTCCCAGCCGTTGTAGTCATCCTAAATCCTTCATGGGCCAATAGCAGGACAAACGAGCAGCGTTCATGTCATTCTGCTTTATGTATGAGCCCAACTAGTTGATCCATAGATCATTAACCTATTTTTTTATTATTAAAAAGATTTTTTCTGGTTTGGGAACTGATTAAAAAATTCTGAATGGGGTGCCACCTGCATCCCGATCGCCCTAGGGATTTGTTGTTACTATCATGCTCACTTGAATCCATAACTTCCCAAAACACTTTAACGAATCTCTTTCGAAGCTCTGAAAATAATAAAAGTTAAATTAGTTTTTAAAAAATCGCTGCTGTCATATCAATAATGATCAAATTATCGCATATATGCGAGCATCAATGAACCCTGTGGTTAGACTTTGGCCCTAAGACAGCAAACAAATATCAGTCCATGAACTCTTTCACGAAATAACTAAAACTTTATCCCTACAACGGTCACCCTTGCATAGAGCAAAGTAGTAAATATTGGGCAATAAGCTCCACGCCGGCTGCTGTTTTACCACTTGAGTCAACCGCATGAGACTTGTTTTGGATACCTGAAGGGATGACAGAAAGGCCAATTCGAGAATCTGCTCAGGTCCTGCCTAAGAGAGCGGGACCTAGAAGGCCTCGACTCTACTCCAGCTATTAAGTCCAACAGCCTTCCGAATACCTACTCAGCAACAAACGACCGCTGTTACCCTCATCCTGTACTTCAGATCAAATCAAGCATACGTTTTATTGTCTGGAACACTGATCTAGGCTCAACCCTAACTGTCATTCAGGCCAAGCTCCAAGCGACCAAGCCTCTTAGCTCTGTCTTAATCCGTCTCACCCACTCGCCCTCCCGTATAAAGTCTTTACAGTAAACTATGTCAGTTGTTTCTAATAATATAGACTGTTGAAGTCTTGTTGTCTTGAACTGTTCTAAGACATTTAATTAAGATAATCCCCCTTGTCAGAATAAAAGTTTAGTCTCTCTCTTCGGACTCACTGAACTCTAATTTTAGGGGTGATTCTATGTATAGAATATTTTTTTTTTTTTTTTTTTTGAAAAACCCAAAACACTTTAACGAATCCCTTTCGAAGTGCTATAAAATAATAAAAGTTAAATAATTAAAAAAAAAATCGTTTCTGTAAAATCAATAATGATCAAATTATCGTATATATGCGAGCATCAATGAACCTTGTGGTTGAACTTTGGCCCTAAACAGCCAAAAAAAAAATCAGATTTAATTTATGATTATTAGTCTTTAAAAACCTCATTTGTGGAATCAGCCTACTGATATTTCCCCCAAGCCATCCTTCGAGTTGTTAAGACCGCCTAATTTATTTTCAGGAGAATGAGCCGGTCACGAAGGGTACGGTGGAACATGAATAATGAATTTGCCGGTAAAACAGAGATAGATAACATCAAGATGATGAAAAAAATGTAGCGGCATAGGAGGCTCCTGGGTGAATAATACCGTCTGGTTCGGCAATGGAGACGAATGATCCAATCCGAAAAGAGTGTCATGTGCCGGCTTTAATCTTTGAGAGCCCCCCCCCCCCCGGCCGGTGAGAATGCTTTTTATACCTTCCTCATACCCTTCTCCTTGTTCTCTGTCATTTTATTTGTACAGTTACACCCGCTTCGTATTTTATAAATAAGTCCACAAGATATTTATAGTATCCGGCTCACTCAGATACGAGCCTTGTTCTGTAGTAAATTTCTCAGGGATTTCTGAACTTTTACATCGTATAACATTTGAAAATGCAATGAAACTCTCGAGTAAATGTAAACTAGTAGATCCAAGGATCGAACGACTCAATATTCGTAGCTACAGTCGACTCTCGATAATTCGAAATCCAAGGGACCACAGAAAAACTTCGAAATATTGAAAGTTTGATTAGCCACTAGTGGACTCTCACCACTGTACCGTAACAATCAACCTCCACCGAGGATTCCCACACTCCTTACTCCTCTCACACCACCTTCAAGCTGGTCCTCCTAGTACAAGGATCCGATCACCCTAAATATTTTATATTTCTCCCTCATACTAAAATTCTAACTAGAGAGCTTAGAGGAAAAAAAAAAAAAAAAAAAAAAGTTTGATTTACTTCAACATTTCCAGAATGGGATCATGCGAAAAGTGATCCGACATACCTCCCTCGAGAGGTAATGAAGTAAGGAACGCTGGCCTGCACCCGTTGCTTGGTGTGCCGTCGGTGGGTGAGTTCATTAATGTGAGACACATTAAGTTTTTTGACTCGTTGCAGCACCTGACAAACCCAGTGTTTAACACTATGGCCCCACTACCCCTCCCGCATCGATGGCAACAGACTGTCGGGGAAAAATTAGGTTAAGAATTAGTATGTAAGTAAGTTTTAAGGTTGATCAAAAAGGTGAAACCAATCACCTTTATTAGTCAGTTTAGTGCAGCCACGTATAATTTATATCATTATACTTGTTTATTCCATTATATAGTTTTTATAAAATAACAAAACCTGTATATAATGTAGTGATGCTACAGGAAATACAAAAATAATTTGTAAATAGATTCGCCTGAGGATCTATAATTGTATGTAATTATCTGTAAATTTAAAAGGGCTATAAAAGAAAAAAAAAAAAAAGTTTGATTTTAGTATTTAGACCCAACATCTGGTTAGATGTAAGTTAGTTTTTAGTCCGTGATAAATAAGGTGACCCATATCACTTTTAATAAATTTAGTCCATTAATGTATATACTAATATAATAATGTACATCATTATACCTTTGTACAATGCAGATCACTATTAGTAGAAAACAGAATTTATATAAAATGTAGCCAAGCTACAGGAAATATAATGAAGCAATTCTAAATAGATTCGTTTGTAGAATCTATATTTTGTAACACATATTAATTTTGTAACAAGGGGATATGTAAAAAAAAAAGAGTTGGAATTACTAAGATGAAAGAAAAAAAATAATAATAAAGAATTTATATTTCTGAAACTGTAATTATAGAATTATTTATTTTATTACGTATTTATATGCTTCATTCTGACATTACATATTCATACTGACATTACATATTCATTCTGACATTCATTGATTTACATAACGAACTGGGTGAAACGTGAAGAAACTGTGACAGTGCAGAAAATTGGAATTTTCACCTGATTTTATATTTTTAATCATGATCCCTTTGTTTCAATTCTTAGTGAGCACTGCACTTATCCACACTTTTTTGCGGACCAAGTATAACGTAATTACATGATATTTTAGATGGAAGATTAATTATTAATGAAGTGGCATTATTTAATTAATTTCAGATTAATAATATGTGTTGGTACTTTAATAGACTGTAGTCCTACAATAATTACAAACTATTAAAACCTTTTTTGCAACTATCGGCTTTTGAGTAAGCTTTAAGTGTAGTTGAGACGAGTATATACTTTACCTCAGCGATAACGTTAAGGTAGTGTTTCAGTAGATCTGCTTCGTTTGTTCAATTCCAAAATGGCCTGCTTCATTTCATTATTGACCGGAGGTTCTCTTCTTGTTTTCCCCTGATCACTCTCTATCCAACTTCAGCCAATTTTGGATTTGGGTTGTTTACTTCATTGCATCTGACGCAGAAATTTGCGTACGTAGTTCCTGGAAATATTCAATCCATCGCCAAAATCTGAGGTGTTGTCGAAACTTTCAGATTGATTTCATTAATTTTTCACTATTGCTGTGCATGATCGCTTATACCTTTGATAAATTACCTAATAGACAACCGCCTCATGCAGCTGTTATAAGAAATCTGTCATGAGTACTTAACTTGTCTTTAATGAAATGCCAATTCCGGACAAAGAATAACATCCTAAGCTTGATTATTTAAGATTTATACTAATCATATAGATATATTGTCACGTTATTTTCATGGTTAAATTAATTTTTATTTTAAAATAAATATCTGGTTAGAAGCAAAAATCTGGGGTCTTTTTAAGCCAGTTAGCTGAGCGGTTAGCCCTCAGAAAAAAACGCTTATATAGTGTAAGGGTAGTAGGTTGTCAATAAATAGCAGCTGGTATGAGACAAGTGGGTATTTTTCATCCAGGAATTCAGATCGGGATGTCATTTGCGATCAGAGGGAGTCACGGGCAAGACCAGCGAGTAGAAGCCACTGTGGAAGGAAGAAAACAGGACTTAAGACACCCCAGTACGAATGTTATAAGAAATCTGTTATGAGTACTTAACTTGTCGTTAGTGAAAAGAACTAATGAGATTCCAATTCAGGACAAAGAATAACATCCTAAGCTTGATTATTTGTCATGCATGAAGGTATTCACTAAGATAAAAAAATAATAGGCCCATTGAACATAACAAGTCACCAATATATAGGTAATATATGCGACACTCTGTCACCAATCTTGTCTTGATCAATGGTAGGCTGTCCAGATATTGGACAATAACCATATATAAGCCATAAATGTCATGTAATAAAGAACTCAGCGAAAATCAATTCTAAATAATCCGAAATATAATTAAATTTAATAATTGATTCTATACAACAAGAAAGTGCAGTAATGAATTTAATTACTACGAGTAGGGGATGAATGACAACTAAATATTTTTCACGGAGTTGCTGGTATTTTAATAATTAAACTATATTCTAAAATGACGCTAAAATTATTTTAAATATATTGCATTTGGTGTTAAGGTATATTCTTTCTTAAAGATGTGACCGGAGTTCTTTCTGAGAATGGTGACTTCGCTTATAAATTTGATAAATCATTCAAAAGCTATGAATATTAGATGGGCTTCACGATAAGTATATCGTAAACTGAGCCCTGCAGTTTTTTGAAAGTAAAGCCTCCCTCACTTCGGGCAAGGTAGTAGAGATTTAAAACTAATCCCAGCCTCATCTAAGAATAAACGTCATTCTATCTGAATTTGATATATTTTACTATTTTATCTGAAAGCAATGATTTTCTGTATTCGTGTCAATGCTCATTATCATAATTTTTTTTTATGGAAATAAGCTAATTGAAGGGAGCATCCTTATAGAGGCGCGAGGGCTAAAAGGCGCTCGAAATTAGATCTGGGATGGATGTATCACAGAGCAAAGGGCTGGGTTCATCAAACGGTTTATAATCAATCAGTTGCTTTGTAGCCCGAGCGAAACATAAATTAATTATCCCCATCCAATGGATCAAGGAATATCTCTGCGATACTACTAGTCTCGCCCTGATTATTTATGCCATCGTGAATCTTTAGGATGAAAGATAGGTCATAGGTAAAATGATGGAAATTTTATTATAGACACAAGAAGTCTCTGTAACCTGTAAAACATTTAGAATGAAGAAAACGCTTAGTAAAGCCTCAATCACACCTAAAGCTTACTCAAAAGCCAATATCTGCAAAAACTGTTTTAAAACTTTATTGCAATTATTGCAGGACTACGTCCAATTAAAGTACCAACACATATTATTAATCACAAATCAATTAGAAATTAATTAAATAATGACACTTCATTAATAATAAATCTTCCATCTAAAATATCATGTAATTACGTTATAGTAGGTCCGCAAAAAAGTACAAATTTTATAAGATGGGTGCTTAATAGTAACGTAGAGTCAAAATTAATAGCCAAATTATTTGGCTTGATTGACTGTATCGTATTGTAGTTATGGTTAGCTATTGCTAGCTATATTAAACTCGTGACAAACCCGGTCCGAAAAATACCGCAGAATTAAGGATCAAAATGGCTGCTTATGCTGTACACAGGTGGTCTGAAAAGTTTCCGACCTCAACATGAAGATGATAATAAAATAAATAAAAGCTTTGTTAGGTCGGAAACTTTTCAGACCACCCTCGTACGTTCCATTGCTCAATCCATCTAGACTAAACATTACAAACGGCTCTCCAAAATGGGTTTTTTTTTCCTTTGACTTTTAAAAGTTTTAGAATGGTTACCTTTTGAGGGCTGACTCGGTAGGAGGTTTACGAAAACTTTTCATACAATCTAGGCACTGTTACTAGATTGCACTATTCGCTTATGAAGTCAATGAAATCAAGCAATGGGTAGCACAAAAAAGACGGACCGAAGACGGATGAACTTAGTTTCCTAAGACACGTACTTGCAGGCAGTGTTTTAATTAAAGTCCACTTAAGGCCCAGCACATTGGATGTCGGGATCGTATATTTGATACCCCATATTGAATGACTTGGAGATGTCAATATAACTGATTAACGACACTTTATTATTGTTTGTATTTTAATTTATTAATCTATATAATTTTTATTGGGGCATCAGAACATATCATCTCAGTTTTACACACGATTTTGAGTTTTAATGGTTTTTATCAGTTATAGTAAAAAAATAAGAAGCTACGTACACTTGATGATTATTTGTTTATAAGGCATGAATTGAAATGTATGTAAAATTCCATGCCAAACAATGAGGTCCTTCAGTTCGTTTCTGTTTATTTCAAACATTACAGTTCAGTTCATAATCGACGTATGACAAAAACAAATGACGAGGCTACTGGCCCATGGCTCTAGCTTGTTCAAGCATGATTTTAGTACAGGCTAAAACCTCACAAATCCATTTCGTTACTTATAATACAACCGTCAGATTAGTTCAATTATGCAAGGACTTGTGAACTCTCCTTACTTCCGTTTCCCAAAGCATCACTCTCTCACTATAGCACCTCAGCTTGCTGGCCTAGCTTCGTATTAAGCTGACACGGCACCTCTACTTCCCCGTCAATACCGACTAGACCGAGATATCAACTACGTCTCAACACTATATAAAGCGTAACATCATCCGATTCGTAAAATATATATTTTACTCTGCACAAACATCAACCATCCACTAGGTTAATCACACCTTTAAAATGTGTACAACTTCGTCAGAAAAATATAGCATTGTATGTTCCATCCAATTTTGTTATATGGACAAGTTTTTTCCCTTGTGCAGTGTGTCCAAGGCATAACCTCGTTGTCATAAAAGAATTTTCATAGAAGAACATTTTTTCAGAAATCTTAATTCAATGCAACACTTAATTTAACAAAACATAAGATTGGAACCATATTGGAAATAAATGGATAATTGTATAACGGTGAATGACGGCCACCAGTGAATGACGATCACTTTCAGTGGCTATTACAATTATGTTTAATATGACATGCAGTGAAAGTATTACATAAAATTTAAAAATATAGTAATTATATTTAAAATAAAAAAAAAAAAACTTCTTTACCAATTATATAATGCATAATAAGTCAAGTTGAAGATTCGTTTATTACTAAAATATTACACAGGATCAATTGCATAATTGTCTAAAAGAATATAGTTACCACATAAATTAAATTAACGAACAATACATAATAGTAACTTAATATTTCAATTACCGGTGAGGCGGCTGACGGAGGAGCGTGGGGGACTTCCCAAGACTCCGCTTTCTCTTCGCGGTGGATTTGGGGGGTCTCTGGGCTGTCTGTAAATATTGTATGAATGAGCGAGTGAATGATGAACTGTAAATATGGTATGAATGAGAGCATTTATCTTAATTACTTATTGCCTTATAAAAGGCAGATTGTAATTTTAGCACAATAAAGGAATTTAAAAAAAAAATTTAAATAATATTTCAATCAATCAAAAGTCCTGAGAACAATAGTAAATGCCTCTTATTACGTCAGCAACTAAACCCTTCATAACGTCTTAATATACCTTACATTTTTGAATTCGTCCCTTCCAAGTTCATGAAATTCCATAGTAACCTATACAACCACCCTAATCCCCTAGCACAGTCATTGCACTGCACCACCCACCCCTAAGACCACTAAGATTTTAAATATATTTCATGACCTGTTATAAATACGTGACAGTAGGAGTCCTGGCAATGGCCAGTTTCTGCTATCATGGCCTGAGCGTATGTGGCTCTCATATTTTACGAAGGAAACAACCATTACTATTTCGTGGGAGATTATATCACTTAAGAAGAAATATCAAACCTAATCTATTTATAAATTAAACGAAAAATAATACTTTTCATAAAAATTACAAGTTACAATCGGGCAGTTCCTTACTATAAGAAATAAAATAAATAAAAATAATGTTTCGGGATCTAAGATGGGTTTTTCCAATATATAATGTATTATATATATGTATATAGATATAGAGAGGGAAAATATTGTGTATATGTATGTGTGTGAGTATTGAAATAGCCCAAACTTAAAAAGGAATGCAGAGAAAAAGGAGACAAAGCTGAAGGGAGGAGAACCCTACATGTTAAAACCCAGCCAGATTCCAGTTTGTTCACCTGAATTCCGTCCATTATTCATGCAGGCTATTCTTCTTAGGATTGTTTGGATTTCCTACCTGCCTTGGTACCATTTTCTTATTACGGCTAAGTGAACATTTCAAATCCCGCTCTTTTTTTTTTTTTTAAATAGAGTTTTAGACAAAAACACGCTTTCACGCATGACAATAACGTTCTGTGCAAACGTTTTAATCTTTTCATGACACATATTTTTGTCACAGTACAATAAAATGACAACGGAAAAAAAACTTTTACCTCGCTTGATGAATGGACAAATAATTCTTAATTTTATGAAACTGATAAGAAGATTTATATTAATCATATAGATATATTGTCACGTTATTTTCATGGTTTAATTCAGTTTTATTTTAAAATAAATATCTGGTTAGAATAAATGGTTGTCAATAATTAGCAGCTGGTATGAGACAAGTGGGTATTTTTTATCCAGGAATTCAGATCGGGATGTCATTTGCGATCAGAGGGAGCCACGGGCAAGACCAGCGAGTAGAAGCCACTGTGGAAGGAAGAAAACAGGACTTAAGACCACCCTAGTACGAATGTTAATGAATAGAAATCTGTCATGAGTACTTAACTTGTCGTTAGTGAAAAGAACTAATGAGATTCTAATTCAGGACAAAGAATAACATCCTAAGCTTGATTATATGTCATGCATAAAGGTATTCACTAAGATAGAAAAATAATAGGCCCATTGAACATAACAAGTCGCCAATATATATATAGGTAATATATGCGACACTCTGTCACCAATCTTGTCTTGATCAATGGTAGGCTGCCCAGATATTGGACAATAACCATACATAAGCTATAAATTTCATGTAATAAATAACTCAGCGAAAATTAAGAAAACCGAAATGTAATTTTTTTTTTTTTTTTTTCCCCTAAGCTCTCTAGAAATTCAGGATGAGGGGAAAATATAGAATATTTAGGTTAATCGGATCCTTATACTAGGAGTACCTGCTTGAAGGTGGTGTAAGAGGATTAAGGGGTCTGGGAAGGCTCGGTGGAGGTTGGTTGTTTCGGTACTGTGGTGAGAGTCCACTGGTGGCTGGGCCTAGAGTCTCTCTTGGCATGTAGTGTATTCTTATTTAGTCTGATTTCAGTGATGGGTGCCCCTTAGAGGCTTTTTGTTGGCGGGCCTAGTGCCGTGATGTCCACCATGAAATGTAATTAAAATTAATACTTGATTCTATACAATAAGAAAGTGCAGTAATGAATTTAATTACTATGAGTAGGTGATAGTATACTAAATATTTTTCATGGAGTTGTATTTTAATAATTAAACTATATTCTAAAATGACGGTATTATTTAAATCATTGTTTAGATTACGTAACTATTAGTTTGATTGTATAAAACTCTCTAGCCATGTTAATATGAAAAATTTTATTTAGGCCAAAATTTAATTTTTTATTTATCTGGATGTAACGGAGGTGACCGAGGCCTGAACTGTTGACCTCAGGGTGCAGGGTCTAGGGGCACTATTCATATCCTTCTCCAAGCAGCACGCAGTGTACTCACAGTGGGCGTTTAAAGTGGTTTTCAGAAATCTTCTAATCCTCCTTTAATATACGCCTCCTTGCTTCATATCCATAGTTTTTATCCAGTGACCACAGTTATGAACTTAAACTAGACCATCAGACACTGAGGTAAGCGAATTCATTTTACAATGTGTTTTATTGTTGCATCCAATATTGTAAATCTAAGTCCTCAACTATGTGCTAGTACAATACAGAACCCTGAGATCGTAAAAATATAGCATTCAAAAATAAACTGTTATGCGTTATAAAGGTTTTATGAATGTCTTTTGAATCCTTATAAATAATAAAGTAAAATGAGTTTTAATTAAGATGTTATCGTTACTGTTTAACAGGCATATATATATTATGTGACAGGCAATTTTTACATAAAAATTAAATTATAAATGATATAATTTAAGCTTCCTTTTTCAAAGGTGAGTTAGAGTTGAGCTTAGGAGGGAGGATCTGTTGAGCTGGAGTTGGTAGATATAAGGTGAGGCGAAGACCCTGCTACCCACATGAGCACTCAAACGTAGCAAACACAGTAGTTAGCTGGAGAGTGTCGAAAGTTACCTCAGCAAACATTCTCTTAATTGTTCCCCTTCCCCAGTTGATTAGCTAGCTATCGATGTCTCGGCTTCTGTTAGAAAATGTATCTTATATTTAGTACACCTGTAAATCCTTTAACTCTTTCTTTAAATTGTTTTTTTTTTCTATTAGAAGAGATAAAAATTATAAGGGGAAAATGAAATCTTAAACACAAATTTTTTTTTGAACTCTCCAAAGTGATTGCTGAGGCCGCAGGAAGAAGGGTCTTAACTTTCATTCGTTCTATCACTCAAATTTCGCCTGCGTGTATGTTCTACATTAGCGGTCGTTAAAGCAATTCAATAAATTTTAAAGGTACACATCAGAACACTTGGAAATATGCTAATTTTTTTTTGAAAAGTACAGGATCGGGAAGCATGAGAAAAAAAGTAGGCGTTTAGGCTGCTTTCTCCTGAACAGTACACACTATTTTATTCACTGCTGTCGTACTGTTTTTTCCATGGTCCTTCCATTTAACAGTAAATGAATGGCAAATACGGTTGGAGAGCATTATTGCATTAAAGGATAAGTAAACGAAAACAATATAATAGATATAAATTATATACAGAATAGAGTGAAATAATGAGTTAATATGTTATTTAATAAAATTAATTTATGTAGAATTTATTTTATTTCATGTGAAGTAGATTCTACTCGAGTTTTCTCAATAATCACCTACAGTCCAGTCAGTCAGTAGAGCTCGAAAAAAAGGGCTTCCCCTTCGAAAGTTGGTGTAACTAGTTTTTTTCTTCAAATATATTTATATCAGCATGAAAAAACCAAGTTTTTTTCCCAGCTCAACATGGCCGAAAAACCACATTATGGCAAGACTTATATAGCTTCTTTCAAAATACCTCCAAAACGGTTGACTAGCGAAGTTTGTATATTAATTAATTTCCTACACTTCTTATTCCTAAACCATTTTCCTAGGACGAACAGAAGGGCACTGTTTTTTCTCAACTTCGCTACAAATCAGCCATAACTCGGTTTGTCAGGACGAATAACGCGCATATATTCTGGTTAAAAGTGATTATTGGTTATCATGTTTATAAACGAACATGCGAAATGTTTGGAAGTGCGTCGGAGGATGATATAGGGGGGGGGGTGTTGTTTGACCTGTGATCTGTGACCGGGTCCTATGTGGACAAAAAAGGGCCTCGTATCTCTCACAAAATACTCCCTTTATACCTACAGGGAGTCACCAACTCCAGGTTAATGCAGTTTACTAGAATGCAAGCTAACCGTCCACGTCTAATTTTGTGGTTTATTTTAAGTTAATTTTTCTGAATCGCATGGGCATAATCCCGGCGTTTGTTTCATTTGTGAAGTGAAGTTAGAAGCTTCGAGAATGCAGTTCCGAACGTAACGAGTGACGATTATTGACGTTTTTTGATGGATCTCAACGAATTGAGAGTTACCTGCTACAAAAGGTACATCGATACGAAAGTGTTTGAAGCACATTTACGCCGTGGTACAAGTGGTGATGGTGTTGGTGGAAGAGGCGAGTTATAACTTCGATAAACAGCCCAACCTTTCAGATTTTAAAAGAATTGCTTTTTGTGCGGGGATTTCGTTCAAACACAGAACTGATGTCCTAAACGTGAAAAAATTATATTCATAAAGTTTTGAAACTTGAAACGTAGTGGGGTGATTGGAGACAAAACCTACTATCCCATGAAAGATATGATCGGAGCAGAACCGTGGGCTTGCTGAGGAAGCCTGGTACCACAGTTTTTGCCATAAAAGCGTGTACGGCCGGATTAGAAGTGACCAGGATGCCGTCCTGCAATTAACCTTGAAGAGGCTATGAAATCGATTTACCCCAACTTCGGAATAAACTTATTTCACACTGGAAATTTCCCCATTAAAGATCTGATGAACAAAACAGAGGAAGATTTTCGTCCTGATATCAAAACCGTTAAAGCTCGCCTTTTGAAAAATATGAGGAAAACATCTTAAAGGCCGAAACTTTCAACAAGAAACCAGTTATTTGCTTTCGGAATGTATTGAAGTCACTCAGGCTCATGAGGATGATGATTTGCTAATAGGAGAAAGGGAATGCTAGCAATGTGTTATTCAACTATCATATTCATATATCATTTTCATCCAGGTGTTCAGTAGATGTAACGCCACATCGGCTACCTTTGGGCTAGACAAGATGAAACTGTGCAGCATTGTAACTGCCTCTTCTGGAATGAAGGAACTAACCGCTCGCATGTCTGCCACCTAAAGTGCGACACTGCACGCTACCATTCCTACCAGGAATGCTCTCCTGAAGAGTGCATCATGCACTTGCAAGTGAGGCTGCAGTGGAGCGTGCTCATGATGCAAGGCAGGCTTGAAATACTCTGAAATAAGGTTACTGCGTACGTAAGGAGATAGAGCAGAGGGAACAGGGAAAGTTTAAGGTAAATTACTCACTCAAAATAAGAAATTCTTGCCATTTTCTTGAGAAGTTGGGAAATATTGTCAATCTTCAAATAGCTGTACCGTACTTACGATTCGTGTTACAAAAACGTGGCTGGTGGGGGAGTGTGGGGGACTTCCCAAGACTCCACTTCCTCTTTCGCATGTGAGGGAGGTGACAACCATGTGGACTTGGGAGGTCTCGGGGCTGTTTGTAAATACTGTATGAATGAAAACATTTATCACAATTACTTATTGCCCAATGAGGCAGATTGTTTAATCTAATAAAAAAAAAGTAATATCATACAATACAAAATTTGCTTAAGTGAACCGTTTTGGAGATATATATGGAAAAAAAACAATAAAATTTCATGTTTTTTTGGCGACCAAACGTTCTCCCAAAGTCGTCGAAGCTTGGAAACTCGGTTTTTACGTATTGGTACCCACTTATATGGTTACACCACCTTTTCCAAGGTAAAAGTCTCCACTTACTGGTACCTTCGAAACGCAGCCCCCGCTAATCCAAATCCAAATATGGATCCCGACGGTAGAATAATAGTTAAAAATAACAACAATGGCTGTTCTATAGACTCCCTGTACTTCTCCCAAGCCTGGAGAAAAGAAAAGGGAAAGATGGATAAGTGAAAAGAAATGTAACTGAGAAATAATTGAACCGTGAGAAAATAATAAGGGGAAATTCGTGAGAGGAATTTCAATAAGGTAACCGGAAATCTCTTAAAGGCGTATCCTTATTTTATCAGAAGAGTTCACCTTTTAGGGCTTTATATTGATTCGTCATTGTCACAGTTATATACATTTTTATCATATCAAAGTAGCTTCTTGCAAGTTGATTGTTTGGGACGGAGCATTGTGCAGTTTTTTTTTTAATATACAGTGTTCAAGACAATTAGCAATTATCAGTGTTAAGTTTTTTAAGAAAAATATTTCCATTTTAAGGACATTAATAGAAGATCATTATTACAAAATTACAATTTGCTTATACAGCATTATTAATATAAATGTAAGAATTCATTCATACCTATGTACAATTTCCATTTATACAATAAATACGAGTACATTCTGCCCAGGAGCCCCCCCCCCCCCATCCAAGGCCAAAACCACCCTCAGCAAGCTAGTGGGGAGACATGCAAACTTTATCCCAGAAGATTTATTTACAATACTGCACAGTTTCATCTTGTCTTGCCCAAAGGTAGCCGATGTGCCGTAACATCTACTGAACACCTGGATGAAAATGATGGTGCTTGGGTCAAACTTGCTAGCATTCCGTTCCTTTTCTCAAGGAAGAAAGCTTGCTGAATGCGAGCCTTTCATTCTGTCATCAGCACTAGCCTATATGCATCCTTCTTGTTGGAAGTTTCGGCCTTAAAGATGTTTTCCTCATAATTTTCAAAAGGCGAGCTTTAATGGTTTTGATGTCAGGACGAAAATCTCCCTCTATTTTGTTCATCAAGAAGCTAGTGGAAGGGCCAAGTGCAGTGAATCTCCCCCCACCTCCCTCTTCAACCGTTTCGCCATTAGACGAGAGGACAACAGAACCACAGACGCTCAGGACATGAGTGGGGAAGATAGCCAGTGCCAGACCTCATCATTTACATATTTATTTACAATAGATCACGTGGTCACTGCCTTTTTAGATGACGGGGAGGGTTGTAAGGATGAGTGTTACTGGACAAGGATTTGACAACAGGATTTAGATAAGTGGATAGGTTTAGTGGAAATTGGAAAATCCCGCGGGTATAAGGTCAGGAAAAATTGGCACATGGAGATGGGATGAGTTTTTAATGAAAAATGATGCGGTGACTACAGTTCTAAGGACTTTGGATTGGAAGTCATTACTTATTAGTAACTGTATACAAAAAACATTTACATGTAGGCTTTACATTCTCTCCAAATATTTATGTTTGGTTTTACAATTCGTCTGTGTTTTCCCTGTTCAAGCATCCTCAATACAAAAACAATTTTTAGCACTTATTACTCTCATTACTCTAACGCCGTCTTGGCACATTTCCACAATGCACGAATACTTTTCTTTTAGAAAACGAGTTGAGAAAAGACATTTCCTTCCACTATGAAATCATGTAATATTGTGTTGGTGAAGGATGTATACATTTAGTAAAGACAAATTTTACATTCAAATAGGAGTATAAATAATAAGATTGATTATTGCTGAACAATTTTATTTTATACACAGTCCTGAGGACGCCTGAACAACCGAAACTGAAAATAATTGTAAAAAATAAAAATAAAAATTTTGAGAAACAGTAGAGCTTTATTGTGAAAATTTTGTGTATTTCATACAGAATTTACTTTCGAGATACACATTAATTTATTGTGCTTGCTTGCGCTTGACACTTATCACCATTACTTATAAAACTCAAATTCACAATTGCTTGAAATGCCCAAAGGATTTTTTTTTCATTGGACAGAGCTGTGTATTAGTACTGTGCGTTGTTTAACTCCATCAATTTCTGATGCGGTTATAGTTTAAAGTATACCTTAGCCATTATCTTCTTTTTTTTTAGGATAAAATAGATTTAAATAATAATTTGTTTTACAATATGTTCCGTTAACAGTAAAAAAACAACCTTAAATGTATATATTGTTAGATCACATTCATTTATTCCCCGACCACCTTTCTTTTATAATCAAGGGTCGGACGAAAAAAAAATAAAATAAAATAAATTCAATGCACGAAACGCCCCCACTTAATGCCCACCAACAGCTTTAACCAGACAAAAGTCCTCATTCAAACAGTCCCCCTTTCGCTTTAATCGCGTGGTGATTATTTTCATCGCGATAACCCTCCCATAAAATGTATTCTTCGTTAATACACCCGTTAAACCTACAGTTGACCCTCCATATTACCCTATAAACCTCCTGGTCAATCCTGTCCAGAGTGTATGTGGCTCTCTCGCTTAACCTCCACTAACTAGGTCATTTTTTTTCTTTTACAGCCCCTTTAATTTTACAGATAATTATATATAATTATAGATCCTCAGGCGAATCTATTTACAAATTATTTTTGTATTTCCTGTAGCATCGCTACATTATATACAGGTTTTATAAAAATTATATAATGAATAAACAAGTATAATGATATACATTTTACGTGACTGGACTAAACGGACTAATAAAGGTGATGGGGCTCACCTTTTTGATCAACCTTAAAACTAACTTACATAATAATTCTTAACCTAATTTTTCCCCGACAGTCTGTTGCCATCGATGCGGGAGGGGTGGTGGGGTCATAGTGTTAAACACTGGGTTTGTCAGGTGCTGCTACGAGTCAAAAAACCTAATGTGTCTCCGGCGGATGAACTCACCCACCAAGCAACGGGTGCAGGTCAGCGTTCTTCAACCTCTCGAGGGAGGTATGTTGGATCACTTTTCGCATGATCCCATTCTGGAAATGTTGGAGACATTTGGCTGTATTGTCAGTCAAGTGGGTAAATAGCGGGGCACCGTACAGCAGAGCTGGCCGGAGGACACATTTATATATCATCAATTTGAGACGAAGCGACAGGTTGAGTGAAATACGCAAGTGCAATAGCCGGTAAGACCTTTGTCGTACTTTTTCTATTTTATTACTAAAATGAGTGGAGAAGTGGAGATGCCTATCCATTTTTATACCCAGATAGTGCATTGAGAAAGCTGGTGAGTTCTCTTGCCCTCCTATGCTATACGATTTTGGCAAGGATTTTTTCCCCTTTTGGAGGGAGAAGATTACGTAGTCAGTCTTCTCGGCATTTACACTGATGTTTAACAAGCCCAGTCTGTCACTGATAACGTTACAAACTGACTCGGCCTGTGTAAGAGCTCTTTGTGCACCCATTCTCCTGCTGTAAAGCACAATGTCGTCGGCGAAAGCGATAACAGTAGCTTTCTTATAGTTTGTCCCAACAATTTCAGATGTATACAAGCTGAAAAGAACCGGAGACAGAACCACACCTTGAGGAACTCCACAAGTCAGAGGGAATGGGTTAGAGAGGCAATCACCCACCCGTACTCTCATCGAACTGTTCTTCAAGAACGAAACCATCATGGTGTATAGCTGCTCTGGGCATTCCCAGTCACAAAGGTGTCGGCACAGCATCCCGTGGGGCACTGAGTCGAAAGCCTGCGTGCAATCCAACGAGATCATAGCAGTTGCTGTATGCTTGTTGATACCGAGGGTGGCTTCCGTTTGTACCTTCACAAGCGGATGTTCTGTACTCAGATGAGCCTGAAAACCTGTCTGCTCGTACGGAATGATAGCATTTCCCCAACAGAACTCCTTCAGGTAGTTCAGTATTATCTTTTCGAGAATCTTCCCCATGTGAGGGAGGAGACTGATCGGGCGATAGTGGGCTGGGTGGTCGCCTCTCTTTGTGAGCTTGCACAGCGGGAACAAGATAGTTTGTTTCCACGCTGTCGGGAAGTATCGCAACCTGATACATGAATTGTACAGGTTAATGAGTTGGGCAATCCCTCTCCTCGGCAGCTGTTCTAACATTCCCGTTTGCACCCCGTCGTCCCCTGGTGCTCGGTTTTCCTTACACCGGCGAAGAATATCGCCTTGAGCTGCTTCGGGGAGACAAACATAGATCAGACCTGTCCTCAGCTGCTGAGGTTCGTGGTAGTTACCTGTCCTAGCGGCGTTGTCTGTGGTATAGTGGTCGGCCAGTATTTTCGCCTGTTCTTCCGATGTGTACAGGGTGTCTCCGTCATGAAGACGGACACCTGATTCCTTCTTGGTAGTGGTCCTAAGGAGTTTCCAAAACTTACGGAAATCACCATGTAAGCCACGAAGCCGTTCATGCCACATTACCGTCTTCCAATTCCTCATCAAGCCACGAATTTGCATGTGAGAGAGTTTACTACTTTCTTGGCTTGACGAGTCCTTGTTCTATACCAGTTATTCTTCCAATTATTGCGTAATGCAATAAGTCGAAGAATATGGTCTGGTGGTTTTTGTAGCATGGGTGGCTTCGGGATAAACTTAAAATTCATAATTCGATCTTCAGCCTCCATGTTAATTATACAGTCCACTTACCAGTTCTTTATAGTTTTTATTAATATGAATGTGTTTCGACCCCTTGCAAACCCACAACCGCAAGGTTAGAACGTTTCGACAACCAATGGATTTCTGCATTGCAATAATAGAAAGTTAAATGTTAATAAAGTGGGACAATGATTATTAACAATAGTCAGTTGCAAAAGTATCGAGTTATATATAAGTAAATACTAGCTTGTAAACGGTATAAATATGTGACAGTTAATAGGTTTAACCAATAAAAGATGTAGATAAAAAGGTTTTTCTAAATCATCAATATAAGGTACAATACTGACTCTTCCCTTCTAGGCTCGGTATTTAATTTGGGTGTATTTCACTTAATTAATGTTGTAATTAATGAAACTCAGATTGTATTTTTTTAATAAGGGGAACGAACGGCAACTCAACAAAAAAGTAATAATGCCGGTTGTAATACATTTGGAGAGGTAGGGAAGGACAGAAGGGTTGAACAAATGATAGGACCGTACCGGTGGGGTTAACTTTACTAATGTCCTATTATCTCATCAAGTACAATGAGGAATCGCCCCCCTCCCCTAGCTACTATAGCTAATTTGATCCCGAAGTATCCACCCCCCCCCCCTCCTTAACTTCCAGAGAAAACCCTAATTTAAATCTGGTTAAAGAACAAACGATTCGTTCTTGATACCACCTGGTGGAGTATTGTCCGCTTTACTTGGAAATTGTGAAACAACAAATTGGACTGGATAAAGTAATTTACGTATTACTGTTTGTTTGTACATACGGATAGACGAGCACTACTACACTGTAAATAAATTATAATATTAGGGCAGGAAACATGAGAGAAAATAATTGTATTTTCATGTGAATAACTCTTCTTCTTTATCAAAACCCTTAGTATCTTACGTTCGCAGAAACTTCCTGTATATGTCTTTGTCCTTTGCCATGTCTTGTTCCAATCCCTTCACCTCTCTTATACACTCTATATCCTTTACTCTGGATTCTCCATCCACGTGATCCTGCCAATTTTTTCTAGGGCGTTCTCTGGGTCATTTTTTATTTATTAAGTCATGGAGGTGTTCCTGATTTACTTCACACTCCACAGTGTTCCTCATTTTTCATTGTTCAAAGAATTTTGATTATGCCCACCTGCATCCTACCTATCTGCTTCTTTATTTTAGGCCAAGATTCTACTCCGTGTGTTGTAACAAAATGCAAAGGGCATGAACAGCCGATGAAAATGTACAAGAAACTAATGGGTCTACTGAAAGGTCGTCTTTAGTCTGTCTGTATGTTTGACGATTGTGCAAGCATGATTCGATTCATCTGAAATATAAAAAAGATATTCCATCGAGATATGATTGTTACACCTTGATTAAAACACAATGGTGAAAAATATTAAATATTAAACGTGAACAAACTTGGATCCGTTTCACTTTGTTTTAAAGCCTCTCTTAGATTTAAATTTTCCGGTATTTTTCTTTAAAGTTTTTACGATATACGAAAAAAACGGGGATGCAACAGTAAAAAAAGTGAATTTAATACGTTCCAACTAATTCCATTGTTTGTTTTTTATATGAGAATTTTATATCCCCTTTTTCATGCGATGGAGATGACAACCATGTAGATTGGGAGGTCTCAGGGCTGTTTATAAATACTGTATGAATGAAAATTGTAAATATGGTCTGAATGAGATAATTTATCACAATTACTTAGCCCCCAATTGTAATTTTATCACAATAAATATTTTCAAAAAAAAAAAGAATATATGAACATGAACCGCGATTTTCAAATGGTTTTAAGGAAAAGTAACTTATAAGGTGTCTACCCGCGTGGTTCACACTGGCATTATGAAGTGACAAGAAAATTAGTCGGGACTCAGCTGCACAAAGTACTTGTGAGTCAAATAAACGGAATTTGAGGGTTTGGCCCTTTGAAGAACGGCCCGCAGCCAACAATGCATCCTGAAATGCAATCTCTAGTCACTGAATATGTTCAAAACGTAAGACGAAATATTTCTTGTCAAAAATCGAAGTGGAAGAAACTTACAACAATTATATAATACTAATTGTTAGCTGAAACATGTACTTCAGTTGAGACGTATGGTCTCACTTTTCATTGTCTTTAACCCCTCCTAAGCCTCTGACTACCTGCCTCCGGCAAAGATCCCAAGCACTTGTGCTTTAGCCTTCCTAAAAGAATGTTGTAACTGAATAATATTTATATATATACCAGTGTTTTGATTGTTATTCATAATAAAGTTTTTTAAAATACTCTCCTCTAACAAGATTATTTAACTGACGACATGAGTATTTCTCGATATTGTTGCTTCACTATATGCTACCTCATTTATTTTGCTCATATTTCCCAAAAAAAAAATACAATTAAATCGGCAAACGATGTCTTATCTTGGAATTCCTCCAACTCTTCCTTGATAACTTTCAACACATTATTTCTAAATTCTGGCTCAACTCGTATCAACTATAAAATCATGTGAGTCTAGATCACGCCCAACTGATCTCTCGTCTCTCAAATGTCTACTTGACAGTTTTTTTTTAACCTTTAGGACTCAACTCCCATCAATATTCGTTTCTCACCAACTCTTTAAATCTTCATATCTAGACTTTACCAGATCTCCCCCTAACCCAATAATCCATAATTCGTCCTTATTACGGATTTTGATAAAATCACAATCTGCCCTATTGGGAAATAAGTAGTGGTGATAAATTTTCTCATTCGTACCATATTTACGATTTTCATTTACACGCTCATACATTTTCAGTATATACCCCAGAGACCTCCCAAATTGGAGTCTTGGGAAGTCCCCCAAGCTTCTCCGTCTGCTGCGTCATTGGATACGAGACAGTGGTGGCTGACCAAGAGCGTGAGAGCCACAGACGCTCAGGACATGATTGGAGAAATTGGCCATTGCCAGGACTCCTACTGTCACGTATTTATAACAGGTCATCTCATATATTTAAAATCTTGTAATATCAATTCTATTCCATATTTACGATTTTCATTCACTCGCTCATTCATACAGTATGTACAAACAGCCCAGAGGCCTCCCAAATCCACATGGTTGTCACATGGTCAGAGCCTTGCGAAGTCCCCCACGCTCCTTTGTCAGGCGTGATACAAGCCAGTGGGGGCTGACCAATAGCGCGAGATCCACAGACGCCTCACATTATACAATTGTTAGCGAATACCGTTCACCTCACTTCATTTACGTTTTGTTTTGTTTTTTTGCAATATTATCCTGTTTCTTCATTGAAGGTTTCTACACCCATTATTATTTAAAATCTAATCACATCAGTGTAATTTATGTCATTTTTTTTTCTGTCTGCTTGACCTACTTGTTTGTACTTTTTTGTTACTTTTAGTGGACAAAATGTTTTATTGTCATGTCATGTTCATTATTGCACCTCGAGTAACCGGTCGGTTGGTCCGGACAACGGGCCCAAGGAGCCCCGATCGATTCAGTAACATTTATAATGAGCCAAGATAAGTTATATACCGTGGTCAGAGCCTCAATCATTTATAATAGCACAGCCCCTCGTTCCGGCCACAACACAGCCAAGCTACGGCCAACACCGTGTTCTGTGAACATGGAGCCGAAGTGGCTAACCGATTAAATGTTGGCCAACTAATTTTGCCCAATTAACACCATGTTGGGAAGTGGCTATTAATAAACCGGGCAGTCATTTATTTGCACTTGATGCCTCCAATCATTGTGTTAAATGATGATATTGCAACGATCAGGCTATGATTTTAATGACGAACATGATCGATTTATAAGTATAGTTCCCAAATTTATTCACAGTATTAAAAAGTGAGTTTTTTTACAGATTATTAATCAATTATTATCTAAATTTTATTTATATATGTAAAGGAAATGAAGAGCGTCGAAAGTGAAAAAGCATATTGAGAGGCACAAAGAGACTAGTCGTATCTTTGTTATTCTTAAATACTTCTCAGTATTTTTGATAGCAAATATTTTGGTTGTTAAATAATTTCTGTCACGAGTTATAATCAATAATCAAATTATGTGAGTTATTTAATAAGTTTAAAAAAAAAAAACTGAGGTGAAACTCCGGCCCGAAATATCAATTTAGTTCACAATCAAAAAAATTTTGATTTGTGTAAAAAAATGTTTTGACTTAATGAGGAAAAAATAGCAACTGATCATAATTTAATTTCTTCTATGCCTACTTCATAGATTTTATTATCATTGAACGTGACCTACGCACATTTGAATTGGAGGTTAATATGAAATCCGTTCTCTCAATGATAAGACAGAAGTCTTTGGAACCTTTGTCTAACTTGTGCATGTGGAATTGAAAATGTTATTTTCGCTTCCTTGGCAAGCTCTTTGAAGAATTTCATTCTGAAAACGAGCGAGACAAGGGGGCGTTTTGCAATTCTGATGATCTCAACATCATTGGGAGAACCCGGTAGACCAGAGAAGAGACACTCATCGCATTCACACGCCAGATCAACGAGGAAGGAAATAAAGGGTCGGGAAAAAATACAATCGGGAAACAGGATACAATGTCATTATGTCGGAAGCTATTTTGAATTCTGCTGTCAGAATTTTATATATATATTGAAACCTACCTCATTTTTTACCATCTCTCTTTTTACTTTACTTGATCAATTTAACTTAACTTACTTGGCAGGTCCGTCATGAGATCTTTAATTCAAATTGTTTTATGTCTTTGACATAGGAATTTATCCCGATTGAATCGCCTGGTCTCAAGGCTAATGTTGTGGTTACTAATAAATTGAGAAACTAGGAATTGTGAAATATATTCAAATAAAATGGTTATGACAAATAATTATAATTAACATAGAGTATTGACAAAATGTATAAAAAAATTTTCAAATCCTTTTAAATTATCACAGTTACTACTAATTACAAAACATGAATTTGAGCTCATTTCTTATGAATAGATCCATAATAATAAACAATATTGCTAACACCCACCTACTACTTATCCTCCCATCTGTCTCAACACACCATGGTATTCAATAAACATTGAACTGCTTTTCTTTTCTTCTCTCAGTTCAATCGATGACCTTCCTGTAATCCAACCAACGTTACTTTCTACTGTTGGTTTCTTCAATAGTATGATAACCGCCAATTCGGGAGCTTGCCGGCTGCGTTCTTCTCGACGGCTACGCTAAGACTGCTTTTCAGCTCATCCCCACTCCTAGGAGTATTAGGGAAAATGACCATTACCATATGTGAGGGTTCATGATCTTTATTCTCAAATATCATAAATGTTACAATATATATATTTATATACTCCATGACTTAAAAACTTGTATATTTGTTTTTAAAATGTTTCTAGCTTTGTTCAACTCAAATTTTAATCACATCATCATTGAGGCAATTTAGGAACAACGAACAAAATGATCGCGAAATAATTTGAAGTAGGAACAAAATTCAGAGCTCCTACAAATTGAGAGATTTTTCAACAATCGTAAACGGAAAAGCTTATGCCTAAATTAATATAAAACAATAGCAACTAAAAGAATCAAACCTTACGGCTAAGTAACGGAAGATCATATGACGCCGAGAATCTATAAAGTGGGTGGGTACCAGGCCCTTCACTAAATCGTGGTGATCAGTTTGCTTGCGCTTGACACTTATCACCATTACTTATAAAACTCAAATTCACAATTGCTTGAAATCCCCAAAGGATTTTTTTTCATTGGACAGAGCTGTGTATTAGTACTGTGCGTTGTTCAACTCCATCAATTTCTGTTACCTTAGCCTTTATCTTTTTTTTATTAGCATAAAATAGATTATATTCCTTCTTTCATTGTGCTATAATTACAATCTGCCTTATTAGGCAATAAGTAATTGAGATAAATGTTCTCATTCATACCATATTTACAATTCATCATTCACTCGCTCGTTCGTACAATATTTACAAACAGTAATATAGAGCCCAGAGGCCTCTGCCAAATCCACATGGTTGTCACCTCCCTCGCATGCGTAAGAGAAAGCGGAGTCTTGGGAAGTCCCCCACGCTCCTTCGTCATTCGCGTCACCGGATACGAGCCAGTGGAGGTAGACGAAGAGCGCGAGAGCCACAGACGCTAAGGACCGTCAGGATTAAGAAGCGATTATTGGAAGTAAACATACATCTTTAAAGTCGTAAACGATAAAATAAATGAAGGCAACTTTAATTAAACGGGGGAAAAGGTGAGGTTACCGATCCTTGGCAAAACTAGCCTGAGTCTATGGCCTTTATTAGCAGCAGTTTCACAGGGTTTTTTCCGATGTTTAACAAATCGATGAGCAATATCCGCCCTTTTGGTGAAAGAGCTGTAGATAAAAGTCCCTTAGCATACAGGTAGGGGCAGGGATGGGATCAGTATGAAAGCTGTCCGTGGCCCAGACAAGTGGCCTTATGAGCGGATACAAGTTGCCCTGATTAAAGCCCCTCTCAGTCCGTATTTACCTCCCCCACTCCGCTTTATATCAACTTACCGTCGGCAACTCCCTTCGACGAATTAAGGTTCAAATCTTCTACTCTCCACCTTTTCTCACACTTTCCAGTCTCCCTCCTCCATTTCATTACGTTCTTCACAGTCTCCTTCTTGTTAGGGCACAGACCGGATTTAAGAAACATTTTGTTCATGCTCAAATGCCCCCCAACTCAATCTGAAATGTTTAATTTATTTTCAACAATAGCACGAATTACGCTGTTTTATTTTGGTTATATAGTATAGCATATCTTTTAGGGGTTAGGTTGGCACAGTTTGTTTATTGTACTTGTTAGGTATTCCAGAAGTTTACAATTGAAAATTTAACATACACACTTTGACTTAGCAATAAACATTCTATTACAACCACACAACAATTGTTTACATCTTTCAATGATCAGGGATAAAACAGTAGAGTAGACCGGGGCATGTTTTTACACAATTTTTTTTTTCTAATTTTTGTATCAGAAAGACGCCTGTGTGAACATGCTCCTTTATGTACATTTCCTGGGTTAAGTTTACGCACATTTTAAAATTAAGAAATTTAAAGGTAATTGTAAATTAAACACGAATAATAAACAATATTAATCAGTGTTATTACTATAAAATATTACATAGAGTGTTGTGTATATATTTTTACATCAATTAAAAAATAAAAATTGATTTGGAAGAATGATTTTCAAAATCTCTTTCACAATTTATGCAAACAAAATAAATGTAATCAATTCAATAGACTGTCTACAGTGATCACGTGCCCATCTGTCAAACTGGCTGCATTTCATCCACTGTGCACCAGGTTTTGATTGTTTGAATCGTTTCAAGCACAGTTTTCATCGTCATTTCATCATCAGATTCACATAAATCGACATATTTTTGTTTCCTTATTTCGCTGAGTTTCTTTTTGCCGAGCAAAACAGTTTTTTAGTAGCTTTTTATTTCTTATTTTCGATAAAATCTATCTTTCTGTGTTCTGCTCTCAATGTATCTTTGACGCGCGTATCTTAAGGAATAGCAGTTCGCCTCTTCTTCCTGCTTTTATTAGCTCTTTTTTCTGGGGCCTGTTTTTTTTCAAATGCTGACACAGCTTCAGGCGTCGGGTAAGACCTAGGATCAGATGTGACATCGACGGATAGCACCGAGGGAGATAGATATGATATACGCGTACAAGTGGATTGGACGTCTTGCCCAGAAGGGGATGGTAATGCTGCGGAGGTGGATGGAGCTGGTTCGGAAGGAAGCATTGCTGGTGAATCAGAAATGGCAACAAGGCGTTGGGTTCAAAGTTAGAAGAACCGGCCTATCGGTTACACAGGATGGCATGAAGTCTTCGCCTTGAAATACGTTACTGTTACTGAGGGAATATCCCTGAAACTCTGAAGCCTGCCTTGATATTCACAGGAGTGCCTGTCAAGGGTAGTACTGTTATAAAATACCTGGGATATCATCAATGGACGCTTATTCATTGTCATCCTAGAATCACAAGCGAGGAGTAATAGGCAAGGTCTCTCGGGAGACCTCAAAAACATTTCCATCCTTCCCGAGGGATTGGCGTCTCCTTCACCTGGTACCGTCACGAGCAAGATGTGGCTGGTATTTAACTCTGGGGAACACGATGAATGTAGGTATGCTGTTACCAGTTGTGTTTACAGCTATTGCTAATGTGACGAGAGTCCCTCTTTTACCGGTTGTCATTCTGCCAATCTGCCACCCAACTATCGGATTATGTTTATGAAATTCCTGGTTACAATTTCATCCAAATTCCAAATGTCTAATGACCCACTCTTAAGGTGCTTGATGAATCGCGTCAAATTTTTAAATTTTGCCTTAACATTCGTCCTTTTGAAACTTTTAGCTCTCGATAGGCTGAACTTGAGCAGGCCTGATTGATAAAGATTCGTGCCTCTTTAAAAATCCTGAAAACCGATCAAGTCCAGCAATTAAGCCCAAGAGCGTAGAATTTTGCAATTGCAAGCTACAGCATGTGTGTACGCAAATCTTCTAACTTCCTTCGGTGTCAACCCAAAGTAATTGGCTTATAATTCTGTAAATATTCTACTAGGTTTTTTTCTACTCTGACACATGTCGGCACAAGAACGCTTGGAGGCAGAAGTGCTGCTTTTATTTAAAATATCGTTAACAAATGGTATAAAAAAAAGTACAGGACACGTTTACACGATTTGAATAATATCTAAACATGCCCCGTGTGCCTTGTGTAAACGATAAAACGTAACCTGTAAGCTTTGTTCATGAGCTATATATTCAACTGAATATCTTGAAATAACCGCAAATGAACAGTTTTCTAGGATAATAAATAATAAATTGTAAAAATTATACGGTATAGTTACTATTAATGCTGATATAATGCTGTGAAAATTTACTCGCCCTCGTTACACTGACTGCAGACTGGCGTCGATGCTAATGGTGGTCTTAGAGACTCGTCTGACATGACAATTGCTGCGCTTCGACTTACAGTTTGCGAACTATGAGCACTGCATTAAATTGCCACTGAACCAAACATACCCCGGTCTACCCTACAATAACGGTGCATATATTATACAAAATTAATCGCGAAAAAGGTCGGTCCAGTTTTCTTCCTATAAGATTCCTAAAGTGAAATCTCAGAACTATATGATATTTTAAGTTCTAACTCTCTTCTCACCGTTGAAGGTGAGCAAATTTCTTTAGCCAACTTTCCTTGTGCTAAAATTACAATCTGCCTAATTAGACAATAAGAAATTGTGATAAATGATCTCATTTATACAGTATTCACACCTTCCTCGCCTTGCGAAGTCCCCCCACGCTCCTCCGTCAGCCCTGTCACTGGATACGAGCCAGTGGAGGTTGACAAAGAGTGCGAGAGCCACATGCGTTCAGGACAGAGTTGGAGAAACTGGCCATTGCCAGGACTCCCACTGTCACGAATTTATAGCAGGTCACGAAGCCACTTCCGTTTCCGTCGAGGAGGATTATAGGGATGAGTGGCGCAGTGCAATGACTGTGCTAGGGGATTAGGGCATTTGGATAGGTTACTATAGAATTTCATAAACTTGGTAGGAATGAGTTAAAAAATATAAGGTATATTAAGATCGTTATGAAGGGTTTTGTTGCTGACGTAATAAGGGGAATTTACTATTGTTCTCAGAACTTTTGATTGAAAGGATTGGATACGCTTGATGTTCGACTTTTCTGCAGTCCCCATAGCTCTATTCCGTATGTCCAGATTGGCTTAAGTTTAACTTTATAGATTAGTTATTTATTTTTGAAGGCATATTAAAGCCAGCGATGTAAAAATAACTTGAATTTATTAATATAGTCTTCTTTTCAGTACACCTGAATTTTAATAAATAAACCTAAAAAAAGAAATTAAAAAACTAGATGGTAATGGAAAAACGTAATATATATACGTAATCTATTCCGCCCTAAGCCCTAATGTTTAAGTAATTTATTTACGTTTGCAATATTTTGAAGCAATGGATTCTCTCTGTGTTTCCATTTAACAATAAAGTTGTAGTCGTTGCTGTTAAGCTATATATAATATAATCAGCTTAGGATACGTCGTGCAACATAAATATTGCAGTGTACCTTAGTCTATCAAATATTATTCTTAGAAACTTATTCCGGATTATTTGAAGTTTGCCGATATCGGTATGACTTACTAAGCTCCAACTTACTTGCTCCGTAAGTTAATATGTGCTTTACCAACAAATTTTAAACGAGTAATTTAAACTTGGCATTGTGTTCAGAATGTCTATTGACAAATGGTAGCAGGATATATTTGATTTTCCAGTTGTGCATAAATAGATTATATAAGGGAAACCCTAAGGTACATTATATTTTTAGTATTCCATTGTTCAGTACATCCTTACTACGCACTATACGTTACTCTGTATAGTGCCCAGCCATTGACGCCATAGATAAATGTTGGCAACCATTCTTTCATTAATATTAGTATAGATGAACATATTAGGAATGTAAAAAACCTCCTGGTTAACTAGATTTATGTCTATAGATAGAGACATCTCATGCTCCATAACCAACACGTGGGTGTGGTTAAATTTCCTAAATAGCTCATTCCATTATGATCTTACCGAACAATCAGACATTTTTATATTTCGCTGGAAAAACTTTTGAACGACAGCCAATGAAGTTTTTAGATAAGTAAGGATATTGTTTTAACAAAGGGCGGTAGAATAATTTCCCTTACTTAAGTTCAGCATTATTAAAGTAAGCAGCTTAAGAATCTGAGTAATTCCTATTCAAAAACATTTCCCGGAAGTACAAATCCCTATTTTCTGTCTGTATTTCAGGAATTTCAATACATGGTCCCAGGCATAGAACATAGAATAGAGTAGAAGCGGCAAAGAGAGGGGGGTGGTTGACCCTAGCACCTTCAACTCATCCCCTCTCCAACACACCCTTCCTATGGCACTTGACTCCCATTGGGATTCCCAGTTTTCAGTTGCCTTGTAGTTGTTATACTTAGACGGAATTGGTGTGTGTTAGATATGCTTTTTATGTTAGAGGTATTTTATCATACCCAGCGTCGCATTGGGCCGTAGCACCAAAAAAAATTAGAAGACAGTTTCTCCTCCTATTACACTTCACCAATATGTTAATTTATTTAGATATCAATTCTATGCTCCATAGATATCAATATCAACCATGGGTAATTTCAAACCATAAGTTGAAACACCCAAAAAAATAAGAATTGTTTTAATTGCAAAAAACGAACATAAAAAACACGCAAACCAGTTTGAGATAAACAATGGAAAGGAAGAAGTAACAAATAAAATTGACCCTCTTTGACTTCACTTTAAAAAGAAAATCTGTCTTGCTGAAAAATTGTGGCAATAAAACGAGGCTACTCACCCTTAAAGGATTTTAATGATTGTAATGATAATTCTATGTACTACTATGTGTATGAGGTAAAATATTTATTTCTGTTTAGGAATAAAAGTTTATTTTTTTGTTATTTTCTATTGGTTGTCTATTTATTAGTTCTGATTTTGAATTATATTTCGTATTTTTGTCAGAGCGTGAATGTGAGAAGTGGAAGCAAAAAACGCTGTTTTGTATTTCATTTTATAATATTTTTACTGGACAATAAGATTGTATTGGAGTTTACTTTATGCTATTTGTTATTTTTTTTTTCTGTAATTATGAACACCAAGTAAACACAAATTGTCTTACATACAGTGGTTTCTTGTCTTGAAATATCAAGGTTACACATGTGAGTTCTGTTGGCATTAAATACTGAATATTTTATCAATTTTTTTTTTTTATCATGTGTGTAAACACGATACTATGAAGGGTTCGTCAGAATTTTTATTTTCTTTGCCCTGTGCTTCTTCTGATTGGGCGTTCACTGGAGTAACATGATTGCTTAGCCGCTGTTGTTTCCCTCCTTCCCTGCAATGCAGTCATTGTTAATCGTCTTTGCAGCAGAAAGCCAATTCTTGCTGAGCTGAAATCTTTTACTCTATTTACTCCTACATTTAGGATTTTCAAAGATACCGAGAATTTTATATTTGAATTGTAGAATATACTGTATACCTAACATCTGCCAAATTCAACTGGATTTAAGCCTTATGCATATCTTGTAATCGTAGGTGTTGCAAATGCCGTATGATTTAAAAGACGGATAAAAATCAATATTTAACCAACGAAAGAACGTATCACCAAAATAAGGGTTTAGCAGTGGCTAAAAATGTTAACGGCCATTTAAATGATTTTATTCTACTACATTCCTCTAACACAAACCTGGACATGAAGCCAAATTATAACGCACAATATCATATGAAATTGGTGCTGCCAATAACGAATACACGCTTTTATTATTGATTATTTAATTATTATTGATTGCAATGATGAGATCTTTGATTTGATACCCTACTCATTATGATGGAAAAGTATTTATTTTGTGTTGATAAATAATTTATTGAAGATCATTTGTTATTTTTTATCGTTTTAATAATAGTAAAATAAAAAATATAGTAGCAAGGCAGGGATAACCAGGACCTACTGACCTCCAGCGACCTACCCTTTTTCATGGACTAATGTTAAAGATAGTATTCCTTCGTCCAAATAATCTAATCATATCACGTGTCCTATAAAAATACCATCTATAACTAACACCTGAAATGTGGGACTGGGGTGCCTCCTGGGTCCGTTCCGGGGATCCGGGTTTTGCTTTTGCCCTTGTACGGGTGCTCTGAAAAGTTTCCGACCTAACAAAGCTTTTATTTTAGCTTTTATTTATTTTATTATCATCTTCATGTTGAGGTCGGAAACTTTTCAGACCACCTGTGTACCTATGCAAACGACGGCGTTTATAATGGTTTTACGCCGAGATAAATCCCATAAACCAAAGAAACTGCCAAAGAAAAAATTATTGGCAAAATCGGGACTCGAACCAGTGAGCTTCACAATATCTAGTTGGGCCTTTGCCTCGTAGCCTCTGAGCTAATTTGCTCATCATTTTTTCTTCGGCTCTTAATTATAAATAATAGCCTTTGGCCTTTATTGACAGCAGTTGTACAGTGTTTGGAACAAATCGATGAGCAATATCTGCCCTTTTGGTGAAAGAGCTGTAGATAAAAGTCCCTTAGCATACAGGTAGGGGCAGGGATTGGATCAGTATGAAAGCTGTCCGTGGCCCAGACAAGTGGCCTTATGAGCGCGGATAAAAATTACTACCGCAAAAAAATATCGTAATCCCACGTTTATTTCAACGTGGTTTACGGTAGTGCGCTGAGTAACTATAACCCCCATTCTAATATTTCACGTTCATATCTAAAAGAGAAACACGAAAAAAAAACATGTGTAAAGGGAGCTAAAAACAAAAAAAGAATTTGTGAAATTATGATGAGAATCCTAAATAGAAACAAAAAAAGGAATGAGCAGTTATATAACATTGGAAGACAATTGAGTTAGGAGAATGAAATGGAAAACTTATTTAGTCGGGCAGGAGCCAATTTTAGGGTTGGTCGTATATTTGTGGATGGGAGCCAATCGCCTCTCCTAAGCCTGACTTGTGAACACAATATTTGATAGCATATTTCTTATAACTAATATCCCCTCCAGCCCTCTCGGTCGCTTATTACCATGTCCCTACCCTCCCTCATATTTCAGCCATATTAACTCGAAATAAATTGCATTTTGACTTGGGTCTTTTTAACTACCGGCCAGGTACGGGTATTATTGAATAAGTAACTAATGCCATATCGTAGGGTACATAACTCTGTGGCAAGCACTTCCTATTTCTGTTCGTTCAAATATATTAACGATAAATGATGTCTCTTTTAATGACTGAATTAAATTTACTGTAAGTATGTAGATTTATTAATAGCTTGCTTTTTTCCCGAGACTTCTCTTCTATTTGTTACTCTGCATGTTATTTGTACTTTAATTGCATTTTACTATGCCCAAAAATATAATAAATAGTTTAAAGATAACACAAGAAATTTTTTTTAAAAATATACAAAAAAAACACTGTCTATATTTAAGGGTATCGCTACAACTTATAACACTACTCATTCTCACTTTTAACAATTTATTGTAATAATAGTTCACAAAAGTCCTTACAAAATAATACATATTATTAATATCTACGTCAAAAACTTTAATTTGATGCTCTAATATGATGAAAATATTTACTTTTTAATCCCAAGTAATTGGTTAATAATTGGCCTTTGGTTATTTTGCATAAAGCTAAATACTTAAATATTTTAAGTATCTCAAGGGTATTAGGTAAAACCTACACGCAAAATATGAATGCTCTAAATGAAACTAGGTCCATACTTTTGATGACAGTTTTAATGTCTTAACGTAATCACCGTCCTCTTACACATATTTCATATTATTTATCAGAACGTGATATTGAACGTTGCTCAATATGATAAACAATTATTTATTTTTCATGACTAATTAACTTATCCGTGATTCATTGTAACGACTTCCTTTCGCTTGTGAGTTCGTCTGTCCGGTGCTGCGCTCTTTAAGGACATTTGCCTCTCTTTGCCTTTAAGTACTCTCGTACCGAACGGTTGATGAATGTTCATTTGGTTTCATGGGATTTCTTTTAAAGGTTTTTGGTTGGCAAAGGAGTAGCCAAGGGGGACTACCTTTGTTTTCTTCGGGCTCAGCTTTGGGGTTACGTTGACGTTAAGTATGTAACCTGTAAACTCTGTAAACAAACATATCTGTATGTTCATTCATAAGAAGAAAATATACTTATTAGCTTTGGATCTTATAGATTTTTCGTGTTTAGGACCTCTGGACCTAAACTTTATCAACCTTGTAAAACTATCAATATTTGCAATGGGGCTGGATCTATTTTTAGCATCATCGGGGCATTGAATATAATTATTATGTTAAATATCAAACTTCCAGAGAATAAATGTGAAAGAAGAAATGTTTCATTGTGTAATTCTGCCTAGAACATTCCTTCGACACCTTCACAAGATAATAAACCTTTGACTCCGAAATCATCGAGAATATAAATGAGATATCACTTTAGTACCTTTTAGGGCACTCAATTAACCTTGGTTTCTTTGGCCATAAATGATCAGGCCTAGTGACTAAAATATTAGAGAATGTTTTTTGACACCGATCCCCATTTCCTGGAAGAACAAGCTGGTTTGTTTTGGTATCGTGCCTCTCATGACCACATGACCCGGCCACAGGACAATGTTTCTTGTTGCAGGAAATGTTTCTTTGTAAAAATATCGTTTATAATTGATTTTTCTTTTTCCGTGGTGATTCTTTCACCTTGCTCGCGGTTTCATCTACTAAGGTGGTCATGTCAGAGAATCAAGTGGAACCATCGTCTTCGATGCTGTAGATTCAAAAGATTGGAACAAACGCTACATAATTTGATGCTTTATGGTGTGCCATCGTAAGCATATTGTGAGGACACTTGCTTAAAACATTGGAACCAACGCTACATAATTTGATGCTTTATGGTGTGCCATCGTAAGCATATTGTGAGGGCACTTGCTTAAAACATTGGAACCAACACTACATTATTTGATGCTTTATGGTGTGCCATCGTAAGCATATTGTGAGGGCACTAGCTTAAAACATTGGAACCAACACTACATAATTTGATGCTTTATGGTGTGCCATCGTAAGCATATTGTGAGGGCAATTGCTTAAAACATTGGAACCAACACTACATAATTTGATGCTTTATAGTGTGCCATCGTAAGCATATTGTGAGGGCACTTGCTTAAAACATTGGAACCAACACTACATAATTTGATGCTTTATGGTGTGCCATCGTAAGCATATTGTGAGGGCACTTGCTTAAAACATTGGAACCAACACTACATAATTTGATGCTTTATGGTGTGCCATCGTAAGCATATTGTGAGGACACTTGCTTAAAACATTGGAACCAACACTACATAATTTGATGCTTTATGGTGTGCCATCGTAAGCATATTGTGAGGACACTTGCTTAAAACATTGGAACCAACACTACATAATTTGATACTTTATGGTGTGCCATCGTAAGCATATTGTGAGGGCACTTGCTTAAAACATTGGAACCAACACTACATAATTTGATGCTTTATGGTGTGCCATCGTAAGCATATTGTGAGGACACTTGCTTAAAACATTGGCAAGGGCCTCGGTCCATTCGCACCATCTGCTGAGACACCACACAATGTTAAAAATATGAAGTCCTGTATAAACTTGTATTTATCTGTTGTCTTAAAACAATAAACTGCACTTCAAAGATTTTCTTTGTTCATGAAGGTTATGTGGTCTAGATAAGAAACGAGAGAGACGACAAGAAAAAGTAATGCCCCCTCCCCCACTGGTTTTATAGAATTTAAACTGTTTGCATAAATTCTACTTTTGCCATCTCCAGCGAGGGGGATTTCATTTATTTTATCTATTTTCCACTTAAACCACTCCTCCGAGTTCTACAGTGTCACCGAGATGAGTCGTGAATGGTCCATGTTAGGCTAATCTTAGACCGGAATACTTGTGGTCTTTGTTGGGTATCTGTATTTACGCAGAAAGACCTAATTTGTAATTAATTATGTCTTTAATTAATTTTTAATGTTATGTAGTTTACTATTATGCATTAGTACTACATCTAATTAGGGTTTTTTTATGTGTATATTTAGGCATGTATGTATTTAAGTATTTATGAGTGAATAAGTGTGTGTTGCGATATGGGGAAGTATGTGTACCCATACCGTATGAAGAATTATGCAAGATTTTTGTTTTTGTTTTAGTTGTGAATTTGTGGTATCTAATTGTTTGGAGGAAATCTATTCGTAAAATCTGCAAGTAGTTTCAATATTCTGGTTCTGTTAAATATACTGCTGAAGGAAATTCAATAGTTAAGACATAGTGGGTTATAAATGGTTAAAAAAAAAGTAATATTTTCTTTTCCGTTGTAAGAATATTTTCATTTTGATATTCTGCATCGGTAAAGAATGATGATTAAATCTATCATGCATATTCCCAAAGGTTGTGCTCATTTTCTAAACCCATAATTTGTTTTGATTAATTAAATCTAGTTGTTTATGGTTATTCACATATTGTGTTTTTTTTTTGTTTCTCAAGCATATTTGTTCATGTTAATGTTCCTCTTGCCAGTGTTTATCTCCAATAAGAGACATCATTAGAATGTTAATCGTTAATTAAGGATATCGAATAAATACATTTGTTATCTGTCTACCACGATATCCCTTTGGTGAACAAAAGGTGGACAAATTTACCAATCCCGATCAAACATATATTTTTTATTTATTTCCAAAGTATACTAATGTTAAAAGGGATGAATGTGTTTTGGTGCTAGTGGCTAGGAAGCTCGCCATCAGCCGGCGTCAAGACACCCTTCGAAGCGTGGGTTCTACATTATTTAAGTGAGTGGTGGTTAGTGTTTCATTAATTCAACCCTTACTTTTACAACTGTACAGCCTAGGCCCTGATTAAATATCGCAGTGTGTATTATATTTTATCGGGGGGTGTAGATATTTTATTTTTCAAGCAGCTTATTGTATTATTTTCTTTATATTGCTTTTTTGTAACATTTATTTCATTTCATGTTTTTAATTCTTGATAAAATTGTTTTTTTATCTACACATCTATATTTTTTATTATATATTTTCTTGTATTTTTTTTTTGTAGTTTACTCTCTGAACATTGTAAATTTCAATGGACACTGATAATGTTAAAGATCCCACTTCATGTTAAATACATGTTTGTCCTTAAGGGATGTATACCAATCATAATACAGATATTATTCAACAAACATTTTTATATTAAGATAAAATTACAATCTGCCTTTTATTAGGCACTAAGTAATTAAGATAAAAGTTATCATTCATGCCATATTTACAATATTAGAGAAAATGGCCATTGCCAGGACTCCCACTATCATTTGATTATAGCAGGTCACGAGGCCACTGCCGTTTTAGTCTCCGAGGAGGATTATAGGGGTGAGTGGTGCAGTGCAATGACTATGCTAGGGAATTAGGGTGGTTGGATAGGTTTTGATGGAATTTCATGAACTTGGAACGGATGAGTTCAAGAATGTAGGGTATATTAAGATCGTTATGAAGGGTTTTGATGCTGACGTAATAAGCGACATTGTCTATTGTTCTCAGGACTTTTGATTGAAAGGATTGGATGCGCTTGATGTTCGACTTTTTTGCTGTCCCCCATAGCTCTATTCCGTATGTCCAGATTGGCTTAACTTTGTAAATAAGTAGTTTTTTTTCTATTGAGAGATGGGATGTCCTTCAAAGTAGTCTGTACAGTTGTCCAAAGCGTCTGTTTAGTTCTTGTCTTTTTAGCCTAGTGTGTGGGTTTCATGTCAGTCTTTTGTCGAAATGGAAGCCTAAATACCCTACTGTCTCAGTCACAGGGAGAGGAATTGAATTTAAAAAGACTGGCGGACAGGACTTGCGGCAGAGGGTAAAGGTTATGTGGGAACATTTTCCTTCATTGACTTTGATTCGCCATTGGTTGCTCCAATACTCGATCTCGTCAAGGTGTTTTTGAAGGTTTTGGGATGCTATATCAGGGTCTGGATGGGTTGACAGGACTGCAGTGTCGTCTGCAAATGTTGCCAAAAAGGTATTGGGGGTAGAGGGGACATCAGCGGTGTATAGATTATAAAGGATGGGACCTAGGACGCTGCCCTGTGGAACTCCTGCTTTAATGGGATAGTAGTTAGAATATTCTAAACCACAGCGGACTTGGAAGAAACGGTTTGAAAGGTAGGATTGTAGGATTAGGAATAGGGTCTGCGGTAAATATCCTTTGAGCTTGTAAAGCAAACCTGCGAGCCAGACCCTGTCAAGACCTTGTTGAGCTATGGAATGCCGTTGGCGGAAACCAAACTGGTGAGTAGGATAAAGGTTTATGGATTCAACAATCGGAAGTAGGCGTTTTAATAGGAGTTTTTCAAATATTTTTGAGAGGATTGAATATTGACTTGCGGTAGTCATGTGCAAGTTGCACACCGATGAAATATGTATTGAGCAAAATGCAGTATCCGACACGCACTGCAGATTAAATTAGACCTAGACCCTCACACCAAATTAATAAAATATTGCATATTGTATATCACAGGTAATAATTTATTCAGACAGTGTGACGTACTAAAAACATTAAACTACTTCAAATAATACAAATTCGACGATATTAATTCATGTTCATTGAACTCCTAGGACACGTTGTGCATGTTTTAGTTAACTAATACAAACGGGAATGGTGCAAAATAAAAATTAAACGTGAGAAAATCAGACCCCTTTTTAGTAACTAACTCTTCTCTTTGACTGGTACGCTTTTACAACCCATAGCATCTTTTTAAGATTTCATGTTCTAATTTTTCGGCAAGGATGACAAAGAATACTTTAAAATGGTAATGCTAAAATAAACTCGAAGATAAAGTTATGGAAGCCGACAGTAGAAATCTAATTTTATTCCAGCAAAATTTAAAAAGGTTGTTTTTAGTCAAGGCGATTGTAATGATTTAACAAAAGTGTAATGGTCTTTCATCTGGATAATTTTTATTTACACAAATGTCATCGTCCACAAGGAATTTTAATATCCCCAACATCAGTATATCTCTCTTCATATCTGGTGAAAAAAATCGTTACAGAAATTTACCTAATTCTTGTGTTCTTTAGCAAAGAATGAACGAGGCGCCTAAGAAATCCCTAAAAACAGTCCCCTGCGTGCCCATCTACTTATATACTATAAATGATAACTAAAATATATTTATATTTGAGCTACTGGAAATGATACTTTATATTTGGCAGGATACTGCGGTGGAGATGCTAAAAGTGGCCTGGTGCCGACGCTGCTTACGGTAATAGCGACACGGGAGAAGACCCCATGCTCCCGAGGGGCCCATCCAGGCCTGTCTATGGAGCCAGCTCCCCATCCAAACACCATTCTCTTATGCAGCCTTCTCGCGGGGCCTTACCTTCTCATTCCGATCCCCCTTTCAGAAACCCCCCTAAAATTTTACCCTTTCGTTCCTGTCAAGCAAAGTGCCCTCACTGTATTTTGGTTCACAAGTGATGGTGTGAATAATTTAAGTCGAAATAAACATTTATATCTTATTTGTTATTACTATACTATATTTTTTATAAAATTACTATGCCCTTATATAGCATTAATAACTATGACGTAAGAGCTGATACATACCTTTTGCACGATTCTCCTCACCAGTAAGTCATACCAACATTCATATGTGTTTGTAAAATCTGCCAACGAGCCCCCACGACCTTGGACACGACTGACCCGAAATCTGGGAAGCTCCGACCGTTTTGCCAAGAGTCAGAGGAAGAGAGCTGGAGAACCAGATACGCTCAGGACATAAGTGTGGATGGTAGCCAGGGCCAGGAAGGACCCCGTGGCTAAGTATGGATAAATTTTCTTGGCCTTTGGTGAATCTTGAGGAATAAAAGCTGTTTATAGTTACTACCCCTAAATAACCCCTATCTGCTCCCCCACTCTTCCCTCTGGCGTAGCCCAGGGATCGAGGATCTCCCCTTTAACAATTTCCCTAACTATATTTGCTGTTCCCATCACCTCTACGCTTATGACTCCTGAATCATCTATCCCCCCACCAATTTATTTGCTGGGTTTATTATTATTAAGATTTATACTTATTTATACTTTATCAGTGTGTATTACCAAATTATTTTAAATAAATAATTAACACGACTGCTTTTAAGTTCTGATGTTTCCATTGGAGAAGTAGCATCGAGCGGCTATACTTCTTTCACGTGTGTTTGGGAGCTGGGAGAAAAAAAGGGAAAATCCCCCCGGAACGCTTTTAAAATAAATGTATACATTGCTAATTTGTAAATTGAGGGGTAAGAAGGTATAGAGTGAACTGTTCATCAATCTTCACGGGTTGACGTTCATCCCTTGGAAGATCCCTGATAACCCCTTCACACCCTGTCTTTTCCCATATATAGAAAAAACTGGCTGTACATTTCCATTTGTTTAAATTATTTGAGAAGGAACCTCTTAATGCGTTCAATGTCGGATTGGATCTAAGAAATATAAATTCGTACTCCCATTCTCATATTAAGTTAGTATGAATTGAGTAATTTTGTTTAGTAGAAAACCACTTTTTACTAGTATTTATTTAAGAATAGTACTGCTTATTGTTTATTATTTGGTAGTTTGTATTCCTAAAAAATAGTTGTGTTTTATAAGTGGATGTATTTGTTGGGATAATGGTGGATGAAATAAAAAATGATTTTTATCAAACTTACTAAAGGGAGAAGTTTCAACATATTATTCATTTCTGCATCAGCTGCGAGTTGGTTAGGGGATGAAAGTACGGGTACGCACTGCTTAACACAGTCAGTTCACCAACTATATCGCGAGCTACAATCGATAAACTTGATGAAAATCTTACAATATTCTCTCAACCTTAGTAATTTTTATTTCGTTGCAGAGTTTTTTACACATTTTATATTTGTCATTTCTTGGAGAGACCAGCGAAGTATACCCTGTTTTGGAAACCATACATTGGGATCAGAACCCCGAAAAAGCATAACATAGAGGAGGTTACCTTCATTCAACCGCGGTAAGTAACTTGGTAAAGCTTTACCAAGCCCCGGTAAAGTGGGGTTTGCCAAAAGTTCATGTCAGTACGCAGATATAAGAGGTTCGCAACACTTGTAACGGATAGCCCAAAGCATTTGTCGCACACAAGGTTAGCTGCAAATTCCTAGTTTTTGTTCAATTGCAAATCATATCGATTCATAGCTTTGAAACTGTTGATATTTGGTTTGGGAAAATCCGTAAGCTTCCGAACGTGTTGTTCGAGTGTTTGGGTCACTCTGGGCCAAAGTGTTTATTGAGTCATTTGGTCGATTTATCGCTTGGCTCGGCTAAGATTTATGTCCTCACACCAGAAGAATTTTAGGATATAGACTGTTCGGTAAGTGGCAGTTTCACACATTCCTGATAGAATCTTTTCAAACCAGTTTCTATCAAGTTACACAACTAAGCCAATAAAGTTGAATTTGCCTGTATGGTGAATTACGGGGAGATCATATCTTGTCTCCCTGTATGAATTTACCTTATGTCCTATGATAGTGGTTGTAATATTTATTTACTCTATCCAAAATTGTATATAACACTTGCTGATGAGACCTTCGTTGAGTACAATAACGGGAAGTATGGATTAAATCGGCAAATCATTTTGAAAACTTTTGAGCCAGTTTGTCCGATCATGTCCTGAGCGTATGTGGCTCTCGCGCTCTTCGTCAGCCTCCACCGGCGCGTATCCGGTGATGTGGCTGATAGAGGAGCGTGGGGGGCTTCCCAACACTCCGCTTCCTCTTTCGCATGCATGGGAGGCGACAACCATGTGGATTTGGAAGATCTCTGGGCTATAGGTAAATAGTGTATGAATGAAAATTATCAATATGGTATGAATGAGATCATTTATCACAATTACTTATTGCCTAATAAGGCAGATTGTAATTTTATCACAATAGAGAAGTTTCATATTCTAAAAGATACTCGAAAAAAGTTTCGGGTGCCAACAACAGAAAGAACTTTCAAGTCTATTTAAATTTTTTTTATATAATATTTTAGGCATTTTCAATTTTTTTTTAGTTGTTGACAAGGTCAATTTTCAGTGAACGAAATCTCTTTGATCAACTAGTTATAGTCTCCTAGTTTTCCTTTTTTCCATTTGCTGCAAACCGTGTTTACATACTTTTTATATCTATTTTATTCGACTTATTCGATTATTGTGAATTTTGAATTCAGTTCCTCCACCGATATTAAAAATTACAGTTGCTAAAGGGGGCTAGATTTATTCCGCACTGTATTATACTTGATGTTTTTCATATTATTAATTTATAAGAGAAAGGTTTATTTTTTACCTTAGCGAAGGTTGGAATCGCGATTACCACGCTCTAAAGGTTATACCGCATCAGCTGGCTTGGCACGTACCCCAGCCGTGTTTCTGCTTCTCTCTCTTTATGGTTCACAACCTGAGAAACTCACAATGCGTGGAGTATTCGTATGGAGTGCGGAGAACCACCTTTATGTATATTTACAACGGATCTCTTCGTTCTTCGCACCACTTCACTTTATATTTTATTCAATAATATCAAACGACCAACTGATATGATTACTCAAAGGTCACGTGTTTAAAATACATTTAGAAATCTTACAACCATCAATGGTCGTATACAATCTCATTCAGGTCGGGGGCAAGCGTGTTTCGACTGTCTAGTGTTATTAGTTTTAACTCCTTTAATAAAAAAAATACAATTCAGCCCATAATTTTATTTTAGTCGGCTAAAACCCAAAAACTAGTAGGACTAAAGATACTGTGTTCAAATCTTATTCTACACATTCCGTTTAGCACGTACTAGATTATGAAATGGCTGTAACCATTAAATGAAATTTGGGGATAAAGAGTTTTTGTCTGGGAGGTGACTGGTCCGACCAAGAAGCACCTTTGTTAGCCGCTCCCGTGGTATTCCTTCTTTTGATTCATATCATTGATATTTACGTGATTTTATCCTATTGTAGCTTCGAGGGGAATGCATTATATCCAGCTACCATTGGCGCGTTATTCACATACTAATTGTTAGCAAAATTAATGCCGGGATACCCCAGTTATTTGTCTGGAAAACTTGAAATCCATTGTTGGGAGAGGAAAAATTCATCATGCCAAGGAGAGAATAAAACAATCCTTAGTAATGGTTTCATAAATTCGATCACAAGTACATTTAGTTATGACTAGTTTACAACAACAACTTGATTATGATAAAATTACAATCTGCCTTATTGGGCAATAAGTAATTGTGATAAATGATCTCATTCATACCATATTTACTATTTTCATTCAATCGCTCATTCATACAGTATTTACAAACAGCCCAGAGACCTCCCAAGTAATATGACTAGTTTGAATATTATTTTTACCAATTGGCATCTTTTTTCGTTCAATAATAAGCTGAATTGTTTGATGGATTTATAAATGATATAAATTACGTAGAATGTGAAGAAACCAAATAGATATCTACTTATGAGACACCGATCTTTGTTCCGTAAAAAATTGTTAAATGTTTGCGAATAAAATACTCTTTTTTTTTATCCAAAAAAAGTTCTTATTATTTGTTAAACCATCTCGACCACGAGGTGGTCTATTTGAAGGTGTGTGTGGATGCTTGTTGAGTAGGAAGCGGAACGAGTTGCCGTTTTCGAGTACCTTGGAAGTTTGGTAACCGATATAAAGTGACAATGGCACTAAAACACAAATCCACAACACCATTTGTGCAACCGTACCCATTGTGGAGGAATGAAAATGTCACATTATATGCTAAGATTAGGTTATGCCTCTCAAATTTATAGCAAGTGTTTTTTTGTTACTTGGAGACTTGCAGAAATAAAAAATCTGTAATAAAAATTTGTCCATTAAGTTTGTACATTTCTTAACTTTACTAATCACATTTATCCATGCTTAACATGCTCAAATCACGAAGCAAGAGCGTAGCTGTGATGTAACTTGTCCACCTCTTCATCGTTTTGACAGTAGATGTCAAATCGTATTTCTTGAATAAACTCTTCAGGGCAAAATCATACATAAGGTAATAAGACTTTTAGCATCAAACTAAATTTATTTATTATAATTAGGTTTATTGTAAGGAAGTGAGTTATCGTAATCATCTGTACAGAGTAATGTACGGCTCGTCAGGTATCCCCAGGAACATGTGAGGGTCCTGGAGTCGGGGGTTAGAGGTATTTTAGTTAGACTTTAGTGTCTATTTTAAAGTGATTTTCAAACACCAGAAACGTCTAATCTTCCTTTAATACTCAATACCTTGCTGCCTAAATATCTTTAAATCTAATTATTACCATAGAAAGAGAATTAAAAGTGAATTAATTATAAATTATCTAAATGTTTCACTGTTGAATCGTTTAATTTTATATTTCAAAATGACTCCTCAACTAGTCAGAGCTGATTCTCCTATGTCATTTTGGCGAGGTAAGCAACCGGCTCTGTCATTCCCATTTATTATGTGTGGTGTTGTAGGTAGATGAAAGGGCAGGTACTCTTTTCCCCGGGGAACTGCGAGCATGTATAATATAGATGCGATGAGACCTAGGATTGTGGTTAGTTAGGGTGAAGGAAGTTGGCCGGCCTTATCTCAGGAGATGGAATGTACAAAAGGCAGAGGTTGGCTGTAGAAGCGACACCAGTATGAATATTTGATGAAGCGGCCCGGAACCAGCCACCGGCCGCCTCCAACTTGCCAAAGCCTGCAACTGTACCGCCTCCCAAATCCTTCTTAGCCGTAATTGATTTAATTATAATATTAGTCCGTAATCGGCTTGTATTCCTCCCTTAGATATATATATATATACCCCTCAGGTAGAGGCTATCTTCGGCTTGGTCCTTACTTTCCCCACCTAATATGAGCACTATAGGCTATAAAAATGTTACTGTTTAAAAACTAATCATTAATAATTAACAAACTACACCATACGCTAACTATATCCTACTAAATCCTAATTTTACCGATAGATCCAAAACGACCTATGTTCCAAAGAGGCTGAACTTCGTATAGTTTTATGATAACACAAGTTTTCTCTGCTATGAAATCATTCTAGGTTAAATTGAATAAATGTCTACTTCTACCATGACACTGTTAACATTTGTGTGCTGTTTCTTAAACGTGAGTAAATGTGTGAATTGTTTTTAACTTGTTTTTATTAGATATTAAGGATTTTGTTAGCTCTATATTTAAATATTTTGTCAGTTAACCTCATGCTAGCCGGAAATCTTAAGTAACATATACTTTAGAAACCTATATACCGCTGATGCCCCCACTTCTCCCAGCACCTTTTTAGCGGCATTTGCATATGACACTGCAGTCCTGTCATCCCACCCAGACCCCGATATAGCAACCTATAACCTGCAAAACACCTTGATGAGATCGAGTATTGGTGCAACCAATCCGGCATTGGTTAATGAAGTAAAATGTTCCCAAAGTATCTTTACCATCTGCCGCAGGTCTTGTCCACTAGTTTTTTTCTAATTCCATTCCTCTTCCTGTATCCAGAATAGTACGGTATTTAGGCTTCCATCTCAACAAAAGGCTGACGTGAAACCCACACACGAAGCAAGACAAGAACTAAACAAACGCTTTGGACAACTTTACGGACTACTTCAAAGGACACCCCATTACTCAATAGAAAATAAATTGGTAATTTACAAAGTTATACTGCAGTCAAACTTTACATACTGAATAGAGCTACGGAGAGAAAAAAAGTCGAACATCAAGCGCATACAATCCTTTCAATCGAAAGTCTTGAGAGCAATAGTCAATGTCCCTTATTACGTCAGCATCAAAACCCTTCATAACGATCTTAATATACCCTACATTCTTGAATTCATCCTTTCCAAGTTCATGAAATTCCATCAAAACCTATCCAACCACCCTATAACCCTAGCACAGTCATTAGACTGAGCTACACATTTTTATAATCCTCCTCGGAGACTAAAGTGGCAGAGGCCTCGTGACAGTGGGAGTCCTGGCAATGGCCAGTTTCTTCAATCATGTCATGAGCTCTCCCGGTCTTGGTCAGCCTCCACTGGCACCGTATCCGGTGACGCGGCTGATGGAGAAACGTAAGGAACTTCCCAAGATTCCAATTCTTCTTTCGCATGCGAGGGGGGTGACAACCATGTGGATTTGGGAGTTTGTAAATACTGTATGAATGAGCGAGTGAATGATGAATTGTAAGTATGGTATGAATGAGAACATTGAACACAATTACTTATTGCTATACAAGGCAGATAGTAATTTTATCACAATAAAGATTTGATTTGTTACAATTAAAAAAAAAAAATTAATAACCGCATAACCTTTTTCCTATCTTGTTACTAACACATTATTTGTTCGCTGATTGTAACTATAAGGTAACAATTGTTTATTTCTACAGTCCATTCATTTGCTTCCCCATTGCTTACAAGTTTCCCAGATACACAATCATCCATTTTTCATTGTTTCCTAAAAAAAACTGCTAAACATTCATATCTTGTATCATTTCAGTTTTGATGTTCGAGGGAAGCCGCTGTCCAACGGCAACCACTGGTCAGCGCCTGAAGTGTTCGGCACACGCGCCTACTTCCGGTCCGGTTCGGAGCCTGCCAGTCTCTTGCTGAAGGAGATCCGGCGACATGACGAAGGTGTCTACAGGTGCAGGGTCGACTTCCGGAACACACCTACTCGTAGTTTCAGATACAACTTGACCATCACTGGTAAGTTTTTCACACTGCACTTTAGCTGCAGCAATATTTCTTTTAAATATTAAAATTAATACACATTGAAACTCCCTCACGAGTGGTGACCCCAGATCAAATCTCACAACGAAAAATACTGAATAATCAAGAAGGGAATACTATAGAAACACTCATTTTCGTCAGTTTTAAGTGTGCCTAAGACGGTTTATTGTAAAAAAAGAACAAACAATTATTCTCCAATAAATTAATCCTTATGGTTTTAAGAATAAATAATGTAAAAAAAAAAGTATCATTACCAAATTACTTACAATTTTTTTTTAATAATCTAACGTTATGACACATAAAATGGGTGATGACATATACTGTGAACATACCAGTCGTGTACGAACTGAATGACATAATAATGACAAGGGGATAAGGATTTGAACTCAAGACTCCGGTTAATCTGACCAACGTCCTGGTCCCACTAAGGTCGAATTAGAGAAGTTCTACTGTGATACAGACCATATAATTATATTCAAACATAAATTACAATATTATTTAACAGTAAAAATTACACTTCTAATTTTATTCTGTCTCATAAACATCGACAGAGTTGTATTTCAGAACATTATTACATTTTTTTTCATTTGAATTTTTACATACATGGCTTTTCGCGTTTTCTTTTCGCTTTTTGCAAATGATCAGACAATATTTTAGTTATTATGAATAAAATACAACAAAGAATATTAAAATGTGTGATGTTAGTTTTATGACATTATCTGAATCGGGTTTCTCTATATGTAAGTTCTAGCCTTTCTGGGTCTAGACTAAGGTTATTTGAAGGTAGGGAAAATCGGACCAACACTAACCAGATTGAGTAGGTTCGATAACAAATATCCTCAGAAGGGTCCGTTGGGACATCTTAATTGAAATTAATTGCAGACAATAATTTTAATTGGTAGATAGGCTGGCCCGGATGGGTCAGCCTAACTCTTTAAGTTACTAAGATAAACACAGAGCCACCTATTTAGTAAATACTACACCGTAAATCAAGAGGTCCCGACATAGAGTCCTGCCCATGGCACTAATAAAAGTTAAATAATTAACAATAAAAATAATGTTGCCATAAACCAAATCAATTAACCATCTACTTTAATCAAATTAATAATAACAATTAGAATAAGACTGTTAAAGATGTATAAAGAACAAAGAAACGACAATATTACCTATTTATATATATATATATTTTTTTTTTTTGAAAATACTCCATTCAAGTCAACTATCCAATTTATTGGGGAAGAAAAAATACAGAGTATTTTTAATACCTCTTAATTTATCTTGCAATGAAGTTTTTAAAAAATAATTCGACATCTCGTGATATTCTTCCTACACTTTCTACGTTTAATAATTTAATGAATTAGGTAAAAATAGGTAGAAATATTTTTGGATATTTTAAAGAGGAAACACTCAAAAATTGTATTTTATTTTTTATTTTGTATTTTCATTTTATTATTATTCACTCCGTGAAAAATAAATCTTTTCTAAAAAAAAATGTTTTGTCTTCCAAAAACCAATCAACGTTATTCAGGCATCCTCAGGACTGTCACCCACTTCATCTCATTAATGAATCACAAATATAATTTCTCCATATTGTGGGAAATTAAGCCCTTCCACTTGCAGAGTAATATTCTAAAGAGAAAACATTGATACAATGAAGAAAAATGGCCAGGCAGCTGATCCTCAGACTAAGGACTCTTCTAAATACCTAATCTACGTAATAAATGTTGTAAGACAAAAAAGTATTTCAATAAAGTGAATTATAATGAGAACAACTTTGTAAAGAGTTGCCGTAGCCATCAGTAAAAGTGCTATAAGACCCGGGGAGGGCTCTTATTAAAATCTTTGTCAGGGCCTATGTATTATAGGGCTAAAGAAGGGTGGGTAAAAAGAAAAGGAATCGTTCAATAAAGGAAGAGGAAGCAGCATCTGGCCCTTGTCTCTCCTTGCCGAGGGCCGAAATATTGAGTGTAGCGGCGGATATGTCAGCCCTCCAGGCGCCATAGTCGTCCCCCTTCCTCGTATAATATCCGTCTCATCATTCTCATCGTGCACTCTCGGAAATCAGCTATCATTTCAAAATCAATATCACTTATCGCAGAGTCCAAAGAGAGAGATCTACTTTCATACACGTACGATCGCCTTACCCAAGCGTTACGTAATTAAAAGTTATTGGGTCGTCTGTTAATGATGAATATCATATCAAAAACAAATACAGGCGACTGTACGCAGATTACACGTACTATAATTAAAATATAGACGAAATAAAAACGCCACATTGACTATGAAGCTCACGACGGGCGCAATAATGCTGAATTGATCCGTATAAATATAACAATATTTACCATTATAAGTGCAGACAATTTGTACATGTAACATAAGGGGGTTTTAAGGATAATTTGTAGTTAATGAATTTGTTTCTTTGCTCGACCTCGATATGTGTAACCAGCTAATTAAAGCCTGTCACCAGCGAATCTTCTTATATGCATGAGTTTCCAAAACAAATACTATAGCAACCCCTTTACCACAGAGGGTGAGTCATCACAAGCTACAGGCACGGGGTTTTATCTTACCGACCTCTGTGCTCTCCGACTAAGGACTGTGGACCGTTTCGGTCAAACCACTTAAGCAACCCAAGGGGCAACATACCTGAACCCACTAACAGACAACCTCTATTACATAAATCCGTCCAAAACAGCCAACGGTAGACCACCTGGATTTGTCCGTTGCAACCTCTTTACGTTACCCGTTTTTTGTCTGTTTCTGTTCCTTCGGTAGAAGGTACGATTAGGAACGGTAGACCACCTGGATTTGTCCGTTGCAACCTCTTTACGTTACCCGTTTTTTGTTTGTTTCTGTTCCTTCGGTAGAAGGTACGATTGGGAACGGTAGACCGTCTGGATTTGTCCGTTGCAACCTCTTTACGTTACCCGTTTTTTGTTTGTTTCTGTTCCTTCGGGAGAAGGTACGATTAGGAACGGTAGACCACCTGGATTTGTCCGTTGCAACCTCTTTACGTTACCTGTTTTTTTGTTTGTTTCTGTTCCTTCGGTAGAAGGTACGATTAGGAACGGTAGACCGTCTGGATTTGTCCGTTGCAACCTCTTTACGTTACCCGTTTTTTGTTTGTTTCTGTTCCTTCGGGAAAAGGTACGATTAGGAACGGTAGACCACCTGGATTTGTCCGTTGCAACCTCTTTACGTTACCCGTTTTTTGTTTGTTTCTGTTCCTTCGGTAGAAGGTACGATTGGGAACGGTAGACCGTCTGGATTTGTCCGTTGCAACCTCTTTACGTTACCCGTTTTTTGTTTGTTTCTGTTCCTTCGGGAGAAGGTACGATTAGGAACGGTAGACCACCTGGATTTGTCCGTTGCAACCTCTTTACGTTACCTGTTTTTTTGTTTGTTTCTGTTCCTTCGGTAGAAGGTACGATTAGGAACGGTAGACCGTCTGGATTTGTCCGTTGCAACCTCTTTACGTTACCCGTTTTTTGTTTGTTTCTGTTCCTTCGGGAAAAGGTACGATTAGGAACGGTAGACCACCTGGATTTGTCCGTTGCAACCTCTTTACGTTACCCGTTTTTTGTTTGTTTCTGTTCCTTCGGTAGAAGGTACGATTGGGAACGGTAGACCGTCTGGATTTGTCCGTTGCAACCTCTTTACGTTACCCGTTTTTTGTTTGTTTCTGTTCCTTCGGGAAAAGGTACGATTAGGAACGGTAGACCACCTGGATTTGTCCGTTGCAACCTCTTTACGTTACCCGTTTTTTGTTTGTTTCTGTTCCTTCGGTAGAAGGTACGATTGGGAACGGTAGACCGTCTGGATTTGTCCGTTGCAACCTCTTTACGTTACCCGTGTTTTCATATCGAGCCTGTTAAAGTTTTATTCCTTTGAAGCATCCGCATTCATTTTGGATTGGATTAAATTTATTCGACGGTTATTGAGCTGCCACAAGTCCTTCTGCTCTGTTTCGAAGCAGTAGGTTATTGGGGGTTTGATGGTTTTATTTTTCATTTTCTCTTCATTTCAAGTTTATTTTTCTACCATATTTAATATAAATGAAGAAATAGTTGTCTCTCTCATTTTAAACATTAAATTCGTTTATATTTAGTTACATATTTTCACTCGGCGGAAATAAATTCTAAGTAATGTATAATGTCATCTAAGCTGCAGAACATGGCTTTTTTTTTTTTTTTTTTTTTTCCAAAGCTCTCAAACTTATTAAAATAGGACGTGGGAAAAATAAAGGAAAATTATTTTGGGCTGATGAGTGCCTTTCACTAAGGGGAGTCCCCCATTTGAAGGATGTATGAGAAGGATATAGGGTGTGGAATGCCTAAAAAGGCGGATGGAATCAGGAAGGTAGTGGGAGTCTACCAAGCAGAACATGGCTTGAATTAGCTCAAGTAATTATAAGAAATCGCCACTGTAACTGAAAAGTAAAAGTTTGGCCATCTCCTAAGAATTATAGAAGCTAGACCTGAAAAATAAAAAAAAAAAGCAATTAAGTTTCTTTAACCATACACTTAAATATGAATTGTAATCAAGCTTTCGAAAATTAGGTTTTTTGGGCTTTACGAAGAATTTTAATGAATACAAAGATACTGTTTTCTTATGTAAGGTAGACATATTTCTGTTTTATTTTATATCCTCCATTGAATATATATAGGAGTTTCCAGTCTTAGAATTCATTAAACAGAATTGTATTCTTTAGAATTAGTAGGAACTTCATTATCGCCAACTCAGTGAGTCAACGGAATTAAAACTTTTATTAATATTTGGTTGTGTTTCTACAGATAAACTAATGTTTAAATTGTTAAATATAACATTTAACAGTTATTATAACCTAGCTTTTTATGGATTTAATTTTTTTTAATTATATTTTATTTGATATTTGTCTTGGAACAAATAAATATCGTAGGCTGTTTTTATTTAACAAACATTTTTTGTGAGCCTTTGGTGACTTAATCCATAGCCGTTAACTGCTCACGGATTCTGACGGAGTGTAAAAGATAACGCTTACCTTCACATCCCGAGGATTCAAACCTAAGCATTAGAATTACAGTATTACAAATGCATGCTATTAGATTAATTTATAATATAAATCATATCATGGAAATGTGCCTAATATTAAACCTAATTATTACTATAGTTGATCGTAGCAACTATTTTATATTCTAGTTCTGGCTGACTAAAAACTTGTAAGTACTTACAATAATAAGACGATTGTTCACACGAAAGTAAATATTCTGACAACGTATAGGTTAAAACAACAAGGTGTCTGCCGCCTTGGATTTCCTAAATAGCCACGAAAAGCAAAAGTATATTTTGTTAACATGATTTTTGAAGAGTTTTCTTCGTGGATTTCTCAATGCCTCCTCGATACCATAAAATAACAATACCGTTTTGCCACAACGCATTAAAAAACAAATTGGCATAAGAGCACTACTGCAACTATCCTTCTACTGGGGAGAATGCATTCCCATAACATGTATGAGTTGTTATGTTTCTTGCACTTATTATCCCACACGTTTTGTTTTTTAATGTATATATAACATAAACTATTGAATGTATCCCCTTGTTGAAGCAAGGAAAGTGTTTTCTGCTAGTAGTTGTCATAAATCAAATATCTTTTATGTGGTGACGAGTTTTTGCGCATGCGCTACCTTTTAGAACATCTCTGTACATCGCTCGTCATTCAAACACTATATACTACCGTCTATAGGCCATAGTTCAGTTAAAAAATTGTTCCAGCAGGCAACTTGAGGGAGCTGGCCACGAGGGAGCCCTCAAGAGTGAGTAAATTGCTTATTATATTTAGAGTGAAGTGTGAAAAGTGATATCGGATTGAGTAGTCGGCCATTTGCAACGCCTTACTCGACGTTCACTAACGATAGTTCTCTGAGCCATCGGTCTAGTGGCTCAGAGCCAAGACCCGTGACTCGCCACTGGGAGTTGTGAGCTTGAATCCCACGGCGCTACGTACTTCTTTTCTACTAATAAAAAAACCGTTGTTATGATAAAATGAGATTTTATCAACAACTAATGTCTCAAAATAGGAAAAAAAGATCTAGATCGCTAGGTCCAACTCCAACACCGTCGCCTGTAAAGCGAAAACCAAGAAGGTCGAATAGGAACGTACAAATGACCTCCTCTGCAGCTAGTTCCATGGAGGAGATACCTCCACAGGCCAGCACATCCAAAAAAGAAACAGCCTTAGAGTCCCCTTTTTTCACGCCAAACACCTTTGAGGCTTTGAAAAATATCCCAACAGAAGAAATGGAAGTCAACAAAACTCCAACACAGCCCAAACCACCTGCTCTTTTTGTACGCAACATTAGCAACTTCAAATTACTATGCTCACAAATGAGCAAAATTGTTGGTACCGGAAAATATACGTGCCTCAATCGCTCTCGGGATACAAAAATTTCCCCAGACACTCCCGATACTTATCGAGCGATTGTTAAATATTTAGATGAAACCAATGCAGACTACCACACCTACCAATTAAAGCAGGAACGATCACTCCGAGTGGTGATCAGAAATTTGCACCCGACCACACCAGCTGACGAAATAGAAGAAGAACTCTCAGCTCTCGGGTACAAGGTTCGCCAAATAACAAACGTGTTGCGCGAGGATAGGCAACAGGATAAAACAATAAAAACGGCATTGCCACTGTTCTTTGTTGATCTCGAGAGGACACCTGGAGTTGAGAAGATATAGGACCTAACAAACCTGTACTACACTAGGGTACAGGTTGAAAAACCGTATCCCAATCGCGATATCGTCCAGTGCCATAACTGTCAGGCGTATGGGCATACAAAATCTTACTGCCACCACCCTCCCAGGTGTGTTAAGTGCAGTGGGCAGCACAAAACCGGATTGTGCAAAAAGCCCCTTAAATCGCCTGCAGTATGCGTGCTTTGCCAGCAAGGACATCCAGCCAACTACAAGGGCTGCGAGGCATACAGAACGCTGAAGTCCAGGACAGAACAACGTCGACAGCCAGAAGAGAAAAAACTTGCAGCAAGAAGCGGCCCAGCCAGAAATTTGAGGCCTTTTGTCTCTTTTGCCGATGCCGTTTGTAACAGAGAGCAGTCACAGGCACCGCCCACTCCCTGTCCACAAGATCACCTTTCCCAGCATTCCATTCATCCCGTTAACCCTCAAGCTCAATCCCATCCTCAACCACACATCTCACATATTCCTCCACCTTCAAGCTCTTCAGATCTCACTAGCCTATTAACCTCATTCCTTACAGAGTTCAGAACCCTAATCACCCCTCTCATTTCCCTTCTCACAAATCTTGTCTCCTACCTTATCCCCGTTAAACAAAATCCATAAGTGGATCCTTCCGACTCCTTATCCATTCTCCTTTGGAATGCGAATGGTGTTCGCACCCACACTAACGAACTGACAGCACTACTCCACGACAAAAACATCGACGTAGCTCTCATTACTGAAACAAGACTAACGAGTAAACAACCATTTACTGTTCGACAGTACAAGACTTATCGAACTGATCACCCAGATGGAACAGCTCATGCAGGTACCGCTGTCATTGTCCATAACTCCATATCCCACCACATAGTTCCTCTGGTGGCACATGATTTCCTTCAATCCACTGCAGTGTCAATCACCACCTTCACTTTTCCCCTTACACTAGCATCAGTGTACTGCCCTCCCAATAAATCCATTTCCGACTCCCAATTCATCTCCTTTCTAGACTCCATAGGACATCGTTTCCTTGTGGGTGGGGACTTTAATGCGAAGCACCTACACTGGGGGTCAAGATCCACTAATACACGAGGACGTGCTTTGCTGTCTGCACTCACACGGAAACATTGCTCCACTATCACTCCTGACACAGCCACCTATTGGCCATCTGATCTCAACCGAAATCCTGATCTCCTTGACTTCTTTTTTTACAATAGTTTAGGAACACTTAACTATTCACTCACGCGCCTCGATGACCTCTCCTCTGATCATAGTCCTTTATTATTAACCATTTCCCTAAGACCAATTCACAAACTGCCTCCTCCTTCATTTATTAGGGGCCCAGTTGACTGGGACCACTTCCGCCAGCTTCTTACGGAGTCCGTAAACCTCAAATTGTCCCTGAAAACATCCCAAGACCTAGACGATGCAGTGCATTCTTTCACTACTCTGGTCCAGAGGTCGGCTTGGGAGGCATCGTCACCCCATCGTCACCCGAAAATCCATAATCATAATCGTTTACCTCAGCATCTCAAAGACCTAATCCAATCCAAACGCCGCTCCAGAACAGTGTGGCAAAGATCCCGACATCCTGCTGATCGCCGCTCGTACAATCAGTACTGCCGATTGGTAAAGCGGCGATTGGCATCCTTCCGTTCCGATTCTTTCAATTCCTACCTCTCCTCTCTGTCTACCAGGGATAACTCGTTGTGGAATGTAACCAAAAAAATCCTAAAGTATCAACCTATTTCACATCCACTCCGTCGTGATGATGGGTCCTGGGCGGCTTCGGATGGGGATAGGTCGGAGGAATTTGCTCTGCATCTTACCCATACTTTCACACCTCACCTTTCTCATCAAAGCCATACTCACAGCACAACTGTGGAAGATTTCCTCACTTCACCTATTCCTCTCTCTCTTCCACCAAAAGCCGTTAATCCCTCTGGGTCAAATACCTTCTGAAAAACTTACCTTACCGAAAATCCCCTGGATATGATCTCCTTACTCCTCAAATTCTCAAACAGCTTCCTCCTAAAGCCATAATCTTTTTAACCAATATATACAATTGCATTATCCGAACGACGCACTTTCCTCTCCTCTGGAAACATTCCATTATTGTCCTATTCGCCAAACCCGGTAAACCACCCAATGAAGCCTCATCTTACCGTCCAATTAGCCTACTCCCTATCCTCTCAAAAATATTTGAGAAACTCCTACTAAAACGTCTACTTCCAATTGTTGAATCCAAAAACCTTTTTCCCACACACCAGTTTGGTTTCCGCCAACGACATTCCACTGCTCAACAAGGCCTTCGCGTTGTTGATCACATCTCCTCAGCCCTTGAAACCAAACAGTATTGCACTGCTGCCTTTCTCGATATAGCTCAAGCTTTTGACAGGGTTTGGCACGCAGGTTTGCTCTACAAGCTCAAAAGATATTTACCACAGACCCTTTTCCTAATCCTACAGTCCTACCTTTCAAACCGCTTCTTCCAAGTCCGCTGTGGTTTAGAATACTCTAACTACTATCCCATAAGTGCAGGAGTTCCACAGGGCAGTGTCCTGGGCCCCATCCTCTATAACCAATACACCGCTGATGTCCCCTCTACTCCCAATACCTTCTTGGCCACATTTGCAGATGACACTGCAGTCTTGTCATCCCACCCAGACCCCGACATAGCATCCCATAACCTTCAAAAACATTTTGACGAGATCGAGTATTAGTGCAATCAATGGCGAATCAAAGTTAATGAAGCAAAATGCTCCCACATTACCTTCACCCTTTGTCGCAAGTCTTGTCCACTAGTTTATTTTAATTCTATTCCTCTCCCTGTATCCGAGACAGTACGGTATTTAGGCTTCCATCTTGACAAACGACTGACCTGGAACCCACATACGAGACTAAAAAGACAAGAACTAAACAGACGCTTTGGACAACTGTACAGACTACTTCAAAGGACATCCCATCTCTCAATAGAAAATAAACTACTAATCTACAAAGTTATACTTAAACCAATCTGGACATACGGAATAGAGCTATGGGGGACAGCAAAAAAGTCGAACATCAAGCGTATCCAATCCTTTCAATCAAAAGTCCTGAGAACAATAGTAAATGCCCCTTATTATGTCAGCAACAAAACCCTTCATAACGACCTCTATATACCCTACATTCTAGAACTCATCCCTTCCAAGTTTATGAAATTCCACAGTAGCCTTTCCAACCACCCTAATCCTGTAGCACAGTCATTGCACTGCGCCACTCATCCCTATAATCCTCCTCGGAGACTGAAACGGCAGTGGCCTCGTGACCTGCTATAAACGCGTGACAGTGGGAGTCCTGGCAATGGCCAGTTTCTCCAATCATGTCCTGAGCGTCTGTGGCTCTCGCGCTCTTGGTCAGCCTCCACTGGCTAGTATCTGGTGACGCGGCTGACGGAGGAGCGTGGGGGACTTCCCAAGACTCCGCTTTCTCTTCGCGGTGGAATTGGGGGGTCTCTGGGCTGTCTGTAAATATTGTATGAATGAGTGAGTGAATGATGAACTGTAAATATGGTATGAATGAGAGCATTTATCTTAATTACTTATTGCCTTATAAAAGGCAGATTGTAATTTTAGCACAATAAAGGATTATATGTGGTGACGACCATACTTTGGTAGACGTGTTTTATTTTTGTTTTCCCGACATCATGAATGACATAGAACATGAATACATTGTATCGTAATCATCCCTTTACAAAATATGTGCTGTTTATGACGGATGAAGTTTGTAAAATCTGCGATCCCAAGCTTGTGTTATCAAATTATTGTATGACGGTGTACTGATTGTTTTCAGGTGTCACCTTCATCAGCCACGGCTCTAAGGAAAGCATCGCCGTAGTCATAAACCCTCGTAAAACCATTTTGGGGGATTGCGTTTTTAGGAGTGTTCTTAGTATTTATATAGCCTAATAGTTTTTTTTTGTGTAGCATAAATTCAAAAAGTGGTTTTGACACTGAGTTAAATATGACTTGTTTCCAGTGCCACCGGAGTACCCGGCTCTGTTCGACAAGTGGGGCCGGCAGCTTAACGGATCTGTCGGCCCACTCGATGAAGGAGACGAGGTTCAGCTCACCTGCAGGGTCATCGGTGGTAAGTGTTGACGTCCTAAACTTGAAACTGTGTATCTGTAAAACTTTTTTTTATGATTCTAGTATATACCTGATTAATTAGTATTACATCAACTCTCACTCTAACGCCAAAACGCCGCAATAATAAGTATATTCGTGAAATGTTGATTTGTTAAACGCCAGTTACTGTGTAAGATGTTTATGCCGGTCAGACAAAAGGAGGACAAGTTGATTTATGACGAGGTTATGGTGTGGTTGGTTGGGAAATATTGTAAGAATGAAAGAATTTATGATGTCAAAGAGGATGGGCAAAGGAAGACCATATAAGAGAAGAAGAAAAAGGGATCATTCTACATTATACGATATGGCTGGATGAAGTCATAAAAGTCACAAGTCATGAAGTTCTATTATAGGCGTCAGAGGACAGCAAGCCATAGCTTCTATAAGGAAGGATTGGAGGTGAATCGTAGAACCAACTTTGGGCTGAAGTGCTGCATAATAACACAACTTAATTCTCTCCCGTCCAATGCAGAGCCTTCGATACAGATCTTGATTCAAAGCTCCGTTATCCTCCAACAATCCATATTTCGATGGGAGAATGCTCCTCTATAGGATTCTTCCCATGCCTTCCTAGAACTCGCTCACGAGTTGTATCTATTATTGCTGGACTTATATGCCAGTTTGGCAGTTCTGTTCTCGGTCATCTTTCTGCCACGGTCAAACCATTGCTGTTCGTGTTTATTTAGAACTTGTTCAAAACAGAAGATCTGCTTTTGTCTGCTGTTCACCACAACATTCAGGATTCACTCAAGTACTTTAAGATTCAAAGTTACATTGCCTTCTTGGTATCTTTCGACACTTCTTTCTTATTTGACACAACTCTTATAGCTGAATTAAATAATCTCTAAGTCAGTGAATGTAAGCTTGGTACTTTTCCAAGCTTCCAAATACTTGAAACTGGTAACATAATCTAACTTTTCCACGTTGATTTTGACTAACCTCCTCTTATGTTCAGAAATTTTTATTTTAATGGAAAGACCTGTTTCTGTGTGTTGTTTTTTCCTTATCATTACCGCAAGAAAGCGTAGATTATCGCGTACGCATCATGAGCGAGTTCCCCGTCGTCGAGTTGACAGTTCCCTATCATTTGTCTTTCTGAGATAATTCTAATTATAAGGCCAGAAATTACTTCCCATCTTAAATCAACATCATTAGTTAGATCCCAGCATTGTTAAATGAAATGAACATCAGACTTAGCTTTGTACGGATCTTCGCACGAATCGAACTTCTGATCTGCACTGTCCCACAAAAGAAGTGGCTTGACGAAATTCAAATATTTGCATCCTAATAGAAATATTTCGTCTTTCAATTCTTTTTTAATTAATATTAAATATTTTCAGGGATACGGTGCTATAAATATAAAAGACCCCCCCCCCAATAACTTTTCAACAAAATTATTTAAAAAAAGTTTTACAGAAATTTTTATTTTTTGTGCAAATGATCTCTAAAAATTAAACAAAAGGATATTAATTTTAATTTAAAAAATGGTTTTGTCGGTCGAGCAAGTAGCCTGTCTTGTTGCTTTAGTGGATGATGGTCGAAGCCCATGCATTGGGTTTACCTGAAACTACTGTTCGGAGATCAATTACACATTACCATGACAGGTTCTGTCCATCGGTGTTCTCTGGTCAACAATGGTCCTGATGCTGGTCTCTGAGAGTTCGCTTCAGCAAGTCTTCTTCGAACAGTTTCTCCACATATCGCTACTCCCCAAACTGTACGATAAAGTTGGGCGGTCCTAGTAGCATTTGAGAGCAGATTACGAAATGTGTGTAGTACAATTAACATCTCTTGGCTCTGTCACTCGCGGCTGAACTGATTGCGATTGCACAAACACGGTCTTAAAGCAACAACACGGGCTCTTTGACCGTAAACCCCATTTTTTTAATTTAAATATAAAAAAAAAACCTTTTGTTAATTTTTAAAGATCAGTTACACAAGAAATCAAAATAGAAATCTCTGTCTATTTAAATAAATTTCTTGAATATTTATTGGGATTTTCCTTCATATCTATAGCCTTTTATCACTGAAATCGTGTAATATTAATTAAAAAACAATTGAGAGCCGATAAGAGCAGTCTATTCACTCTAAATTTACAGCCCTGCACTAGCATTCAATATGGAGTTACATTTGATTAGGGTCCCGAACTCTTAATTTTCAGTGAAGTGAAGGTGATGATTCAGGCGCAGAAGACAATTTCATAACATCTGGCCGAACTCTGATACTTATTTTGTAATGCCTTTATCCTAGGTTTAGAAACAAAATTGACAAAGCTAACACGACTGTTTGTAGGTAAGCCCGAGCCGAAGGTGAGATGGTTGGTGAACGGAGTAGTCGTAGACGACGAGTATGAGCACAACTCCGGAGATGTGATCGAAAACAGGCTGAACTGGAGGGCTGTTTCCAGGAAAGACCTCAACTCGATATTCAGCTGCGAAGCGAGCAACACATTACTCAGTGAGCCCAGGGAGTCTTCTGTCGTCCTTCAGCTATATCGTACGCCAATAAATTTTATGTTTTTTATTCATAATTTCCTTTTTACCTTTAGGTAATTAATTGAGATTATTGGGTGACTAACGTAGTTTTTTTTATTCATGATTGAATGTATTTGTTTGGAAATCAGCTCTGGGTGATGAAAGAGATATGTTAGATTTCAAAAAATTGGAAAGCGTTTTTGTAGTATGTTTGTCTCCATTAGGTCCTAGCTCAGTCTCAGGCTGTAAGCACATAGATTAAGTTAGATTTAGATAAATTAGAGGATGCACTAATCGTAAATAGTTTATAGTTAGTTTGTTAGCTTCCTTAAAAATAGTATATAAGGACGGTTTCAAAGAACATACTAATGTGCGCTGATCGATGCAACAATCCCACTTGCGCTGGAATATGCACATTACAGGCTACGAACACTCCACGAGTTAGCCTCACGGGCTCGTAAGGAAATCCCGTTATGGAATATCGATAGGAAGGGAGGAAGAAAAAAAAAATGTCCTCGCTACGTAGAATCCAATAACATTTTCAATGAGCTCCATGACGATTTTCCAGTCAAAAAATGTGTTTCTGCTATTTTCAGTACGCCCGTTGGTAGTGAACATCCTGAAAAAACCGGCGAGGCTGGTGGCTGGCAACAGGTACGAGATCAGCTGTGAGTCGGCCGGATCCAGGCCACCTGCAGTCATCACTTGGTACAAAGGAAAGAGGCTCCTCCGGAAAGTCAGGGTATGTCCATGAAAGTGAATAAAACCTAATCAATACACAAAACATAAAACCATTTTTTACAAATTAAACAAACATGTTCGCAAATTAAAAAAAAATAATATTTACAAACTAAAAAAAATTAAAATAATCTTCAGGGTATCCTTCACATAATAAGCAAGTTTTTGGGTATACAATATGCGTACATATATTTGGAGGAAAATGTATTTCTTCAATTTGAATTTGCCGCACATTAACGAACACGGTTGTATCAGCTATCAGGTTGGAGTGATTAGGTTGTCTGTGGAAGAACACGTGAGTTAAATATCGTGAAGGGAGTACAGTCATTGTGTTATTCAATTGTTCATTTAAATTGATTGAAACCTTAAAAGGGGATGACATTAATTGGAGAATAAACCTTAATGTCGTTTCTTTTTGTTATGGAGAAACTCAATATTGTTTGTTTTATTGTGTCATTTTCCTGACTAAAATTAATTACTCTTGAATAGTATATTTCGGTTAAAGTAGGTCACGTGAAACCCCTTCAACAAACATCGTTTATGCATATTATAGCGAGATGATATATTAATGTTGGCATATACATATAGTAGCTCATCCCTTAAAACTTTATTCAGGTCAAATGGGTAAGTTCCCTTAAACCATATTCTACGTTAAAACGTAGGAAAGTGTCAGTTTGTTGACACACAAGTCAACTGTATATAAATATTTTTGAATGAGTTTCAGTGTAATCGATAAAAATATCCAGTATTGTTATATTTACTTTAGGAGGAAATGGGAGAAGAGACAAACATAACTACGAGTAAGTTAACTTTCATGCCAAGCACAGAGGACGATGGGAAACCCATAACCTGCAGAGCCGAGAACCCTAACGTCACTGGGCTCTACCTCGACACCAACTGGCACCTTAGAGTCGTGTGTGAGTACAAACGTACCGCATTATTGTTTAATTTAGTGTTCGTTATTAATTAGAAGTGTTTTGTTATATATCCAATGCTTATTTCAGATCCACCGATCGTTTCCTTAAAACTTGGGAGTACTTTAAATGCATCTGACATTAAAGAAGGTGATGATGTTTACTTTGAATGTCATATCAGATCTAATCCTCCATGGAGAAAACTAAATTGGTTTCATAACGTGAGTATTATTTACTATTGTGTCTTGTCTTGTGCGATTGCTTTTAAAAAATATTCGAAAGCATTCTGCATTAAACCTTTCGAATGTATAAGCAACTTTATTCTTGAATTTATTGTCCTGACATGCTCAACAGTTTGAATTTGTTGCTGTCATGCAAGTGTACCTACTGATGCAGTTCACAACTAACTTTAAATCTATATATAACTTCTTTATTGTACTAAAATTACAATCTGCCTTATTAGACAATAAGTAATTGAGATAAATGTTCTCATTCATACCGTAACTTTAAATAAGAACGGCTGCAAAATTGAATTCTTATTCACATTCAACTGAGGCATTTTGTTTGGAGTAACATTCAAAATGTAAATTCATTGATCTTTTAAGATTCAAAATATTCACAGAAATCATTCGGTCCTCAAAAAGACGAGCACTTCATTATAACAATTACCACAACACTAAACTTAAACAATGTTCTCTGAATCGAAGTACAAAATGGTAGATACGTTCAAAAGTCTGCGCAGTAGTAGATTCACTCCCTCTCCTGAAATTCTGAAAAAAAAAAATATATATGTTTGTAAGATGTGTAAAACTATTTTACTGAGTATACAAGTTTCATTAACCCATTTTTTTTTTTTAGAATCCATCTTCCATGCAAAACAACTAAACAACCAAACCCATCCCAAACATCCTAAGCACACGCCCTTCGCCACGTTTGCTCAATATATCATGCATAAATTCTGAATCATTTCAAAGATATGTGTCAACAACATTAGTGCAATTTCAAAACTATATGCAAAATATATTTTCAAAATAAAGCTGTATACTGTTAGACTGAATAAATCTAGGTATCATTTGATATATTGCATGATGTAATAAATCAACGTATTAATAAAACAGTTACCAATTTCAAGTTAGTATTATTCGCTCATCTTTTGGGATAAATAAATTTATTTCCAGCCTCGGCCTGCTTTGATATTCTGCGGTCTAGTGGACTTTCTGACGTATTTTCAATTCGGTTGAGGTTGAAAATTTCTTTTTTTAACAAATATTTAACAAGTATGTCAATTGAGTGGTTGGATCCAATTTATTATTTAATCGAGAACGGATTTTTTATATTAAGCAAAAGTTATTATGTTTGAAACGGGCCTTTTTTCGTTATGAATAAAATGTAAAATATATTATAGAAACGACGTTTGTTAATGGTTAAATGATAACAGACTGAGGCAAAAAAAAAAAAAAGTGACCAGCCTATATAAAAAATGTTGAATCTTTATAATATCTAAAACCAAAGTGATTTGAACAGACAAGTAATATGGAAAATAATTAAGATTTAAGAAAAAAAACTTGATGAACAAAACTATTTGTATAAAACTAATCAAAATGTAGGACATAATAATGATCAAGTTTAATTTATAAACAAAATGTTTTTGAAGTAACAGAGCATACAGTAGTTATTATTAACAAAATCCGACATTCCGGGATGGATAAGAAAATCCACAAACCGGATTTTAAATAACTGTTAGGTACAAAATTATATATTTTGCTTTTTCTAGCTGTAATACCTTTCTTTAAATTGGGGGGTTTCATTAGGAAGATTATAGGTGAAGGCATGTACCCCCGTTTTACTCTGATATGAATTCGCTAAAACTCAGTGAGTTTCCTATTTTGAAATATTTAGCAAGTGTGGTAGTTATACCTTGATTTTACCACAGCTGTATTGCTGTCTAAGTTCTCCAACAACCATTACTATCAAATGCCTTCTCGAAGTCTATGAACATAATGACGTGGCCTGTTATTCATTAACTTGTCCCACAATTATTCTCATCGTCTATTATCAGGCCGGTTGTAGTTTTCCATCAATAACTATGCCATTCTGTTAACAATGATTTGGCACAAACGTATTTATGTCTGTCCTTTTACGCGCATTTTGTACCTGTTGAGTCAGGTGACACCTAAAAAGAAAGAGACTGGACCTCATTGCGTCAGCATCTCTCCACCAAAATTACAGTAATTTGAGGTGGCAAATAAACGATAAAAAGGTAAAAAATTAATAAAAAACTTAATAGGCTGTTAAAAATCCACAGGGCAAGGTAATGGTTACGGATATTGTTCGATTGTGGGGAGGCTCGGGTATAATAATTGGGTTATTCCTAATGATTGATGGGCTGGCTAGAGGATGCGGATTGCGGGCCGCCTCCTGATGAATGATACACTCGCTGAATCTTCCTTCCCTGATTACCTGTAATTAGAAAAGCGACAAATTGTCCCGGCAACCATCGCAACTCCACTTAGTCCTACTTTCCATTCCAGCCCCAGCCACCATTAATCATTCCTTAGTATTGGTTTATTATGTCTAACGACCGATCCTTCTTATCAATCCATTCTGTCTATTTACTAATTGTTTATCCATTTCGGTAGTTTAATTATGTTTATAATAAAATAATCCACACATATTGAAATGTAAATGTGTTATTTATTTTTCATGACTACTTTATTTATTTAATGACAACGGATGTTTTGTACTGATACTTGTACCCACTATTCACCCCATTTGACGTCACGTTTTGGGTAAGATGTGGCAGTTAAATATACTATATTTTATTTTCCTGAATTTTAATTTCTTTTTTTGTAGACAATGTATTGATAAATTTTAAAATTAAAAATATGTTTTAATAGATTCACTAATAATATACTGAAATAAAAATGTTTATTAGCCCCATCTTATTTATTTATATCTTACATCTTATCTTGTTTATGAATACTGGTATAATAATATATATATGGTCGAAACCATAAAACTGACACAGTGCATCATTTTTTATTTGTAATCTTACGCTGTTTTAGGGCGCACAAATTAACCATAACATGTCTGCCAGGCTGATCCTTATTAGTCAAAGTCTAGTTTTGCAAAAAGTCACACGACAAAACAGTGGTCTCTACTCATGTGTTGCGGCAAACACTGAAGGAGAAACACGGAGTACATTGTTCCACCTGAGAGTGAAATGTAAGTAAATGATGGACTGCTTCGAGCAAGTTATTTTTTTAATAATTTATATAGAATTTCTTAAAACGTAAAAGAAGTTTTAATTTACAGTTGTCTTTGGATTTCGTCGCTCATAAAAATCTCTTAACATGTTTCGTTTATCCATAACAAATTATCGGTCTTATTACATTATATAACATTTGTTAAATATCAATGAAAGATTTTATTCTACAGAGTGAGTCTACTGATTTCCTAAACTTTCTCCAATCTACTTTTCAATTTAGTTTTAGTTGTTGTTTTTGTCCGTAGCTTCGCCAGCGTGAAAATCTTAGCGCAATAGGACTGTTTTCATACACCCATCTTGAAGTTTAAGTTCACTACCTAGCCCCTAAAACAAATAATGGTATATGTTGACAGCCAGTCTAAGGTTTCTATTTTTCTCGACGAGAGTTTCTTCTCTAAGGTGTTGTTTCATCTAGTCAGCCTTCGATTACACTTGCAGGCATTGTTAAGACAATAACATCTGTAAAATAATATAAATAAAGCTATTTTGAAAAAATAAGCAAATGGCATTGTCGGGAGCTATCAGATGTGTGAGTCCCCAAGGTGGGGAGGAGACGCACGCCGCTGGCTAAGGTCGCTACAACCTCTAGCCGCCGTCCGGCGAGCGCCTAGAGAGAGATAAAACAGGTGGGCCTGTGTCTTTCACCCTTGCTGGCGGCCTAGCCGGCGGGCAGCGTAATTCGCTTTGATCTGACTCCATAAGATCTTAGAAGGTGTGCCCCGACCAAGCACTATGTTCAGGAGAAGAGGAACAGGATAGGTTTATAGGTAGTTTATGTGGTCTTTGAATGACCACGAATTCACACTCGGTATCTAAGGGTAGGCGAAAACCGTCCGGATCCCAAAGGTGAGTGTGAACCGGAGAGAAGCAGACTGGATTGCCGTGGGAGACGCTACTAGGTAAATTTTATAGGGCTACAGCAACCGTCGTCCGCGAGGGAGTGGTCTCTCCGAAGGAGGTGCTAGGTTTAGCGAGACGAAGACAGAGATTCCCACTAAGAAGGTGTGGGGTCTGACAACGCCGGATTAAAACATAGCGAGGCTAGGAGAGAGAGATGCAGAGGTAGTTGAATGAGAATATCATGGTTTGAGTAGAGCAGCAAGCGCCAGTGCAGAGAGAGAGTGAGAGAGAGAAGTGTTCCAAGTGCCGGTTCTGTATGTTCTGACGTCTACCCTAAGACAGGGCGGTTATATAGGCAGGCCAGCCGTGGTGGGGGTGGTTCCCCCGATTGCGGCTGTTTCCCCCACTAGCTTCCCCCTCTCTCTCTTACTTGCGCGTTAAGGTCTTTATTAAAATATGGAAACATAGATAGATATTTTCTGGGCCGAGAAGAGGGAAACTTCTAATTATTCGTAATTAAGAGGTTGCCACAACAGGCATACTATCACTATGCTATGAAATCTATTATATGATACAATAAAAAGCTAATATAAGAATAATGAAAAAAATTAAACTATGAAGAACTTACATCTATAAAACTCTTCACAAAAATAAAAAAGTAATACTTAATGAACTTGAATCCAAAATGCATACCATCAACTAAAATAGCAAAATGAAACTATCACATTCATAATAGACTGGAAAACTTGTACTTGTATTTTTTTTCTTAATCAAGAAGGAAAACTTCATTGAATAAAATAAGTACAAATACAAATATGTACTCATACTGTACCGTGGGGCTGCTAGGAACCTACGTTAACAGTTTTATGGCTAAAATAATTAAAATACACTAAAGAAACAACACTGGGTGCAGGAGCGCACCATCCGATTACAATATGGAACCACTGGAAGACTTGCCAAGTTAGCTTCCACTAAATACACCAAATAAGATTCGAGTGGGTCCTGAAATTTTCTCCACCATCGAGAATCTAAGACCGGAGAATAATCATTTTTAAAAAGAACCTACAGAGTTCTATTCATTTACACCACCTTCTAGAAGACCCTACATAGTTCTATTCATTTACACCACCTTCTAGAAGACCCTACAGAGTTCTATTCATCTACACCACCTTCTAGAAGGCTCTACATCGTATGTGGGCAACAGCCGGCCCGCGGGCCGGATCCGGCCCGCTGTAAGATTTGATCCGGCCCGCGAGACATTTTGAAAAACCCAATTTTAAAAAAAAAAATACACTACTTACTCATACTCATGGAATCAAGTGAGCGAGCAAGCCGAGTGGCGGTGATCATCAAAGAGTGAGGCGGCAAACATCAAAGTTCAAAGCCATTGATGTTTGCCGCCACACTGGCGGCGCAACAAAGGATTATTGCTTCGCAATTGTATTGTTCTACACTAGACGATTCTAGATCATTCCTTCATTTTGCCTATATAAGCGGGTGGATGGCCGGAACTTAGTTCAGTCCTATTCGAGCTACCGTGGTGATAAGTTTGCTTTGTGACTTTGTGTGCATCTTGAGTGCTTACTAATTATACCTATTTTCTTATTAAGTTTATCGAACGATAAGTAAATGAAAATGATGTCTGGTGGAAGGAAACGAAAAGTAGATGCAGAGGGTCGCCAGTTTCAAGAAAAATGGACTGAAGAATTCTTCTTTATCTTGCACAATGGACAAAGCCTATTTGTTTGATGTGTAATGAATCCATTTCGGTGATGAAAGAATTCAATATAAAGAGGCATTACTCAACTAAGCATCCTACGCTGCTCTCACTGACAGGACAAATAAGAAAAGACAAAATCCAGAAACTTTTTCATTTCATTTTGTTATTTTAATAAATTGTGTTGTAATAACATTGTCGTATTATTTCATGGCTGACTGATATCTATCGCTAAAAATTATGAACACTACTTTAAAATGCACTACTTTTAAACGCGGCCCGCGAACGTATTTGCACACTAAAGTTTGGCCCATAACATGTCAAAGGTTGCCCATACCTGCTCTACATTGTTATATTCATTCACACAACCTTCTAGGAGGCTCTACAGAGTTATATTCATTTACACGACCTTTTAAAACGTTCAGTAGATCTCTATTCGTTTCGACAATCTAGAAGGTCATAAACAATTTTATTCGACTAAACTAACTAAACACCGTGACTGTCGCCAATCCACCTAGTGGCCCCCAAAACTTATAGATTACACACTAGTGTAGTCATTTTTCGTATTTGATACATATTTCTCCGGGAATTCCGGATTTATGCTGGAAGATACATACACATTTGCATCCATTTCATACATATTTATATGATATATAAGTAACAACACCTTTAACACTAAAAATAACTTGGTTGTTGCTCAGTTCTATCAATATTTTTGGTTAGCGCCCGATCTATGATCCTTGGATTATATATTTGTTGCATGGTGGAAAAGAAAACTTTTTAAAGTTAGACGTTTATTTGATTTATTGTATGCTTTCACAGTTATTCATTGTATAAAATACACTTCAGTAGTAATCCAACTTCATGTTGATTTGACAAAAAAATACCATTTTTTTCTTCCTTTATAAAAAGTAATCAAACAGCTTGAAAAATAATGATAATTTTCAGGAAGACTCTCTAACTGGAGTACTTGATAGTGTAGAACTAGAAAGGAATGAATGAATGACTACACCTGTTTTTGAATTGTTATTAATGAACTGGAATAAGTTGTTGATATATATTATTCTTTCAGATTCACCAAGCTGTAAGTTTGATCGGGTAATGATAGTTGGGGCATCAAGAGCTGAAAGTCTTGACATACCTTGTCAAGTTGATGCTGATCCCCCTGCAACTAGCTTTAGATGGAAGTTTAATAACTCTGGGGAAACACTAGAAGTTGGACCAGAAAGATTTTCAATTAATGGGACCACCAGTGTTTTACGGTACACTCCAATAGCGGATTTGGATTATGGAACATTGTCATGCTGGGCTGAGAATAGTATTGCTCTCCAATCAGTCCCTTGTTTATTCCAAGTAGTTGCTGCAGGTTTGTAGAACACATTATTTTATCTGTTAAAAACTCTCTCTTTTTGTAATTTCCAAGACAGTGCTTTGTTTTTTAAATCATGAAAAATAGTGAAAATAAAAAGGGGCCAAAATTTTAGCGCGGTCTTGGAGATGCTACTAAATAGTAATCTAAAAGATTTGACAGATTTTTTTGAAGAGGAAGAAATATTTGTGAGAATGTCTACATTGGGAGTATATAGGAATGAAACTTTCCCACTTAAATAATGTTCATCGGACCAATTGAAAAGTTATATTACTTAGCACAGCAGCACAGTATGTCATACCTCATCACCTGTCCATCTACTTTACCTAAGTAACCAGAGGATTAAATAGCCAACAAAACCCTATAAAAAATAATAGTTTGATGCTTGGCACAATTAATGGTTTTGTAATAATAGTGAAAATGATATTATTGACAATTTATTTTATTTAGATTGGATTTATGTGATAATGGTCCACTAAAGCCCCAACACATGATACCTATTATTAATTAGGACGTTGAGTTCATTAATTTGATACACCCTACTTAATATGATAGGGAAATTATTATTTATTAAATAAAAGCAATTGATTGATAATTAACCCTTCATTATTATTCATAAGTATGCTATTATTTTTAGCATCTGTGTGATATCAAGTTGGGATATTTGGAATTAACTGGATTAATTAATTGGAATGGACAGTTTTAAAGACTTGAAAACATAATTATAGTCCAATTAAGCCACAACACACATTACAAATTATTAATTAGTTTGTCAAGATCGTTATTTCATTTCCTGCTCAATAGAAACATATTTTCTTTGCTCATTATTTTTTTTTCATGGGAGTGGTTTTATTTCAGCTTCATGGGGGTATAAAATACAAATACCATGCAAAATATCATGCCTCTAAAGAACTCGGTAGAGTTAAAATTACTAACACTATGTTAATGGCAGTTTTCATAACTTTTTGTAATTGAAGGGTTTGCTGCAAAAAGGAGGTAGCTCCAATTTTTCCATTTGTTGGGAAACCAAACAAAACGTTTAAAAAATTCAAATTTTAAGTTATGTAAAAATATTGTTGTTGCTTACTTTCAATTATGGTGTTTACATATTACGATTGGAGCTGCATCCTTTTTGTGCCAAATAAAAGAGGTTTTTTTTTGACACAAGAAAGTGTTTCTAACTCCCAACAGCTATGGGATGGAGCTACCTCCTTTTAGCAGCAAACCCTTCAATTATTGTTTGAAAAAAACCAGCCACAAATCACTACATTATTATTATTAAGGAAACATGAGTGAAATACAATGTTTTCTGATTTTTAAAAAAATGAATGATGACCTGAAAAGAGAGTTGATTGAATATTTATTAGCTAAATATAATTTACATAAAAAGTTATAAATTAAATCTTACTTTTAAGTTGAATTTTTGAATTCTTATAGTATTATTTTTTGTAGGAAAGCCATACCCTGTACGTAATTGTACCATTGGTAATGAGACATCTAACTCTTTAGTTGCAAGCTGTCAAGCAGGATCTGATGGTGGTCTTACCCAAGTTTTTTTGCTTGAAGTTTACTCAGGTGATGTTCGAAAACTTAATATTACAGCGACAGAACTTCCCTATTTCCAGGTAGGAAATTAGCTATAGTTACAAAATAAACACATAAAATTGAGAAAAACATTTACAAGAACTGTACAGTTTCATTAAATAATCATTTGCCTTTTTTATTTTATTGTAGAAAAAATATAATTTAGTTTATAGTTTCAAGTTAATAAAATTGTTTAAATATTGAAGTTAAATACCATCATAATAATAGAAATGTCTGATCTAATGATAAATATTCCTTGGTATTTATTATCGATTAGTCAAATTATTAAGACTATTCTTGGTTTCATTAAATAATTTTTACTAAAAGTAGGAAAACAATAACATTAAGCCAATATTATTTAATTATTGTTAACAAAATAATAAATAATTGTTCCTTTAGATATCTGAACTGGAACCAGAAATTCAATACACCTTACTGATTTATTCAGTAAACTCAAAAGGAAGAAGTTCACCAACAAGTATTGGCGATGTAATACTAAAAGACTTTGACAAGAGAGAAGGTGAATATATTGAAACATAAGCTATTATTTAACAACTACCGTAGGTTTACTAATAATAATTAATAATGTAAATAATTAATTGCATAATACACACATAGTCCAATGATATTTGAAATCGATGATTGTACTAATATTTTGCAATTGTCGGCTCGATTGAGACCCAATGTACCTGCTATATCTTTTTCTTAGACAAACATAACTGTTTACTGACACTGACATAGGTTGTGTTAATCCATAATAAACTTAAGTCAAGGAAGTTTAAACATGACCTTTAAAGATATAAAATGCCAAAGGTTCTTTATGATTAAAGGGGCCAGCTTTTACCAAAGCTATTAAAGATTAGTACTGAAAAACTTGAGATTAACCTGCAGAAATATTTGAATGTTGATGGTTAGGTTACTGACTTACAGTGCTGTGACAACCTGATGCTGAGTCATGGGTGGCAACATCAGCTTCTGCCAGTTACCCTGGTTCATTGCAGCCGCAATCTAATATTCAACTCCAAAACTGTGTTGTGCATCACTACCCACACCATTTTTCTAGGATGGTTTCAGCCTTCCAATTCTTCTTCAGTTGTAAATCATGTCCCACCCATACAATCCTTCCTTTCCCAATTATTCAATTTCTCGATTTGAAGTTAATCATGAGTGGGCATCAATAAAGCAACCCCCGATGGTAGAACTATGAATTAAACATATCACATACTTAATATAATAAATTAATATCTGGGACAGATCGAACTGATTAGATTGCTGTAATTAAAGGGGCATCTCCCTGCTACTATATTATTCTTTTTGATTCGCACATAATACCCACTGTACCATAACAGCAGTGAATCAAGAAATTAAAAGATTCTGTTCATACTGTTTCCAAATAATCCGGGACTCTGAACAATAGGTCAGTACCGGCTGAATCATGCACTTTATGCTTCTTAAAATCAGATTGCTCCACAAATGGGACCACAAATCTTAGAAAAATCTATTTGAAGATGTTACCCTCCTTTTTATTCCTGCTGTTATCTACATCAATATTTAACTGTCTGCTAAGGTATACTAACAAGTTTACTCTGTCAAATTTATAACTATCAATTTCTACTTTTTGTCCTGATCTCAGATTTTTGTCCTTTAATTATGTATTAGTTTTTATCTCCTTAACTTCAAGCTCAATCATTCTTGCAAGGTAATTAAGAGCAAGGAATGTTTCTACAACTCTCATGAATGACCTTCCAACAACGCCATCTACTTATCCTCTGATCAAGAATGACCTATTAAAGACAGTTACAGTTGTCTGTATCCCATAGTCACCAACTTTTCTCAAGACCTAAGCTGAACAGGGGTATGCCAAGTACATCTCCTGGTTTTTGTTTAAGTTTCATTTACTGCCTTTACAGATTGTCGATTGGCACAGGCCTAAGGTTTCTAGGATAGTCAAAGTTCTCCCGAAACAGAATAAAGCTCATTCCTAATAAAGTTGTATGCATTCTTAAAATCTACAATGTTATAGTGTATCGTGATCAAATACTATCTTCATTATTTTAGTAACTGTGGAAGTGTGTATATCTCCATTGAAGACTTCCCCCTTCTAATGCTGCACTCCTATGGACCAGTCACCTGTTAAGCAAAGGGTATTCACTTCTGGTCTAATATATTGGATATTACTTAGTGGCAACCAGTAGCAAGGAAATGCCCCTTAAATACAGCAATCTAATCAGTTCAATCTGTTCCGGGTACTTATTTATTAAACTAAGCATGTTTAATTCACAGTCCTGCCATCAGGAGTTACATTATTGATGCCCACTCATTGATAACTTTAAGTGAGAAGAACATCCTACTAATAGTTGAGTCTCTAGAGAAATCAATTAGTCTTTACCAATTTTTATAACTGGCCTCTTGAAGAATGTATTGTCCTATAATTGAGGCATAAACTGCTCCCCTACCCATTTTAGCTTTAATGTATCCAGCAATTATGTCAATCTCATATATAGGGCACTGATCTATTACGTTTTTCAAAAGGTCATATATCTCTTCTTTTTCGTTTATGATAGCTGAGTAGTAGTTGAGTTCTTTTGGGATCATTCAATAACAACACAGAGATAAGTAAAAGTACATCTTTTATTATTGAAATAGTTTACAGAGAATGCAGAGCTAGATACAATGAAAGGAAACCTAAATCTATCTGTTCAATGGTTATGTATACAAGGTGGTTTGCTAATGAAAATAAACGAGAAAAAATGTACTTGCAAACAATCACAGAAAGTTCACACTAATTACGCCTCACACACAGTTAGTAGCCAATAACTATTTAACGTTCATTAAATGACAACGCAGCTTAAAACCGTTAGCGTGGAAGAGCTTAAACTATTTACAGGGTACAATTACTGAACTTTCACATACCATTCAAGAACTGCCAGGAAGGTAACAGCAGTTAGCTACCATAGAGGTAGGAGGATAGTAGATGTGCCGATGCTGCCATGGCAAGAATCGTAACAGCTGCTTCTGAAGGTGCATGAGCCAATATGATATAATAACTTTTTAATTTTCTTTTAAGGATTATTTCAGATGAGTGGGCTAACAGTTTTTATCTATGGCCAGCTCTATGAAGTAATATGAAAGAGATATCATTTATATTTGAGCCCCAATGTCATTGGCCAAGAGGGTTCATACATAATACATTCATTAACTTTGGCGAAGCCATGTGTCTCTAAAAATTGTAAAAACAAGGAGGTACGCCCAGTAAAAAAATAGGTGAAAAATTTACTTGTTATAAAAATCCATAGCAGGGCTGTGCGCCTCTTAAGACGAAATTGTAAAGAAGTTGAAGTAACATGATGGATCAAAAAGGTGTTTCAATGACCAACGCACCACTCTTTCTTTTTCTTAGCAAAAGCCAAGGCTTAATATTACGTCCTTAGCCATGGGACTCTCCGAATAAATTCTAAAACCGTTTCAACCCTGCATGCTAAATAGTTAATATATATATATATATATATATATATATATATATATATATATATATATATATATATTAAACATTTAGTATATAACCATATAAATATGTCTTTAGAACACTTCAAAAACTGCAGGCATTTTGTGATAATTTTTGCATTTAAAATATTCTTATTGTACTAAAAAAAATATTGTGGTCATTGGAGGATAGTAAAGTAGTTACAGAACTGGCGACATGAGTATAATAAAACCTGTCTTGAAAACTAACCTTTAACAATAACTATTTTTCATATTACGTTTATTAACTATTTTATTATTTATTTGTAGGTGATGAAATAGAAATGAGTATCCCTCCAATAGTATTTATTTCATCAACTGTTGGTGGTACAATTATTGCTATTACATTTCTTTTGCTATGTAAATTCAAATTTGCAAAAGAATCACGTAATACACTTCAAGAGAAACCATCAACAATTTTTATTTCTCAAGCCAAAACCCAAAGTAATGAATTTGAAGAGAAAGATCCAGACATTATTCCAATAAAATATGGTAGGCATTACTCAAAATAAATTGAGCTTTTCATGATATAAAATTAATGTGTAGTGTAATTAAGATATAAGAGGAACAGTTATAATAATACCATTATCACAAAATAACAATAATACCTTCTAATTCAGCTTAAAGCATGGATTTTCCTCCCAATCTGATTTTATCAAAATTACTCTAGACCTTCAATCTACCATTGATTAACAACATACCACCTACATTCTCTCATACTTCCGTAAAACATGTGACACTCTTTACCATTTCATTATCTTACAAAAACTATTATCCGAGTCCTTCTCTAACAATGGTGTTTTGTAATATAGTAATAAATATATAATATCAATCATTCTGCCAACACACAAGCATATAAGTACCTCCGGTTAGTCCTAAACAAAACCCCATCCTGGAAAGTGTATATTCTTAATCTCTATTTCCAGTCGAACTCCTAAATTTTTCCCACCATGTTCTGCAAGAAACCCATCCACATCAGTTCTCCTGCCTTGTTATCTCCTATTTTAAATCAGGTTATGTGGTTTATGGAGACTCTGGTGGTCTCAAGGCTTGAATTAACTGCCTAAAGAACTATTTCCAGAAGTTTACACACGGGTCTAGAGATCCTGTGACACAGCCCACAGCTACTGTTATAAAATATCTGTTATTAACTTATTTTATTTTATTTAGAACCTAATTCAAGATCAGATATTGGTCCTGGAGAGGAGACATTTCCGAAAGACCAGAAAACTTCATGGCACATCTCTGACTCTTTTCAGGTATTGCAGAATCTAAGTTACATTTTGTTTAACCATCTATTATTACAGTTCTTTCATCAAGGCAAAACTCACTGAAAATATCTGTTTAAATTCATTCAGCATGTAAGTTTTTAGCTTTGCCTTTTTACTTTACTTTGACCTATATTTTAGTTCAATTAAATTGATTTAAATTTAAATAATAATAAAAGGCTGAAATTATCTTTAAATAATACATAGTAACCACGGCATAAATATGATTTTTCAAATGGTCCACACTCGACATCTTAAATTACTTCTCCTGAAATTGAAGCTCTTTTTATGCTGCAAAATGTTAGCCTATGAGACATACATACATCACATCTAAATGAAATTTAATGTTCAGCTCTCTTTTAATAAGGGTTTTAACATACTTTCATTTTTTTTTTTAAATGTTTTAAAATGTTCATGATAAAGCTGTAATATGTTATGTTAAGTTAGAACTGAATTAACAAGACCTTCCTTAAAAATATTTAATTTAAATAATCCTCCATATTGCCTTTGTCCTGTAAGAATGACATTATTGTCTACTATTAACTTACATTTTGTTGGAGTATAAATAATTTGATGTTTGTATTTTTATTTTGAGCAGAAAAAACAGAAAATAGGTTTTAAGGCAATATCATTGTTATTATGCTGCCACTTTAGAAACGTACCAGACATTCGACAAAGTTAGAGATACAGAGAAGTTTATTATTTATAACTGCCTGAATATTAATATTCACAAAACGGGAATCATAAATGGGAAAAACAAAAGGTTATGTACTACCCACATTCTGAAAAATAACCTAGATCAGTTCCTCAACATACTATAAATTGGAGTGGGATTTTCCTTACATTAGTTCCTTGCATCTTTATTTGTTGATAGTAGCCGTTGTTGTTGACATGCCTTAAAAGAACAAATGATACCAAAAACTGAATGAATATTTATTATCCCCATTAACTAATACATTTGACTACAAAATATACATTGCCACCAGTAAATTAAAAAACTAAATTGATTTATAAACTGTTTGCATGTGTTTAGAAACACATGTACATGTCTATTTAAATTTGTTAAATATTTAAAAGTTGTTTAAAATTGAAGTCTATAATAACTGCAGAAACAAATAAATACTTTTCCTGTTGTAGAGCAAATTACTGATTGAACATAAATTTTATTTACAGAGTGGAAAAGGAATGTGGAAAGAAGACCATGCCCTAGAACCAGAGCTTAATGGAAATGCTATCAAAGAAAGACTAATGACAAGCCAACTACCTGAAAGCTGTGTATGATTAGTCCATGTTTTTAATGTTTTGTAACTTTTTGAATCTCAAATATAAAATAGTTTTTGAATGCTTAGTTGGAAGTTTTAATGTACAGTATGGAGTCCTATTTTAATGTTCTATTTTCTAATTGTATAAAATTATAGAAAGTTACTAGAAATGAAAGTTGACTTAGGGAAAGGAATGTCCATATTTCTGACATTTATTTAGACCAATTGTGGGAGAATCTAACATTTGACGTTTTATGTTTACTACTTCTTAAAAACAATTTTCTTTCCGTCAAATTATTTTGATGAACTTTATTTTTTTATTAATCAATACAATTTCAATGACCTCCATCAATTTCATTAAAATAAAAAAATATAAGCCAGCTGCTGGCAATATCATTTAATCATAACACTAATAGGGAATAATAAAACCAATGATATACGTATGTCTTGCTATGATACATGTCTTATGATACATGACAACATATTGCTAATGAACTGATATAATATCCATTTAAAGAATCAATAAATTTACATTTATAACATTAATAACTGATCAATTTTTGTAATTTTAATTCCGAGCTAAGAAAAAGTGAAATGTGCCAAACTATTATTGTTTACAATGTTATACATTAGACTGTATGTTCTATTGCACTGCTGATTCCTACTTCTATTTTAATATGATTTTTTTTCTTTGTAAAAATTAATTTTTTTTTTTCAGTTTTCATTTCAATAATTGGTTCTTTATAGAAATTTATCATGTTTTCTATTTGTTTATTTAATTTGTAACTTGTAATTTGGTTAAGACAGTTTAAATAGGCGGTTTTATAATTAGCAAACAATAGACCAATATGTCATTAGCCAATATTGTAACAATAAACTTTATTTTTTGAAAGTTTTGAATTTTAACATTGTTTCAAATATTGAATTTTGTCACATAATCAGCTAGTTCTCACAAATTGCCAAAAATCAATAGTAAATGGCTTCAAGTTTGTATTACATACAATGTGGTTTTTAAATATAGGGTATTAAGAGATACATAGGTATAACCGAAAATATGTTTATACTAGGCTATATACATCAAACAGCATATCATTTAAAACATCTATCCATAAACTCAATAAATTAAAAATACCCACTAAAATTACTTTTGGAACATATAGATGTCCCCTGCTTTAAAAGAATCTCAGTTCTTCTAATATTATATTTATTATAATTTAGCATCTTTCTAAATGTATTATTATCGTTTATTTGCGCTCTAGGATGGTTAGCACTATTCACAATATAACAGACTTATAAAATTTATTATGAAACTGTTCATTTAGAATCAAAATATAAATGTTTTGTATTTCAATGCCAATATAGTGTGGCTTCTATGGTATATTCGGGATAATGAACTGCTTATCTCTAAAAATAATTAAAGATGTTATTTTAAATATAATTAGTTTGTTGGCACCAGATACCATGTTATATAAAATTCATTAGATGTGTGTAAAGTTTTTAAACTTGAGTAGAGGTTTCTATAACCCCATTTCTCAACATTAATGGTACTGGAATTCTACAAATTTCTTTTTAATCCTAATCACAACTGAAATTTTTGTGAGATATAACAATAGAAAACTTCGAAAAATAGTCTCATGCATGTCAATAACTTTTACCCATGAAAAGTAACACACATAAAATTTTTACTGGCAGAGGTTCAGAAGAATGACATATTTACTAAACTTGTACATCAACCCTATTTGAGCTGATATTTGGTTTCATAAAATTTTTAATGTGCCACAAAATATTTGCTGTGTTGAGCATAAATTGTATTAAATATGTTTATGTATTGAATTTAATTTTTATATTTATAAGGACTATTTTAACAAACATAATTTATTTATTTATAGATCTATATTTAATCAATTCTAAGAGGTTATTAAAAATTGCATGGCATATGATAAAACATATATATCAGGTTCCATTATATACATAAAAAGTTTGAGAAAGGCTGCCAACATTTAGCTATTATTACCTAGTACATTTCTGTAATTTTATATTTTTTATGTTGAATTTTTCGGAAAACAGTAATTTATTAAAAGTCAATAAAGACACATTGATCAACTTGAAAAATAAAGTAAATAATCAAGCTTTTAATTAATATACAAATACCAATGCGTAATGGTGCATGTATTTAATTTCTGTTTACTTAAGGCTATTGGGGGAAAATGTTTAATTATTTTGTTTTAGTAAAAATTAAGAAAATAATCATTCACACAATATGTATACCATATGATTAGGGAAAATAACATCATTAAACAACTGTAATGATATATTACACAAATAGAGCAGATAAAATACTTTTGAGAAAACAAAAAGTTTTGCTACATAAACAAATGCAAGTATAAGTAAAATTTTATCATCTTTGGATTCTAAATGTAAGAACATAAAAATTTCAATTTCTTAAAATAGAGTTAATTTCTAATATTTGTTTAGGATATTAAACCAAATCAGATCTGCAATAGTATTTGTCAAAACAATATTTATGTTAATCATGTATCATGAGTCGTAGCATCTTTTTGTCTTATAACTTTAACCAAGATGCAGCCACTATTTCTTTTATGCCAAATTAAAATAACTTTTTTTAAGATTATTTATTTTTAATTTATATTTTTTTCACAAACTTCAGTAGTGATAGGCATAGAATCATATATTTTTAATTTTACATTAAAAAAAAAAATGGTCTTTTCTGATGAAGTAAAAATATTATTTTAGAGATATATGAAATGGAACACAAAAAAATTAAATTTTACAATGAAGAGTTTTCAAATCTAATATATATGAACTTGAACTAATCTAACTTAAATTTTATTTGTTAATACTAAAAGCCCCCATTATTTTGTATACAAGAGAAATCTATCTATCTGGTGGAAAAAAGATTATATATTATGAAATACTACATATTCAACAGAAATATTACTACTTTAATGAAAAAAAAAAACTAAAAGTAAATGACAGCTATGGGTAAAAACCTTTTTGTCTCCTAGCAACCAATATTTTTAGAATCTGTCTGCACCTGTGTGTACCATTATTAAAGTAATAAAAGAAGCCAGACATTGTTAACTCTTCCCAGTGAAATCATTATTTGTTAAAATCTTATACCCACCTTTATAACTTTAAAAAGAAAACAGTTTTAATTATGATTGACAGCTAGAGAAAATTATAACAATATGATATGAAAATAACTTAATTTGATATTAATTTCCTGGTTATTGTCAAAATATTTTTTTATTTCTCTGATAACATGACAAACAATAATAATGGTAATGCTTCTTTTTCTAAATTATGAGCACTTTTTATTTATTTCAATGCCGGTTAGCTGTGATATATAAGCATGGACGAAATAGCGTATGTTACTGACAATGAAATGTAGTCTTCTCTTGTAAATATAACTGTGAAATATTCTGTGTGCGTGTTTTTACCTCTTGTTCCTAATTGTAAATAATGTATGAAAAAAGAAGAGATAGGTACTAAATGTTCTCAGACATAATCTGATTTCATTTACATTAGTTGTACTTAGTTGACACCTGATAGCACAAACATTAATATTGATGTCTGTCTGCACTTTATACCTAAATTGCCTTGTGTTCTTATTCATGTAAATAAAAATGACAAACCTAATTAATTCATTGTCTTATGAGAAATAATACAGTACACCAAACCGATGATGAAATCAGGTTATTGATATTACTATACTTATTTGCCTATTATTACTATATAATATTCATATTATGTTTGTGAAATTAATTATGTGATGATTATTATATTTAAGTACTTGATGTCCAGAAAATAAATAAATAAAATCGCGTTTTAGAAAAAATAAATATCAGAACTTTAATGAAATGTAAAATATTAATGAAAAAACCCTTTTTTTTTTCTTTAATGCTAATTGTTGAAAAAAAAAAGTTTTTATTTTAAGCTTATGCTAAGTTGGTTCACTTTTCTTAATAGATGAACAAGTACATATTTTTGAAAAAAATTATGTTGTAATTGGTGTGTTATTACATTGTAAAATAAAGTTTGATTAATTGACAAATCTAATAAAAAGGTTTGAAACAATATGTCACCTAGAATCTAAAATAAAGTTATCATACAATTAACTTTAATGGTGTAGCATTATATTTCATATATATCTGTGGTTATCAAATACTAATTATGTTTATAAAAGTAATCATATTGTATATTTGATAATACAAATTAATATAACCAAAAAAAGTTCTATCCTTCTGTAACTATCATTGTTCTTGTATATATGTAGACAAAACTGTTATGTTATGTAATGGAAAGAAAGGCGATGTTTTTAACCAATTTTTTTTCATTTCAGTGTTTAAAACTTTTTTTTTTCAAACATATGTATATAAAGTGGATATTGTAATGTTATAATGTTACCATGTAAAAACTGATGTATAGAATTAAGAATAAGAAATATATACTTTATGCATTTTATCATGATAATATACACCCCACTTTAACATGTAGGATTAGTTTATTAATAAATGGTTATTATTCTTGCTGTTTTTTTTTTATATGTATGCTTGATAAGAATGCAGAAATATAGTTGGGGAGATTCACTCTTCAATTCACTCAAGACAAAATTTTTATTTATTTACAATTTCTTCATGTATGAAGGTTTTATTGACTAATCTCATTTGCACTCGAGGAGTTTGAACTAAGCCAACCAGTGGTTAGTCAGTCACTAAGGTTCATTGAAACTTCTATTTTGGCCCACAGAGCATGCACGAACTTGCAGGTTAGTTTTGCAGTATTTAGGGGTATACCTCTATTATGGAAGTGCAATCTGTAATCTCAGGTGCTTATAATTAATATTTAGCTTAGAATAATTGATTAATTAAATTAAATGATAAATAGTCAATAAAGGAATTTAACTTTTCTCAGATAAATTCTACTTTTTTATTTATTTTCATAAAACATATCGTCTAATTGAATAACTTACCTAGGAAAATTGGATTAATCATGAAATATATAATGCAAGTAACTGTAAATATTTGACCTATAAAAGCAAATGGATAGTTCTTTTGCAGGTCGAGCTGAACTTAATATTAATTTTACAATTGTTGTTTGATGTTAATATTTTAATTGCTGTCATTTACATTATGATACAAATTAAACATGCTTGAAATATGTAAAGAAAAGAACTACATTGGCAGGGAAATATTTTATGGAGGATTGAAAAACAACAGTAAAACATTGTCATATAAAGAAGTGAGAGTGTAAGGTGGAAAAAGCTAGATGATTATTAGGTTTCAAGCCACACCATGACTTCACTTAAAGTGGAGAGGGCTTGTTCCTCCAATCTCGCTGATGCCTTTTTAGGCCTGCTATCTCACACCTGCACACCTCCACGCCTGCTATCTCACACCAGCAGTCATAGCGACTAGGATTAATCCAAGTGAATTTATAATAAGCTCAACAAAATGACAGCATATAAAGATGTGGCTCATCTAAGTACCATAATATTTCCTGCTAGTCTGCTGTAATCTAATATCCATAGTGTTTGTAATAAAAAATTAAAGACCAAATATATGAGAATTTCTGATATTTTAAAATATTTGGGAAGCCTTGTTACAGAAATAAATGAAATGGAGACAAAAATAAATGATAACTGTGGGTATTGTCATGTAAGATAAAAGGTAAGTCCAGCTGTCTTTCAAGAAGAACTTGGCAAAGGCAATTTGATTGTATCGAAAATTAAGGTTTTGCAAAGTGTACATGTCCCAGTTTCTTTTTAGTGGTAAAAAAAAAAGCAATAATGATAATGTGGTAGCTAGGGTGTGTAGAGTGTAAATGAACTCCCAAAGAATTTTTATGGTGAGTCAGATGGTGCGATAAGATAAGGTAGGCCCAGGAAAAATGTCTAAAATCTGTACAGGTGTCTTGAGGACAGTAGTGAATGTAAACAGAATGTCGCGTTATGATAATGTTTTTATATATCTTAGATATATATCATAGGAGCAATACTTTTAAATTATTAAATAAAAATGATCATTTCATTATACTTTAATGTAATGAATAATACTCATATAATGTCTTTAAAAAGTCAGGTAAATAAATTGTTTGTTCCTCCTAAAAAATAACATTTTTTGGCATATCTTTTGTTTCTTTAGAGCCATAAATATATTTTTTGTTTAAGTTTGGTTAGATTTTAAGGGATGTATATTATAAATGAAGATTACAATGAAAAAATTATATTTTGTAAATGTAAACAAGAAATAAACAATCTTGAGAGATCAACAAATATTTTTCCAATGACTAGATTACAGTTTTATTCCTATTATGTACAGAAATTAGAAAAAAAAGTTTAAAGTTCATTAATGTATATATATTAAAAGTTTATAATACTTACATTTAAAGTATAAAACTAATTTTTTGTTTTAGTATATTTTTTTTCTAGTGAAATAGTAGTTGAGCATAAAGATTGAGGTAATAAATCATTCAAAAGATAGTTTAACATACATGTAGATAATTTTAAATTATACACATTTATTATTCCAAGTTCTGTCAATAATCATAAAGTTTTATATATTTTTAATATATTTATTACATCTTTTCAAATTAAAATAGTAAAATGATATTGTCGTTTTGTTTTTTCACATTTCACATCCACAGTAAAGTATTCTAGCTGTAACTGTGACCTCCATTTCTAGACTTCAGAAAACAAAATGATCAAAATTCATAAATTGTGAATATAAATATAATATTTTGGAATTACTGACCAAGATCTTACAAAATAAAATATAATTCACAGCCACAAAACTATCACTAAAATCTAATGTTTATGTTTACATTTGCGTATGTGTACATAGTCGATTCAAAATGGAAATCCATTTATCCATCTAGACCCACAAAATAAATGTTCCGAAACACTAAATAAATTGTAATTTTTCAAATAACTTCAAAGTATTAGTTAAATATTTGACATTTCGTTTTTTTAATACTAGATAACACTATCTATTTGAAATGATATTTTTTTTATTGGTGTTACCACTCTACTGGAAAACATTCACAAACTGGTAACAGGAAGGTTTATTTAATTTCATTAAAAACAATCATAGGAGGTATTCGTAAAGGAAGGAAGCTTGTGTGGAAGTCAGTCGTTGGTAAATAGAATGTAAAATTATTGAGGCCAGGAGTGGTGGTTTCATAATGTTCAGTACTGCTTTCATCATCTTTCAATTTGCTTTCTGTAAGATATTTTGAAATTATACTTTTAGTAGTTCCTTTGTTTGTTGCTGTATCCGGTAAAGTTTCTTTTATGCTTGATTCATGAAATGCTGAAGTAGATGTTAATATATTACTATTTTCGTTCAATTTGTTTAATGTTGTGATCGTATTAACTATACCTCTAGTTATTTTATCAGTTGTCAAATTTCTGTTTCCTGTGACCTTTCTGTAATATGTATCATTAGACTTATCCACTGTTTCAACACCATTTAGCGTCGTGGAATCTATATTGAAATCAACCTCAAACATTTTTGAATTGTTTATGTAGGGTGTAAAGTAAGAAGTTATGTCATACACCTGTGTATTAGTTTCAACATTTTGGCCATTTTCAGTTTTGTTTTCTATAGAATAATCAACTGTTATAGTTCTGTTAGATTGGTCTATTGCACTTGTATAATCTTTTACAAAATAATTTTTCATATTCCATTGAGTAACTGATGAATTATTATTTCCATTAGGAGTTAAAGTTGTTGGTGAGTAGTTGATTTCCGTAATTATGTTACTATAAGTTTTAGTTGCCACTTTATCATTAATGTCTGTGATCTTTGAAGTATAATAGATTGGGCTAAAAAAGTTAGCTTGCTGATATATTAAATTATTCGATGTGGGCTTAAAATCTTTTATATTTGTCTCATTTAGTCTATAATTGTATTTTGGTGTGGTATACATGTTAATATTCGAGTCATGTATGTTTGATGTAGTAACTTGAACTAGCGAGTTTGTTGAAACATTTTCAATGGTGTATATTTCTCTGGATGTTGTGTAATCACTGTCGAAATTTTCTGAAAGGTTAGAAGAGCTATTTACAACCGAATCATAACTTTTGGTATTATTATCATATAATGATGTAACATTATGTAGGACCATATATTCGCTTTTTGTAGTATCTGTCATAAGTATAGTACCTGGGTTTTCATTTTTTGCAAGATTAGTATTTTTATTTGTTGCACTAGTAATACTTGTAACATACCCAGGTTCAATAACTTCGTGAATATTTGTTGGCTCCAGTGTAAAAGTTGTATCCAAAGCTGTATAGGTACTTGTATATGGCATTTTAGAATTTTCACCACTTATTTTCTGATCAAATGAAAAGAAATGTTTACTCCCAGTAGATTCTGTAATACCGTCTTTAGAAGTTTTAAAGTAATTGTAATTATTGTTATTTGTTGAGGGAGTGAAGCTGTGCTGTGAATGTTCTGTCTGTGTCGATAGCCTAAAAAAATCTGTCATATATTTTGTTTGCTCTGTTCTGTCTTCTTCAATAGATGGTGTTTGTTTATTTATAACAAATGATTCTGAAGAGGACTCCAATTCATTTAAAAAACTACTTTTTTTTGTGGAATCATCAATGAAGCTAGTAGATACTGTACTTGAATTAATCTGTTTAATGGATGAATAATTTTCAGTGCCTGCAGAATCAAACTTGTCAATCACTTTGACAATATTATCAGCAGTAACGCCTTCACTCTCAGTTAGTGCAGTATATAATTCGTTATTGTCAATATTATGAGTTCCCGTTAATGAACTAACTAGTTGAGATGTTTTATAGTTATGATCAGTGGTTGATTTTGATGCAAGTACAGAAATTTCTTTTGTTGCTTCAATTGTATAATTACTTTTTAAATCATGAGATGCATCAAACTTTGTTTCAGAAGAGTTAATTAATGTACTTAAAAATTCAATTTTTGGCAAATAAGTAGAATGATTATTGTCAACTGGATATGTTATGCCTTCTTGCTTAGTAAATGGTTCATCATTAGAGTCAATAGATTTGGGAGTTGATGGAATTTTTCTATCTATATTGTGGGTCATAATCAAATAACTGTTGCTTGAGTTAGATGTAGATGAATTGGGTTTAAAAATTTTGTTTGCAATATGTTTTGTTGAAAGTTTTGGGTTATTAAATACTGAACTCCTTTGAGAAAATGAATAATTAATATTGCTTGTACTTAATGTAGCATCATCACTGGATTTCTCGGGTGCTTTCTCATGGTCGCTAAGTGTTGTAGGGCTTTGCATAAATGTGTGATTGTATGAGTCTGATTGGAGACTGCTTTTGTTCGTCATTGAATAGTAAACATGTTTTATGGAGGAATAAGGAAATGTACTTCTGTCACTTAACTCTACAGAATCATTTTTTTGCTTGTTACTGTGCTGTTTTAAATTGGTTATAGTATCAAATAACCTATAGTCAAATGTAGTATGGCTTTCATTTTCATTGTGTATAGAAGGTTCAATAGTTGAACTTTTAAAATTATGAGTTATGTTCACCATATCATCAATTTCTACAACTCCAGAAGTCATACTGTTCATTCCAAGTTGATCAGTGAATGGTGGGGTAAAGACATATGGAATGAAATTCGATGTAAAATTTAAAATCGATGGAGTGGTGCTATAAAGCAAGTTATTGGTATCATGTGTAAAATTATCTAATGAGGCTGTGTTGTAAAGAATAGTACTTTCAATGTTTTCAGTCTGATCTTGGGTTAAATTTAATTTAACACCCAATGTAGTAGCTTTGTAACCATGGGATTGTTTTAATTTCCCATAAATGGAATTTGGTAAAATATTTGTTGTTATTTTCATCTCATCGTTTACAGTGCTGGACTCCATAATACTACTTTGTTCTACAACCTTAGTATTAACACTGTCTGTTCCAGTTTGGTAAGGTGAAGTAGTGTAATTCGCTGCAAGCAAACTCATGATTTTTAAGATTGATTCAGTTTTGTTTTCATGTAGAGTTGAGTTATTAGGATTGTGTGAATTATCTGATGAAATGTTGTGAGCTATTGTTACTTTATTTCTCTGTGTCTGATCATTAATTGAGCCAAATTCATCAACCATAGTAGTGGTGTAATTATCAGGTAGGTGACTTTGTTGTCCATGCTTTGTTGTTTTCATCCCCAATTCACTGTCGTTAATATCATTTAGATCTGTAGCTTCAGGTGTCAAATGACCCGTTAAAAGAGGGTGAGGTGAAGTTGCTGTATATGCTGTTGTAACCAAATTCATTAGATCTAAAATTGATGCAGTTTTGTTACTAAAGTATTTATGTAGTGTAGAGTTATCATCATTTAAAAGCTTTTTAACTGTTGAATTTGTTAAATAATTACTTGAAAAAGAGGTAGCAAAAGAAATTCCAGTAATAGGTGTAGTGACTGTTAAATGGTCAGCATAACTATAACTTTCGTTTTTAATAATGGGAAAAGTAATACTTTTGTCTTTGTGAGAGTCAGAAAGGCTTGTATAGGTCGAATAATATTGATTGTTTGATAAATTGTTTCTATTGCTATTAATCCACTTTTTGTCGTTATTTATATTATTTATAATGACATGTTCTTTAAAATCTGAACTAGTAGTACTTGGTATGTTTTTAGAAAGATTGTGTTCTGGTTTGATAGTTGTCTCTGTTCCAGTAATTTTATAACCTGAAACACTTAATTTGGGTTCGTTAATTGTTCTCAAATGTCCATCACGTGTCGAATTTGAAGTGAAGGAAGCAGTGTCTTGAAGTGTAATTCCTGATTTCAAATCTGTATACACGTATGTGTCATCAACAGTTGAGAAAGTAGCATTTGATTGTAATCCATTAGATACTTTATTTAAAAATTCATGACTTGCTGTGAATTCTGAACTATTTAAAGGAACTGTAGAGCTTTTCATATTGTTTTGGTTTGTTAAATAATTAGGTTCGGTTAATGGATCTTCCAGGTTACTCTCCATTGTGATCAATGGTAATTGTGACTTGATCAATTCAGAGGATTCTGGAAACATACTAGAAGTTGAACTACTGTCTTGCAGGCTGAAGTTAGAATGCACAGTGTTATTGTATTTCATGTAGTTTATTATAAAGCTGGCATAATTTGTGAGGTTTGGTAATTGACTACTGTAGTGTATATATGCATCCTGAATTGTTTCTTTTTCATTCGTAAAACCCTCTTCAGTATTTCTTTTGTCATTATTTGTGTAGCTAGTTCCATGATTACTGTTTTTAAATTTGTTTAAAGTTTCAGTTTCTATTTTCTTGTTTACTGGTGTAGAAGTAATCATTTGAGGACTTTTTGATATTTCTTTTGGCCTAAAAAGTGCATACTTTTCAGTAATATTTGCAGATGATTGTGAGTCTAGAGTTTTATCAATACTGTTAACATTATAATCTTGGTAATTACCTGTTTCAGCTCTGACTAGAGTGATTGATTTGATAGTTGCCATAAAATTCTCGTTCAGAGAGACATAGTTTCCTGTATTGTTTATTGTTTTATAATCGAAGTAATCAGTGCTGTTTATAGTGAACTGAAGATTTTTGAAATCTGTTCTGTTTACATTAGATTTATTATCTATAACACTAATAATTTTTTTTGTATCAGTAACAGTGATTACCTCTGTAGTTGAGTTATTGTCAGGAAAGTATGTTTTAATTTCAGCCTTGTAAACATCTGAATTTTCTTTTTCCATCTTCAAATTGGTTCCATTCCTTTCTAAGATGTTTCTAGGCGATAGTTGAAAAATAGTTTTGTTTGAGTCTAATTTTGTGTTAAAACTGTCATTGCTTTGTTTGTAGTTTCCTGGAAGAATCTCGGAATATTTTCTAATACCTAAAGCTGGTTGAGTATTGGTGGTGTAAGTGGGTTTCTTATTGGGAAAAATTTTACCTTTTAATTTATGAAATACAAATTTTATCTGCACTTCTTGTCTTAGAGTTTTACAATTCAAATCATCCCATTGATTACTTTTACTAAAGTGTGCACTGACGTAAGAAATGAAATATTTAAAAATTTCATTTAATCCTTTATTATCCTCTATAGACTTTTCCAATTTAACTCTCCATAACTCCGTGTCTTCTTCCTCAGACTCTTTTATTTTTGAAGTGGAAGAACTATCACCTATTAAAACAAATAACCATGTACTATAATTCAAAAATAAGAAATGTTTAATACATTTTAAAGTAATTCTCATTAGTAGAGGAGGACTTTCTCCAAATTAAAATATACAACTGTGGACCGAATTTATAAATAATAGGTTATAATGGATCTTATTTCCATATTTTTTATATATTGTTCAGAAAAAAGTGTTGGGGTTAACAATTAAACCAGCTCGGGTGTGTTTTTCACATAATTACCAATTACCTGCAGGTATTTATATGTTTGTTTGAGCTCAATATCCTATGTTTATGTTTATCAATAAATTGTACTTTCTATTTGATTAGTATTTTTTTCATTCATTGTAATTAATCCCGTAACCCATAGCCCAACAAAAGTAATAGGTACATACTTAGACATGTGAGAAATAGAAAGAAGTCACATTTAACTTATCTTGTTTTGTTAAGAAAATGATGCAATACAAATACAAATCCTTCCTTGGAAATCAATTTCATTTCAACAACCAGAAAACCATTCAGAATTAGGTATAAAGGCGCTATGTAACACATCATAAGATACAGCTCTTAAAACTTACTGGCAATCTAAATACAGCGGTCATAAATGTATCATCCTTCGATTTTAGGTCTATAACCCATTTTTTCTTCATTACTAAGTAAAGAAAAAATATTATCACGGTTAAAAGTCGACCCTTTGACCTCCTGGTTTCTCTGCAGGTGCTCAATCAATCCACGTGGAAAACTATTGATAGTACTCACTATCAATCACCATAGGTGTTTTCGATGTCGAGAATTTCGATTAAAACGATAAACAAGGGTGTTAAATTTGGTTGTAATATTAAAATACTTTATTTGTTCATTAAATTTAATCTTTTAATGTATATAGAAGGTTACTTATTTTTTAGTAATTGATATGTGTGCTCCTTGTGATGTAATAAAGTATTCTTTATATAATTATTTACATTTTAATAAAATTATAACAGGTTATGGGCCCAGTGTCATTTTATCAAGTTTTTGACAAGTGGTCGTAAAAGTTCGTGCGTAACTGTCGGGTTCTCGTAACGGCGTCTTTTTTTCTATCCAAGTTCACAAGAAGATTTTTGGTGAGTTTGTTCACTTCATTAAAGTAAAATGCACGAAGCCGACGACACTTCACATGTTGAAAAACTTTCCAGCCCAGAAGGCTATCAAATTTGGAAAACCCAGATCAAGAAAATATTAATTTATCCCTACAAATAATAAATATAGCTAATAATAATATTTACTGCGAAGAACGAGATGTCTATATGGATAATGAAAATGTTGAAAACTCAATCGATGGTTTATAACCAGAAGAAAAATATTTTTATGGCTTTAATGATTATGGAGAATCTAGTCCAATAATATCTACAGAAGAAAAAAACTCGTATTGGGAATGGAAGAATAGAAGAAGAACTAGAAAGAGGTAAAAAAAGAACCAAAAATAAAATACTGTCACATTTAACAATGCAGTCACACGGCCACAAAAAGAAAAATTGATCAAAGCTATTAAAGAAGAGAAACCATCATTAGAAAAGAATGACACGTGGAAACTTGATGACAGATCAGAATCAGGAGGAATGTGGAAATGACATCAACAAAGAAGCCTATTGTGATGCTGACTTTAGAGGATGAATCGACACAAGAAGGAGTAATTCTGGTTTTGTTGCATTTTTCAATAATTGACCAACCTTTTGGGCATCAATAAGACAGCCCATTGTCTCCAGTCGAGTACTAAGAGTGAATACATAAGTGCTGCAGAATGTTTCCATAAAGTATTGGAATCAAAAATGTTTGGGAATTAGGTCCTATTTCAGTAAATGTTATAACTTAAACATTGACAATCAAAGCACTATAAAGTTAATAAAAAATTAAATAGTTAATAGAAAAAGTAGGCATATTGACAGAAGATATAGATTTATTAAAGAGTGTTTAGATGAAGGTTTGTTTACTGTTGTTCATTGTCCTGAAGAACAAACTGCGGATATATTAACTAAACCCTTGTTATCTGTAAGGTTTATAAAGTTCAAAACTTTATTAGTGACTTAATGCTTTGAACTATTTCATTTTTGAGAAACCACATTACAAATTAAAGTGGGATATTATCGTGATAATAATTTAATTTTGTTGCAATATTAAAATACTTAATTTGCTCATTAAATATAATCTTGAATCTAGTGTTAGCTGTGATATAGAAGGTTACTTATTTGATTGTAATTGATATGTGTGCTCCTTGTGATTAAAATAAAGTATTTTTTATATAATTAATCAGCCTATTTTAAAATTATAGCACATTCGACATATCGACATATAGTGGCAATTGCGAAGTCAACAATAGCTGACAGAGCAGAAGTATTACTGAAGGTTGATGACTCTAAATCCCGCTCCACTCATACCTGATCTTGAGGAGATTATCATTTTTATTTCTTTCGTTCGTTGAATATAGGTCAAATATGTCTACAAGCTCTATCAGTATTACTTTAATTAATTAACTTCAGTAATAGTAGCAGCATTAGCTTTAACCCTTCCTTTCTCTAAACCCCTTTACAGTTCTAGTCACCTCCAAAATATATTCCAGAGCTATGAAATACCTCAGATAATTTCAATAATAGATCAAAGAATATTTCTGCTATAGTTTCAAGTTTATTTCCTGTACTAAAAAAATAAATAATAAAACAACGAAATTAGTCCACCTTTGGAATTAATTTCAACTCCATTATTATAAGTCAGTAATACTTCGCATAGACTAATAAACTAGAGTTTACTTTTAAAATTAACCAAGTTACCACCTACAGTTCAAGTTGAGAAAATTGTTAACCATGTGCTTGTCAAAAACATATCCCAATAGATTTCCAATCTACTGATTGCTAGTCAGTAGCTGATGTGTTGCCTTCTGATGATTGCTTTTAATTATGCTAATTGCTATTAATTAATAGCTTGGATTGGAAGGTTACGTGTTGTGTTATTGTTTAGTGTTCCATCATGTTTAGTGCTCAACCAGAGTTGGAAAGAGTTTAATAAAACTGTGTTGATTCGATAAGGACATTCAGTGCTGCTCGGACAAATCCCTGTGTATAAATGTAATCTGACAGTGTGACAGTGAACAAAATATTAAGAATCGTTTTTGGGCGCCATATTTTTGTATCAATTATATAAACTTAAATAATATAACAATGTCGCAATCAACAGATTTTGTTTGACTTAGAAAGGGTGGCAAATTGAGGACCTAGGTGCACCACTAGCAATGCCTGATCTACTGCTAAAATACGCTCCCACGAGGCGTGAATCACGAAAGTGAGTATTATTGATACACTTAATACGGATCATGGAAATTAATTTCTTATTAACAATTCGTTTGGAATGCCAAATCGGGTGAACGGTTCACGACTCTTTCTTTTCGTGAGTGGCTATGAGTGCTAGGCTAGCTGGCGTGATTCGATGGACTTTTGTGATTCACGCCCCGTGGGAACCCCGCTTTATTTGGATATGTACGTTTGAAGGCACGTTGAAAAAAAAAAATATGCATCGTTTTTAAGTATTTAGAAATTATCTTGGACTTGCTAAAATTCATTGCCCGGCTTAACATGATTGTCATTCCTTATTCAACCTAAAAATAAAAATTGATCAATAAATCGTTATCTGTAAATAATATCTTAAAGTCATTTTATATATCCTATCATCCTACAGAAACATAGCGTCAATATTTGTTTAAATATAAGGTTTCCTGGAGATATTAAATATACAGCCTGTTCCTGTCCTCAACATGTAATGAAGATGGGAACTTTTAATGATTACGATTCTTCAATTCATTGTTTCCATGTTAACAAAAATAATATCTTATCTAATGAAATCCTCTTAACTAGCTCATTACAGTTGTTGTCGAATATATGTACCTTTAATTTTTCGGATCAATTGCATCACTAACTGATTGATACGTGTAAGGTTTACTGCAACTTCACAAAGCCAACGGAAACCATTTCAAACTGAAGTACCAACTGTTACTTACTATCACATACAAGCCGGGTAAACTGTCTCGTATCTTGAGAATCGCCATGAAGGGATGGAGAGGGGGGAGAGAGAGAGAGAGGTTTTTTGTTGGTTAGCCATTAGCACACTGGGTTTGGCTGCTCTATCAACTTTAAGTATAAACTGTTTTGTGGCTTCGAAATGTCCACGTCGGTTACAGGTATTACAACCCGTTAGGTCACATTGTCGCTACCGTAGCCAGCAGTACTTCAATGAGACAGTGTGTCCCATTCAATTTTTTTTCCAACTCTTAACTCCAAGTCTTAATTGTCTTATGGTTTTGGCATATCTGTGTTGGTTACAGGTTTGGGGGATGTAGAAAACATCATACAGCACTCATGGAGGTGAGCATCCATACCTACGCCGACAAACTGTCAGAAGCAAGGAAAGTAGTGGTCCTAAGAAGGGATGAGGTCAAGAAGCAGTCGTATAACAGCTATGAGGGGCGAAAACAGATCTGGGTAACAACGGATGGAATGAATTCAAAGCAATCGAAAGTCATCAGCAGTTTGATAATAGGGCATACTAGCCTGATACACTTGTACCTTCTTCTCAACAAGATCTACCTGTGAGGAGTGTGACAATGCAACATTTATCTGTTCATCACACTATCGCTGAATGCCATAAAATCCAAACGGCTCGATAGAGATCCGGACTACCTCAACGACTCGAAGAAATAAAGCAACTGAAATTCCATGAAATCATACAAAACTTTCTAGGATGTATTGGATTCTACCAACAAATTTAAATAGATAATGTCTTTGTTAATAATAATTTGTGCTGAAGTAACTTAAAATATAAATTGTTTAAAAAACAACTTATTTTATTTCAAATATGTGAGTGAATGCACAGCAAACTTTTTTAGTTGTATGTTCATATTTTGTAAACATGTTAAATTACTCAAATGTAAAACTAGGTAAACAAAAGAATAATTCATGATCACTTTAGATTATTAATTTAATATTCTCTTTCATTTGGTTATTTATTGTTTTCAACCTGAAAACTTTTCTTTACTAATTTGGACATTTATTGTTGCATTTTTCTTTGCTACACCTAAGTACATATTAGTAGGCCAGCTTGCTATTATGAAATTATTAAAAGTGAGGTATCTCGGCAGGCAGACACATTGCCCATTGCCTATATGCTTAATTTGTTTAATAAATGGTTGAATGTAAACAACATTAGCATGTGAATAAAAACATTAAACTATCGATCTACTTCCTGTTATTGTATTTCATACTGCATGATCCGGTATTCCGTGGACTAACCTTCTATGATTACCGATTAATTTGATCAGTTTTACGAGAGAAAAAAATTGTTTCTCTTTACAACAATTTTTTAAGTGTTTCGAATTACTTTCTCACGGCAAACTCATCAATTTCGTTTCAATATTGATAATTATACGCCTGCAATTCAGGATATAGCAAACCTTATTTGTTTAATGGCTAATAGCTTTAAACGTGAATTGGAAAACAGATATGACGTGATCGATACCTGGAAATTCGTTTTTTATTATCTATAGTTAAATGATTATTTAGTCCCAGGCTTCATATAGTCATCGAATCCATCGCAAATTACCTAAACGTTATAAATAGCCTTTGCCATTGATTACTTTTCATGAGTTTCATTAGCTTAAAAAAAAAAACTATTATGCGTGTAATCCACCACATAGATTTAATATAGAAATAATAGGATTAATAGATAGAAATCGACTATATGAGGGTCGGCAAGATGTAGGTGTCCTTACCGACTGTGATAAAAAAAAAAAAGGCTTGAGGGACAAGCTAATAACCCTTTGTCTCGCCGAACAGAAGTAAAAAATTGAAAGCAGGTCAAGGCCGAGTGGAGATATCAGATGGCAAAGCACTGATCAGAAAAATTGTTAAAGCCACATACTCGGTTGGTTAGAATGAAAAGCTCTTTCTTTTGAATAGATCAAAGCAGAGACTAAAATACCCGAGCGGTGGGTAAGATAGAAGTTCGGCGAGAGGATTTCTGCTTAAATAGGAAACTCCCTCTCGGCTTACACACCTGCTGACTTCCCCCAATCTATTTCTCAATCATATTTATGGGCGCCTGCATTCATCAATCATATTCATGGTTCTATCCAATAGAATTTTCTCTGAAGCCGGACAAGAAATCAGTGAAAACAGGAGCCGTCTGAGTACATTGAAAGCTAACATACAAATTTTTTGGAAAAGTAAATTTTGGTTGCTGGAGTCAAATCATTTTGAATTCTATATGATGTTTCTAGTTTTTTACTTTTAGCTTCTGTTTATGTGTTTAAATTTCGTTATTTCCCCCACACTACTGTTTAGAATTTTCTGTTTGATTAATTTTTAATTATAAATATGCTTTTTTATTTTTAAATTACCCATACCTATTTTATAACTACACCAATGTACATTATTATACATATATGTATACACTATAACAAGAAATTTAATATATGAAAAAATTGAGGTTTTCTGTTTTATCTAAATGTGGAGCAGCGAGCAGCAATTTGTTGTTGCAGTTTACAATGAAGGTTTTGATATCTCCAACATATTCGATTGTTAATCGACTGTACGATAATCATAGACTCGGGGCAATCGATTTTGCTGGCCTATCGAAATCGGTTATCCCTATCGTGGGGTAACCGATTTCAATGATTTTTTTTTTTGGTGACACTAGATAGATTTTATAGAACTTTATATAAAGTTCAAACTTTAATTTTTGAACATCGTTCTCTGTCTTGGTTCCGAGTGTTCAATAAGGCCATCATAAATCATTCTGTTTGTTTTTTACGTAGGATAAGAAAAAAACTAAATAAAGAAAATAATTACAAAGATATTCTAAAAAAATTAATTTTTGGACGCTGACAGTAGAAATCACGGATTTAATCTCGTTTCTGCATATTTCGATATGTTTTTGTTCAATGATTTTCCTATATTTTTATTTTTTTGAAGTCGAAAGACAATAATCAGTGAACGAGACAGTTTATTAGATATATGAAATATTTTTGGGGTCTTTTTGGGAATAGGGGCCCCACTGATATCTACCATTGTTTTGGTTATTTTTCCACATTTGTCCTTTTCTGTAATGTTTCTATCTATATTTATGTTTACTTTGACTCGTCTTAGTGAACCTTGGCACCTGATAATATTTCAGTTTAGTTTTGTGATCCTGGAGGGAAACATCATGCCGTTAATTGGTTTAGCTGCTGAAGTAGATACGAAGGATAGAGCGGTTTTGTTTCTTCAATCTAAGAGGGTATTGCATAGTAAAAAAATCTGTTCTAATGGCCATCAAATGAAACTTTATCCAGACGAAAAGGATAAATGGAGATGCAACGTGAGAGGCTGCAAAGAAACCTTTGGATCGAGAAAAGTCACATACTGTGAATCATTCACAAAATTTCGTAGATCCCACCACAGTTAGTCATACACAACGAATTGAATCGTTATGGTCACAAGCAAAGGCAAGAAACAAAAAAGAACATGGAAGAAGAAGAAGTTTGATAGACTCATATTTGTGTGAATTTTTATGACGCAACTGAAATAGCGGTAATAATGTGTTCAATCAATTAATAAATGACATTATAAATTTTTAGCCACCAGAATAAATATGTTCAAATACTAAAACATCTTTTACTAAACACTTTCCCTGAACCTTTCATTTACAGATAATAGACTAGAGAAATCATTAAAAACAATCAGGGATCCCTCTATTCCCAAAAAGACCCTATTTTTGATTGAAAACACCGAGTAGTAGCTTCACAGTAATTTTAATTACTTTTTAAGAAACCCTCGATATTGCTTCTTCACTTTTTTTGTCGATGTACATTTCATAGAATAAAATTTAAATCTTAATTGACGTGAAAAATTTTAATAAATAGCTTTATTTATTCTTTTAATCTTAAAAATAACGAAAAAAACACGGCGAGGAAACACGAATCCTTGGCTGTGGGTAAAACGAAAAAAAGGCAATGCGGGCCACTAGTATGAATTCCGATCTACTTACTTGGGTTTGTCCTATTAAAAGGGGCAGAGAGTGCTGTCGAAATAAGAAACATCAAGCACAGAACTAGACGACAGCAGACCATCGTCGTCAGTGCGAGTCGGCTCGATTGGGACTGAGGCTGGCGAGAAAAGATTCTGCAATGCAAGCATATTCATAACAGCCTATGTTCTCCATTGTCCTTCGGTAACTATTTCAGATAAGTATTTCTTCGAGAACGAAATCCAAACTACGATCATGGATAGGGGATTTTCACTTCCATCATCGTCAATATCTGTGTATGTTCTCCGGTAGCGGTCGAAAAAACGACTCCATTGATCTGAAATTTTAAAGGCATATCCAGTGCCGTAGAGACTAGAGCTTTTGCCACCTGGGGGGGGGGGTCCCAGTTTCCCGCCCTTTCTAAGGCAATCAAAATCAAGAATAACTGAGCATAAAAAAATATTTCTTTTGTTTAAAAACATTGTTGTATGCTTAATGATAAACTGTGAGCGTAGTTTATATATTTATTCTTCTTGCCTTTTTATTACAAAAGTCTTGGATGACCTTTTCACAAGTTGTAAAGTTTCATTAGATCTAGATAGGCGACGTATTCTTCATTGCCGATTCCAAATTTAAGCAGCATTTCTTTTATTTTTTTCACTGATTAAGCGTAGAAATGTCGACGTCTAGTCGGGCCGCCGGGGTCAGCACGCATTTTTGTTAAACTGTATACTTATTATAATCATTGATTCTTTTGAATATAAAATTTTTATATTGTTATTTTTTTATGTATATAATTTATACAAACATATTTTAAAATGCCACTCCGGGCGGACCACCCCTTACTCCTAGGTACGCTACTGAGTATATTACACAACTCGGAATATGCTGATTAGTTTTTGAATAAAATACAATAAGATATAATATAGAAAAAAAACCGTAAAAAATAATTGAGTAGTTTTTTCACAATAATTTTAATCATAGGTTTATAAAAAAACTCACGCAGTGTCTTATGACTTCTCAATACCTATTCTTCACTTCGTACGTCCTTTATTTCATATATATATATATGATTTCAAATTCATTTTACAAAATATGGTTTAGATCATCATCGATTAAAAAAAATTTTAAACTATATCAATCAACCACTCTGATTGATTGCACGCTTTCCTCAAGGGCAAGGGATGAAATTACAAGCCCACCGATTGTACGATCTTTATTTATAAAGACGCATTCAGCTTCGTGTCCCAGCACTGGGGTAATAACCCAACTGGGGTATAATCGATTCTAAGTTGACTAAGCACTGCTTAGTAAGCAGCCTCAGAGATGGTGCAAGTCGGCTTTTCCAAGCTTCATCACAAAGGAGTTATCAAAATAAGAATTGCATTATAAATGAAATTCAAGTCAAGTTTAATGCATCACATAATTAATAGTTTTGCGCAAACGTTTTTACGTATTCGAAATATCATGAACCCATATCCACAGGGAGAATATTGCCGGTTTAAGACTTTAAAAAAAAATCAAAACTGGCAGGAAATATAATTATATTTTTAACAGCCATTTCATGATAAGGCTTCTAAATTCTAATAAGTGTTAAAATGAAAAAAAAAATTAAAACACCAATATAACACAATAATAATACGTATAATAGTAACTACCAAGATCAAATTCGAAAAGTTTCATCTATAAACACATCAGTCATTTTAGCAATTTTTCTAGCCACTTCCAGAGCAAGACAAATGGCTATACTCCCTGTTTGAAACACCAGACGATCGTGTTCGTGTTCAATGAAGAGCTTCTAACCAATATTTGATATTGAAACTCCTGGAATATAGTATCCTAGCCTAATTAGCTGACATAAGCTTATCTCAGCTGACACAGCTTCAACGTTGGCAAACCTATTTTTTGTAATTCTCCTTTATTTACAATTATTGAAAAAAGAATATAGTTACAAAAATACTATTCTAACTTTAATTAACACATATAATTTCTATAAACATTAGAAAACCCCCATTACATAAAAAAAGAAAACAGAAGTTATGATACTAAAGAATAAACAAAATGAAGTATTACATGGCAACACAAGCTTCAAACAAATAGCCTTAAACACACAGAATTCATAACTTCGTGGATATAAATGTATACATATTCTAGTATGAAATATTACAGTGCAGTAGAGATGCATAGTCGCGTAAAAAAAGGAACCCGAAGATCTGGTCATTGTGCAAACGAAACGACCAACCACTGGGTTTCGTTCGTTTAGGAACGTATCATGTGACCAAAGCTCAGTGTAAGTAGCAGTCCCGTGGGGGCTCTGTTTTTCGATTTCCAAAAGAACGGATTTTTAATGATTGGAACATTGCCCAATTATGCGGACAGGGTCGCGGCCTGGGAAGAAATTCAAGAGTAAGATGTGCACGGAGCAGCGTGAAAGGGCTTGAGCAAATGGACCAGTGGACAAGCCCAATATCACAACTGTGGAGCGAACTTCCCGAGAAAGTTTCGAGAGCACCACACAGCCAAAACTAAGGGTGTGGCTGGCGACCCGGCTTCTATTCACTGCTGAAAACTGTAAATAATATAATATAAACCACTATAAATAAAGTCTTCATTTGGTGTAAACCATATGAATAAAATGTTAATCCTCAGAACATCATTAGTCCTCAATTTCCTATTACTCCAGTGGCCTTCTTCCTCCCACTTTTTTTCTATGACAGTACTAAGTAAATAATAAATTATCCAATTATTATTATTTATTCTTCAAAAGAAAAATACAATAAGTGTAGCTGCAATAAGATTTTTTCCCCTCTCTTTGACTGAATGTTTGTTGTAACTCACAATAATTGTGGTAAACCAAGTCAGTAAGCCCTTGTTTTATAAGGGATAATTTAAATACATGACTAGTATGGTTGTAACAGAATGCTTATTAGAAAGTCACAATGTAAATAATGTGCACACCATATTCAAATGTAAACAGCAGAGTGAGGCAAAATGGCCAGGTACAAACAAGGTTCATCTTTGTGGCTATGGCTCGATGAATAATTTTTGCAGCATTATGTCTTTGCAGGTACTCCCTTCCAGCCGGAACTTAACAACCTGAAGTCACATGTTGTACAAATTCTACTTAACTCCTATATACGAGACTGAAGTCATAGATATCTTCCCCACAGATGTGCTGCTTTATTTAGGCTCCTGGAGCAATAACTTGCTCTTGTATAACCAGAAGGGATCTTTTCGTTTCTCATCCAGTATAGCGATGTTTAAGAATCCACCACTAGGGGGTGGCATAATAGTGTTCTTTGATATTCCATACATCTGTGAGGGAGGCAAAGGTAACAATTTCTTGGTTTTCAATTCACCATAGGTTGAGGATTGTGCATTTATTATCCAGTGATGCCAGAACTGAGAAAAGGTCAGAATCATGGTTTAGAAGGTAGCTTTGTAGACTACCTAGCATGCTTTAATTAGGTTGAATTAACTATGTTCTCCCATGTTTCTAGGTGGTCTTCTTACTGAGGACTTAGAATGTTGTTTTCGTAAGAGTGCCATTTGGACACTGAGATAGCGATCCAACAATTCGCGGTATATTGTTGTCCATTTTAGAATTCCATAGCAGTTCAACTGGTACTTAAACTGATAGAGCCCATGTATTTAAAGCTTTAATCATACATCCACCTCATAAAAAACTTTGTATACACTTCTTTTAAAGAATTTTTGATATGGTCTCTTAATTTCAACAGTTGATACATTCCTAAATAATAATAAGAATCAGTTTCATCAAGCTGTCCAATAATTGCATCTTTTGAAGTCTATATATCTGCTTTAATTGGTTTTCTTTTTTTAGCATATAACGTCGCACATTTTTCTGTATCCAGCTCTATTCTTATGTCTTCACTGTAAACTTTTACTGTTTCTAAGAGGGTCCTCAGAGTGAAACAGCTTGATATTATTATTGAGTTTGTATCCCTTGCTGGTATCATCAAGCATCAGTCTGCCGAGTAGGTTAAGAGACAGGCAAAACCAAATGGGACTAAGAGAGAGAGTTTCCCTGGAAAATATCTCACTTTATGGATGTGGGATTACTAAAACATGTTAGTACAACTCATTGCATGTCTGTGTACAAATAGAGACTATCCATAATTGCATGAGATTTTTTAATAAAGCTATTGTGTTGTAAACTTTGTAGATTTTTAATTTCTCTAACACCCAATTGTGTGGTACTGAATCAAAAGTCTTTCGATAATATATAATTTATTGTTATACTACCAGATCTTTATTAATTAATTGGGAGGCAATAAAAGTATCAATGGCCATGAGTTTTCTGTGTCCTCTGGAATTTTGTTTATTACCTAACTCTGTGGCCATAATCTTGTTTGTGCAAATGTGATAATTAATTTTATTGATGCAGAGCTTATACACAGAATCGAAACATGTTTAAAGGTCTGTGGTCCACAGGTTCAAGAGTTTCTTTGCTACCCTTAGGTGTCAGGTATGTTATGCAGAACTCTGATAGAGAAGTTGTCTCACTTGTTAGAAGCTTCTGATAACAAATTGCAAGAGAGTGGTGAACATTGATCAATTTTTGAAGCAATAGTTTTGGAGTTATTTGGGGCTGAGAGACTCTCCAGTTTTTCATTAGCATTTGTGACCGTCTTCTTTACTGATGCTGGCTACTTCAAGTTGTTTTGATCCTTCCTGCTCATAAGACATTGTCTTCTTCGAATTGAACCAACCAATTTTGCTTCTTCCTATTTTCAGTTTCCATGTAACTTTTGATTCTATATAATTGTATATACTGTCAATTTTTGCTTCAGTTTATTTATGAGAACATTTGGTTTGATTTCACTTTGACTTTTCTGTTCCTTTGTGGTCTGAAACTATTACTTCATCAATCTTCCTTCTTAGTTATGGAGAGACGTTTTCTGGGTTTGACATATAATTAGTGATAAAACCAATTTTCATCCTAAGGTATTCAATCCTTTTCTGATTTTTCATGTAGGGACCTTAGTTGAATTCATTTTCCTGAATTCACTTTTTCAGGTCTTTTACCAACCAAATTCTATTACAAATATTCGGGCTACCACATATGTACAGTGATACATTATTATAGTAAACTTCAATCAGTGATTAAAATAAAGCTGTAATACAACATCAAAATAGGGAAATAAATAAAATGTCTTTATAGCTTTCATTTTTTATTTTATTAACAAAAATATCATCAGATTCATTGCTTTCATGACGCCTATTAACTACATCAATAGTTAATTCTATTGCCCTCATTAAAGCGTGAGTAGTGAAAACTGGAGCAGATTTTAACAAATCGTATAATGCTGTCAAGAACATTTTAATGAATTGTAGCTCCTTCTGTAAAATAAAAAAGAAAAGAAAATTTAAATAACCATTCATCAATTCTATGCATGCCTATATTTAAATAAGTAATGGCCAAAGAAAAAATATTTTGAGCATGTCACTATCCTAGTCAATATTAGCTATCCTTTCGCACAACCTCACAAGAGGATAGCCCAGAGGTAGAGCACCAGACCAGGGATTGGGGGGTCTAGCCCCAGCCCTATCAACATCTTTTTTCTTTAAGTAATAATCACATATTATAAATAATGGGACCAATACCAAAACAAATAATTCATAACATTTAAATAAGGTTTTTGTAATTTCTTGAACGTATCTAAGAGTGTTGAGACCTAGCTAGCTAAAAAATGCTAATACTCATTAAAAATATTATAAAAAACCATATAATTGAAAATATATAACATGATGTAATGATATTTTTATGATCAAATTGAATTTTATTTAAAAATGAATATCTAGTTAGATAGAAAAGCTGGAATATATATTTTTAATACCTTGGATGTGAAAACTATATATTTGATAGGGTGGGGTAGGGGTGTGATTGCCAATAAATAACAGCTGGTGCTAAACAGAAGTCAGTAACAGAAATGTCATGTGTTTGACAAGCAAGAGTGGGTGCCAGCACGGAAGCATGAAGGCAGTTGAAGAAACCAACTCATCCCCCAACAATGAATGAATAATGTATCCATATTATTATAAATCACTGTTTTTAATAGCTAACCATTATTTGAATTTCTCGTACCTAAAGCTTCAATACGACAAGGAAGAGGTGAATTAATTGATTGGTGAAGTGGCTGGGTCGATTTCAACGCTCAAGGGATCTAAATTTAAGATAATCAACTGGAAAATTTTTCGCGGTTGTAAAATGTTTTAAAAAATTCATAAAAAATCGAAAAAATGGCAGACAAACAATGAAGGGGGGTTGGAATCAAAGAGTTGTTTTTATTTAGGAAGTTTATTTCCAGTCAGATTTTCAAAATTCTTATCAGCTAGGGAATCGTGCTAAATCAAAAATACGGTCTTCATTTTCAAAACCCACCAAAAAACGGTAGTGTGTAACCACAAAACAGGCCCAAAATCTGATCACAGATTCATAATCCTTCAATTAAGTGAAATAAGTGATCATTCTAAACTTTTTATGTAAAACACAATTAAAAACTGTTATCTTTAACAGTTGAATAGTGATGTCTTCCTCTGTGAGCCCAATTCGTACATGAACTTGCCTGGGACCTACCCATCCCCCACTCCTATAGTGAAGTGGAACCCCCTGGTTGATGAAGCCTAATTATTTATAAATGTATACAGCCTCTGTTAATTTAAAATAGACACATTTATGCACTAGAACCATATAGAACCCTGAGATCATATTGAATGAAATGTTATAAATGAAACTATTTTTTTCATAAATGCCCTTTTACTCTTTATAAATAAGCAAGTAAAATTGTAGCAAAGATGGATTATCATAATAATAAATAAGTATCTATTCGCCAAATTAATACTTCCAATAAACTTAAAAAACACTATTAAAAACTAAAATATCAGTACACCAAACTTCTGATAATCTGAGAGCCTTCAAACCAACAAATTAAATGTAACTGCATGTTACCTATCTCAGGAATTCACTGGTTCACCTTCTTCATAATAAGAAATAGGTTTATAATGATAAAACAGGACACTGCTGGGCTTGCAAAAATGAAGGACTAGAAAATAAATATGTAACCCTGCTCGGTATTTTAAAATTTGACATTCACTTGGTTTAAAAAAATATTTGTTTTGCAAAAAAAAATTCCAGCATACCTAAGTAACAAACCTATAAAACTTTTTTATCTTATTATAACCCCCCTCCCCTTTTCAAGAATTCTTAACTCTTTATAGCCTGATTTTAACCATGCCACTTGACCCCATCAAAGCCCCAGGCAATCGAGTGAAGAATAAAATAAGATAACTATACCTTGGACCAAATATGGTTTAAAACATTCAAAGTCTGAGTTTCAATGGATGATGGAGTTATTATTTTATTCTCTAAATTATGTAGCATTAATGTTGCCAAGTTTATTGCACTTATTTTCTGAGACTCATCACTACTAAATGAAGTTGCTTTAATGATACGAGGACACAAAATCCTTTCTTCATTATCCCCATAATGATTTTTTTTCCAAAAATTAACTATTTCGGAGAAGAAACTGGAACTGAGTACTTCATGGTGGTGAGTAACTAAAAGCATAAATAAATAATATAAATATTTTTAAATCATTTAAATTTATAAATATTGTACCATGATTAATTAATTTTCAGAGTAATAGCGGCCTAATCACAATTGACTAGCCTACCATTATTTTGTAAATAAAGTGTTTCTCTCTCGATAAAAATAACAAAACTTTTTTTTACAATTATCACCATTATGTACTTTTATTCTTTGGATTTAACAAAAGGTGATTGTGCAGCCTATATCTACGTTATCACAGTTTTTACAAACTATTTTACATTTATAGTATATTTTTTATTTTACTACCGCAATGTTGGCCATCATTATGGATAAGTATATGGCATTGTTTCTATGTTAGGTGTTTCGATAATACTACACAATGCTTTTTTATTGAAGCCCACCAAAAAAAACAAAACAAAATAAATAAATAAAAAAACATTGAAACCATTAACCAAAGAAACATACAACTAAACAACAGAAGAAATTGTTAAATACTTAAACATAGTAAATAATAAATGGCATACCAACTAAAATTGGCATAGTCTTACTTAAATAAGGTTTTGTACTCAAATAAGGTCAGCGCTCATGAAGAGGAGCGCTGATATCTTACTAGCCAAAATATAATAATACAGATTCCAACCATTATAAATCAGCACAGAAAATAAAATAAACTCCATATAAAAGCAATTATTTGTAAACAAATATCTACATTGTAAATAAAATAACAAGTAAAAGAACAAAAAACAAAACAATAGAAGATGATGAAAAGTTTAAAGAAAGAAATAGTTAACTTTTACAGTATACACTAGTACATACAAAAAATAAAAAACTGGAGGCTTAAGGGTACAAGAGCAGACTAATATCAAGTTGGGACAATAATACAGAAAACATACCAACAAAAACTGAAGATAAGAGAAAAAGAATATTTAATAGATAAATCAAAATTAATTAATGAAATAGATTAGAAAAAACAGTGATAAAGTATACATCGAGAAAGATATGACTCAAGACTGATTTAAAAGAGTCACTGCAGTCTTTTAACAAACCATTCTCCTCCTCTCAGCTTACCGAAATGATGCATGCTCGGGTCCTTTGATATTTTAGGCGTAGACAAGATTATAAATTAAGTGTGCTATTGTTGGATTCCAAAATAAATTGTAGGATTTTTTTTAGGATGGAGACATTCTCTAGTGATTCCAATCATCAACAGAGATAAGATACATACCTAGTTTTGAGCCCTAACTTTATGCAAATCCATGAAAAAAAATTATAAATAACACAGTATTCCAAACAATAGACCTTAAATACTAATCTGGGCTGCTAGTCAATAGATTAGTACCTACTCAAAGTCAGGTTTTTGGAAACCTAGAATATATCTTGTTTTTATATTTATAAGTGTGTTGATGTTTATTAATGGCTTGTAGAATAAGTGTACAAAATAACTGTAGTTTTACATACCTTGTAATATTTTATGTATTTAGGTATTATTTTATGTATTAATATTAAAATGGTGTCTATGGGACTGATAAATATGCCTTGTATTTGGCATCTGATTGTATTTGAGCAGCTACACTTATTTGTGAATTATTCAATGTGAAGTCTTTTCTCTCTAATTTTTGTAGAACAAAGTTCATTGATTCATGCATTCAATAAAAATAAGTATACTCAATTATAGCAAAGTATCTTGGGAACATAAATATTTCATATTCGTCTGTTTACATGCATTATAATTTCATTCTAATATATTACTCTATAATTTAAGTAGAAAACTATTTATATGATTACCTATTAAAAAAACACAGTCCCAAGAAACTACATATAAATCCTTTAATATGTTAGTTTCATTCATTTCATGAAGTTGTGTACTGAGTTGCCAAAACTTGTCAAAAATGAGAATAAAATTTTGAAACGTGGATTTCTCAGAATTTATCTCTCTCATAAATTTCTAAAAAAAAAAAATATATATATATCAATACTAATAAATCTTTTTTCAATAAAACCAATATTAAATTTGTAAATAGATATTTTAAAAATTAAAACTCATGCACCTTTACATAATTATTGGTCCTTAATTATAAAAATCTTCCTAAAAGAAATTTCCCAGTCAGCCAATAGGAGCAGAAAGCCATTCAAGCAATCATCATTGAAGTGTAAGAGTGATGATATTACTTTTCTCACTGATGAGAAAAATTTTGAAATGGAGACGAGATACTTTGAAAAACTCTGTAGTGCTATTTACCAACTAAAGAACCAAAAGTCTCCTGGAATCGGTGAGTTACCTGCAAAATTGTTCAAGCATGGTAGAAATGAACTTATGAAGATCCTGCAAAACATCAGCCTCACTATTTGGTCTGAGGAAATTATCCTGTCTGCTAGAAATAAAATGATTATCAGCCCAGCTCATACGAAGGTGATCAGTTAATCGGTTATAATTATCACATAATAGCTCTCCTCCCATGTGTGTAAAAAAATCATTACACAAACTCCTATTACATCCTTTTGCTGAAAGTGAGGTTGGCCCTTAGTGAAGTGGGTTTATATCCATGAAGTTCGCAACAGATCAGATTTTTAATTGGCAAACCATCCTGGAGGAAGGAAGAGAAAGAATTCTAATAAGTTACCTCTTTATTTATTATCTTTACTTGAGATTTCTACTGAGAAATAATGACTTGCAATAAATGAAGATAAGACCAAGTATATTGGTATCAGAACAAGTAAACATGCATCAAGAAATGAAGGTGATTTTTGGTCTTTGACTGGTTTGGTGTCCAAATTCACATACCTTGGTTCACAAGTAACAAATGACAACCAGGTAACTCAGGAAACAAAAACGTCTAAGTTAGCCAACCGTTACTACTTCAGACAGCAACAGCACCTTTGTAGCAATATTGTTTCTCAGTGGATAAACATCTTTGTATAAGACACTTATGATAGCTGTAAGGGCTTTGGAAATTGAAAACTTAAACTGACAGTGGCTATGTTGTGATTAAATATAAGGAGAGAATACTCACTCACTAGAACAAGAGAAGCCATAGGTAAATAAATCTGAGTAGGTTCCTGGAACTATTGAGTGATGTACACCTGTTAAAGGTACAATAGACGCCTCTGATTCGAAGAAGCAGCTTAAAATAGTATAACTTCAGAGCTGACTAAAAGAACATCAGATACTACAACTAATAGACTGGGAGGAGGAATATGGGCTAACCCAAAAGCCAGCCGAACATAGCCAATCTCTCATAAGCGCTACTGTTCTTATGTAAACACAATTGTTTAAGTGAATAAAACTTAAAATTAACTTAACCTAACCTACCTATAATAATATTAAAATAGTCTTAACCTAGTGTGGCCTTTGTAACACTGATTTGCCCAGTTCTCATTAATGGATCAGAAATCTGGACAACCAACACACATACAGACTTACTTGTTCTGCAGGCATATATAAATAAGTGACCAAGAGGTAGGTATACGAAGAGTTCACAGAGCAGTATTTAATAAACGTGATGAAATTGGGAAGGTTAAGATGGGTGGGCCATGCAGATCTGATGAGGGAACGATACATAACAGATGAGTGACGATATGATCCGAAAGAAGTAATTGACAGAAGGGGAAAAATTACAAAGAGTGGGAAAAAGGAGGCTGATGGTCAGACTGTGTGGCCAACAGTGTCATGAACATTTCGATTCAAAAACTGTTGACAACCACACAAAACTATGCTAAGTAAGTAATTATCAAAATAAATAATAATATAATACCATAAAATATTACCTGTATAGTTAAGAATGATGATGAGACAGAAGAAATACATGGACTAAGACACTCCTTTGTGTCTTCCTTGGTACTGAGTTGGTCATTCACATCTTCCTGGATTATACTATCAGTAGCCATTAGACATTTTTCTATTTGATCTATAAAAAAAATTAACATAAAGTTCTAGGAGGGGTATTGGGAGTAAAAACGTCATGAAAAATCATCATGTGGGGGAATTCCTGTGCACGTGCAGACAGGGTTTGTACAAAGGGGGACATTGATGTGACCTACTTAAGTGGGTTTCAGTTGTTAGTGGGCATTCAGTCTTTACATTTCCTAAACAAAAATTTATGTCATCAGATCAGAATTATTGTGAAATAAAAGTGATCTGGAAATCAATAAGTGTGACAACAAAATATATATTTCATATTTTTTTTTTTTAAGTTAAAGTTATAATGTTCTGTAATGAAGTCAAATAAAAATTTTATTTTTTTTTCATTCCTTTAGAATATTCCTTAAATTATACAGCATATAGAAGTTAAAAAATAAAATGTATTGTATGGATTTAGTCTCTGTGGAAACACCAAAAATATTTTACTTTCATTCAGGTGCAAAACAGACGGATCATCTTTTGTCTGACTTGTGATACCAACAATCTTTTCTAGATTGCGGTCATACAAATGATTTAATCAATATAAATTTTAAAGGTATATTCCTCAACGATCCAGATTAGTTTTTGGTTAAAACAAAATAATGGCAAGTAAGGAACAAAAAAACATGAAAAAAGTGGAGCTCTTTTAAATGGTTGCTAACTTTTAAAATTTATGAAGTCCCAGCTATGATTTTTCAATGCCCAGAAATCAAAGTTAGAGGCTATTTCAAATTTTAAGTACTGAATTGTATGACTAAGGACACATGAGTACAAAGACAGTAATGCATCAAGAATCACAAATATATAATATCAATGTGCATTCGAAACTGGAAGGTCAATGACAGCCCAGATGTTCCGCTTGAAAAAAATCAAAAAAGTTAGGATTGCAAGTAACCATCTTTTTGTTCATTTCAAAGCCCTTTATGACAGGGACAATCTCTATAAAGGTCCTAAATTGCAATGATAAATATTGAATGGCAAGTCATGATAGGCAGTGATTTCAAAGATTCCTTCAAAACGGAGGACTGAGGCAAGATTGGGCTGGTGTATCTCATTTTCAATAAAGGTCTGTAAGAGGCTATGAGAAGATCTGGGATAACTGCAGCCTTAATAAATAGATCAGTAGAGATAACCCTGATGACACTCCGACTTTTTTTTCCCCAGCATGGAAATCAACAACTCCCGATCTTGCTTTTGCTTTGAACAACATGGAAGTGGTGCCGCATCATAATCTCACAGACCAGCTTGGCAGAAACAACCACAGACTGATAAAAATTTCAATTTACATTGATTTACCAAAACCTGAAGCTCACTTCCTAGATTGAATTTCAAAAAAGCAAACTGGGACACAAATTCACGAAGTTCACCAACAAAAACATTTTGTCTATTAATGTAGTCAGTTAAGGTAAACAAAACTGCATAAGCCTTTTGCTTCTATCGTATAGAAGAAGAATGAATTTATGAAACTAAGTGTGTTGGCCGACTTAAACTGTGCTGGTTAGATGGTGTAGCAAGTGATGTCAGATGGATGAAGCAAAGGAGAAATAGGCCAGTGGTAGTCATTGCTGGAGGAAGCCTGGTCTTTGTTAGTTGGGTTGTGGAGCCAATAAAGTAAGTAAGTTTTATACATGAAAAACATCCACGAATACAATACAATCAGTCGCAAGGGAGTTAATGATATGTCATATGTGAAAGGGGACAAAGTGTTCATATTTTTTTTTTCCTGAATAATAATCTGAAATCAGTTAGGTGACTATTTTTTAGGTACTAGTGAATTTTATGGCCACATGTGTCATTCATAAGAGACCACTATGCCTAAGTTTATTAAACTACCACTGCGAATTGCACACAATCTATGTCTACACCAAAAGCTAGTTTGTTATCAATCATCCGAGCCTTTGCATCTGAAGTCTAAATGTGGTCATTGAATTCAATAGTACCATTTTTTTAAATAATTGGCATCACAAAAAGAATTTTTTTAAATCAGCATTTCAATTAACTTCATTCTGACCTTTTTTTACTCAATTCCATAATCACAGGGTTTTCATAGGGCATAGGTCATGCAAATAAGGAGGATTGTAAACAACAATTAGAGGTGCTTGCATTAACACACAGCTTTAATTTCAATATTTTCCAATACAATAATCATTAGTAAAATATTTAAAGTAAATTTAAATTACCATAATTGAAGCCTTCGTTGATCAGCCAATCTTTAGTTATTCTTTTGAAATTGTTGGAAGCTATTTTATTGCAAGCTTGTAACATAGCAGTGGGTAAGTCTGGAGGAGACAGACAAGTTAAACTTTCTTCAATTTTTTTTCCACAACTTTTCATTACTTCAACTATCTCAGGTATCATACTGAGAAGATTTTTTGTGGTGGATAGTTTTTTTTTTGAATCTAGTTGATTACAATGTACAGAACATTGTATATTTTCTTTCTCCTAAATATTAAATAAATAATGAAAGCAACAATTTTGCTTGCATAAAATATTATTGATATATTAAGCATAATTAATTAATTTCAATGGTCTAAAAATAACTTAACAGCTACAATATTAAATGTTATTCTCCTGGTTGTGTGACAACTGTTGTGGAATACATATTTAAAATTTTGCTAAAATGAATACATTACAGACACCAATTATTATTTAATGACGTGACAACATTTTTCATCCAATATAAATATGTTGTATCCGATGTTAGTTCCAGCAATCCCTCAAGTAGGCTATTAGTGCTGTTCACACTACCATATAATGATGTAGCTAAAATTTTTCTAGAGTTAGGGCCAACATCAGAAACATTGAATGCGGTTGTCTAAGTAATGTGAGGAAGAGAAGACAGGAATTTTAGGAGCAATGATTATATATTCATCTGCATCATATTTATTGGGAATGAAGAGGAAACAGAACAGAGCAATGCATAAGAAGATAAGAGATTTAGTTGATTTATTAAGAGTAGAAGAAATTGTATGAAGGAGCGACCATGATGTTAACACCACCATTATCAAAATTGGTGCATTAAATTAATTCAAGAGACCCTGAAAGTTAATAGTGACTATAAACTGACCTATAAGTATAACTATATCTCTAATGATTCTTCAAATGATGAAAACAAAGTAATTTTCGATTTCATTGAATTATTTTAATATTCAATAGATGACTACTTTTATTTATTGTAATAATAACATTTGTTATGTTTTAGAAAAGATAGGTCTACCTTAAAATGGTTTATTTACTTTAAATTTACAATAAAGTAATACAGTAGGATACTGTCTAAAGCGATACTGGATATAACAATGCAGAGCCCCCCTAGATGCAATAAAAAATCATATTTGCAATTCATCCTTGAGAGGCGGATGCATATATCTCAGAAATGTGCACACCTGTCTTGCTCTTCACACACTCACACTTTTTCACAATGAAGCTCCAAACATCCCATTATTGTGCACACCCAACTCATGCTTTGCGCTTGCAGAAGGCACCTAGGTTCCCACTAATGTGCATAAATGGCATGTGCTTTGTGCTGGGGATGGCATAATTTATTTTGTGGCGGTTTTTGAAAATGAATGCAGTATTTTGTATCTAGCATGCAGGGCAGGAATTCCAAGAATCTGTCTTGAAATAAAATCAGAAAAACAAGAAACTCTCCGATCACCCCTAAACCAGGGGTCTGACATTTTTTTGAATATTTCAAAAAGTTTTTAGCGTGTTGAAAACTGGAAAACTAAATTAAAAAATCAAAGGATTTTGCAGTCAGTGAGTCTTGTTTTACTTTAAAAATGAGCCCTCAGATGTCGAAATCGGTCTGGCCAATTCCCCAATCATTCATCCTCCTCCCCATGGTAATGTCGTTTTATATATAGATGTCCACCAGTCTTTTTAAATTCAATTCCTCTCCCTGTGTCTGAGACAGTACGGTATTTAGGCTTCCATCTCGACAAAAGACTGACATGGAACCCACACACGAGGCTAAAAAGACAAGAACTAAACAGACGCTTTGGACAACTGTACAGACTACTTCGAAGGACATCCCACCTCTCAATAGAAAACAAACTACTTATTTACAAGGTTATACTTAAGCCAATCTGGACATATGGAATAGAGCTATGGGGGACAGCAAAAAAGTCGAACATCAAGCGCATCCAATCCTTTCAATCAAAAGTCCTAAGAACAATAGTAAATGCCCCTTATTACGTCAGCAACAAAACCCTTCACAATGATCTGAATATACCCTATATTCTTGAACTCATCCCTTCCAAGTTCATAAAATTCCATAGTAACCTATCCAACCACCCTAATTCCCTAGCACAGTCATTGCACTGCACCACTCACCCCTATAATCCTCTTCGGAGATTAAAACGGCAGTGGCCTCGTGACCTGCTATAACTAAGTGATAGTGGGAGTTCAGGCAATGGCCAGTTCCTCTAATCATGTCCTGAGCGTCTGTGGCTCTCGCGCTCTTGGTCAGCCTCCGCTGGCTTATCCAGTGACGCGGCTGACGTAGGAGCGTGGGGGACTCCCCAAGACTCTGCTTCCTCCTTCGCATGCGAGGGAGGTGACCCTTGTGGACTTGGGGGGCCTCTGGGCTGTTTGTAAATATTGTATGAATGAGCGAGTGAATGATGAATTGTAAATATAGTATGAATGATGACATTTATCTCAATTACTCATTGCCTAATAAAAGGCAGATTGTAATTTTATCTTAATAAAATTGTTTGAAACTGTGAACTTATATATAGAAATATGACATGAGTAATATTGAGAGATTGGTATAAATGAAGTGACTACTTAAGAGAAAAAAAGTACAAGGCTACAATAACTGAATATCCTGAAATAATAAGTAAACTTCTGTCTTACTAGTAGAACCATTTCCCATCTAGCATCACATTATTTGTTCGACCCTTGTTTAAGATGGATGCCTTGAACTCTACCGATTAGTTTTTATGGAAAACTACTATCCGTTTTTATCTCCCTCTATTTTTCATCCTTAACCTTTTCCCCTATTTACCTCCTTTTGAATTCAAAGCTTCTCTTCTCTTCACTGGTAAGTACCCCTTACGATTTCTATGCATGCCAACATTGTTTCTCTTGTTTAACAGTAATTAGTGATTTGCACTGAACCACTCTATTCATAGATATTTCATTATTTTTTTTGTAATTTTCCTTTTGGTTTTTTCTTTTTTATTTTCTTTGAGGTGAATTCTTTCATCCGGGAATTCATTAAACTCTTGCAAACAAAGGATTAGTCCTCAATTCTTAGAAGTGAATCATGTGGCAAATATAATGTTGATAACATTTTTTTCTAGAGAAAAACTAATGCATTTAATCTCTGTTTAGTCAGTGGAGAAAAAAATGAAAAATCAATGGTGTAAACCAATTTTTCGAACTGAAAAAACAAGGACTCAAAGGAATAATTAACGGAAGCTTTAATTCAAATGGTCAAGTATTTTAAAGCGAATTGATGTAGACTGAAGGACCGAACACCTAAGCGAATAAAAAATAAAGAGGAAACTCCTCTAGTAGAAAGGTACACATGTGAAGCGTGTATAAGTAAATTAATGATAACATAAAACAAATTAAATAAGAGCAGGTGAAGCTAATTAGACTGCATGAATGAAACGAAGGATTCTTACTTTTTATAACTGCAACCTACCTATTGTAATTCTGAAAAGATAAGGTTATGAGGATAATTTGGAATTAGAAGGATTCGTTACTTAATGTTTCTGTTACACATCGATCTTAATGACAAAGAGTTATTCATGGAATACTTTGACCTCAAGGCTTATGCAAAGCGATCATAAGTGTGTATCCAAAAGGACTTGAGACCTGCCAGTATGATCCCTAACCAACCACGGTTAACAGCAGACTATCATTGACTACAAAGCAAATAAAAATATACACTTCAACCACAAGCAGGACACAGTCTCAACTGTAAAATACCTTTGAGCTGTGCAACCAAGCAAGGTTTGCAACAGACTGGCACTTTCTACCAAATACAGTAAAAATTTGATTTTGATTTTTGACAGTTTATAATGATTTTCCAGATATAACGCTCTTTTTCCAGGGCCCTGGTCGCAGCAGGGAATTTCCCAATAAAAGTTTATTCGTTGTAATGCCCGATTTCCTGTTTAATGCTCTGATGGAAGAATTAAACACATTTTAATTTTTTAAAGTAAGCATTAGATAATATGTCAAAATAAAACTAAATGTAAAAAAAAAACCAGGAAATAAACAGTACAATGGATTCCACGAAAATAATTTTTATGAATTTTCTCTCTCCCTTACAAAATGTTTCCACAAATTCAATAAACTTCTGCATTTGCAATATCAAATGCATTTTCTTTTCAGTATTTTATCTTCCCAGGTTCTGTCAACGTAGTTAAATTTAAGTAGGATATTTATAAAAGAAGTGAATTTGCTTCGGCCCATGAAGGAACCAGCTGTCAAAAAATACGATCTGCGGAACATCCAGATCTGGAAACCTGGGACCTGGAATAAATGGCCCGATTTCGCAAGAAAGGGCCTGGAAAGTAGCAAGGTCCTTGCGGATTACAGACTTTACCCCTTCAACAAGGTGGCTTGATAGGTTTAAGAACAGGCATTCGATCATTTATAAATAAATTTTTGGTGAGTCAAATTCAGTGAATCCTGATTTAACAACCAAGTGGAACAATAAAATTTTGACCCTTACCCCTCTGGCTATGAACCCTTAGAAATTTATAACAATGATGAATTTGGGTTGTTTTTTAAACTGATGCCAGATGAATCTTTGGTTTTGAAACACAAATAATTCCATAGAGGGAAATTAAGCAAAGAACAATTAACAAAAACATCAAACAAGAGGGAAAATGACGAAGAAGATGAAACAGAACCATGCACAATAACACAGCCAAAAATAATGTACCTATGTCCTGTTTATAAATATATATATATTTTAATTCTATAGTTGTCTATCTATTTGCGTACAATGTATGTAGATACATACTACATTTTGAAATAAATATTATTTTTCATTCTTAGCCGTTTTATTTTTTTCCGTTAGTAACGCTTTCCCGGCTATAATGCTTTTTTTTTCTTCAATCCCTAGAAGAGTGTTGTAACGAAGTTTTAGACTATTGCGAAAACGTTCGAGACAGGCTCTGGAAACCCCCATAGGGGTAGTGAGAAATTCAAAGATAATTTAATAATAATTGCCCCTTAAACACTTAAAAATACCAAACATAGACTTTTACACATAATGTAACAAAAAATTTGTTTGATATAATGTTCAAAAGAAGAATGATAAAATGTAAATGAAGGAACAACGTGTTTGAGATAAAATTAATAAAAGAATGGAAAATGGTTCTTTTTCGTTTTGTTTTATAATCAAAAAATTAAATAGAGGAATGTTTGGAGTTTTTTTTTATTCAAGGATTATTTTAGTAAAAAGAATTGTTAATAACATCATGTTAATTATTTGAAAATAAAATTTGATTTAAAATTAATTTATTCGCTAAATTTGGTTATAAATTGTGATAAGATTATCAAACCATAAATTGATCGATCATCAATAGAAAAAGTGAGATTATCGATTGTTAAATCAATGTAGTTGTGTAAGTGTGGTAGGGGGTGTGTGTAATTACAATCAGGGGAGACGAGAAAAGGTGAGGAGTGGGGGAGAGAAGAGAGAGACGAGGTCTGATGCGCTTGAGATCTCTTGGAGGTAGGATTATTGTGTGTTAGTCAAAGGGTCAAGTGGTGGGGAGCCTGTTATATCAGTTCATCTCGGAAATCGGAGATCGAGTGAGATTATAAAGTCAAACTAGGGTTGTCGCTCGCAGTGCTGCCGGCTGGTGTGGAGGAAGAGGGAAGTGTGTGCTAGTCACCAGAAAGATTTTGAAGGGAAGTTCCGAACATTTGAGAGGACCACCGTCACTGGTGCTATTGTGCAACAACAGAGGAACTGTTGCCTGACCAGGTTATAAACAAAGTATTAAGATTTGTTTTGTTTAAATATGAAGGCAGCAAAATTTATCATGCAAATAACTAATAAATTTTTTAATTATTCATTAGCAGGTAAGGAAGTTTGTTTACATTTATACTAGCATACAACCATTTTCATTCTATTGGTATGATTTAAAAAACAATTTATTAGCGCCCGAAAAAACTAAAAATAAACTGTTCAAGTATTTGTGATTTTGTTGATAAGCTTATCATATCTTCGTAAGGTTATTTTTTGGTGGTTTACTGATTGGAACCCAACCCCCTATTGAAATTTAAAAGAACCTTACAAAAGTAAATATTTAATTTAACATATAACATATTTTTTTTATAGGTGTGGTATTGATCCCACTATTTTTAATAATTATTAGCCAAATACAATGGAAGGGTCAGGCCTCAGACCCACGACCTCTCAAATATCCAGTTGGGTGCTCCTCTCACTATCACGCACAGGGTGGTGTGTACAAATGTCGACTTTGCCAATTGAATGATTTCTGTTTGGCTGGATTTTTGCAATCACTATAAACATTGCACCAGCGGTAGATGGAGGCAGACAGAGGGAACCACCATGTAGTCCTCCAATTTCAAGTGGAGCACCCGAGCAGATATTGTCCTTTGTGGTTTGAGCAGGTATATTTTTTCTTTTGCTGATAATTATTAGATTTTAAAATTTGCAAACGAGTGAAGCTAAAAAAAAATTGATTTTACTACTTACCATTTCATCACCAACAGCTTGCAAATCGTTAGTTTCACTAGCCATTATTTTTAAAATTCGGTGCTGACAAATATTTGATAATCTTTCAATTACGAAATTAATGAGCGTATCTAGACTCTGGTTGTCAGCAAGGAAAGTTGCTTCCAATTCATCCTAATTACAAAGCAAAATTTAAGAGTTACATACTAGTAATAATAAACAAAAAGGATAAAAAATAAATTTATATTTTGTGTGGGATGACTGTCCCCTCCGAATAAATACAAGAGGAACCAAAGTGTCCTTAAGCCTTTATAATCTGAAACACGGGCTAGTTATAAATAATAAAGCTAAACAAATAAGTAAATTCAAATAAAAAAAGTTGTACCCTATTGGGTATGGAACATTAGGAGGACTGGGTAATCGAATATGGTTGAAAACATGTGATATTAAGTATGTGATGGATATGTTCACATAGAAAGGAAAGGAGTTTGAAGGGAGGAGAAAACTCAAGTGTTGTGAGTGGTTTTCTAGTTTTAAAAGTAGGAAAATGTCAATTAATGATCAACCTCGCTCTGGACATTCTTTGATAGCCCGAACCAATGATAATGTTGAAAAAATTTGTGAAACCGTCCTGGAAGATCGACGATGTACCATCAAAGAAGTTGAGAGAAATTTTGAGTGACTTGGAGTTCAGTACAGCGAATTTCAAGTGAAGATTTGGGGATGAGAAGGGTGGCTGCAAACGTTCGTTCCTCGGCTGCTGACTGCACAGCCCTCCTCTCCTCTCTGTGCACCGATTTTAGATCAAAAATGGTAAGACCACTGTGCCTCATCCTCTATATTCATCCGGTCCAGCCTCCAGCGACTTCTTTTTATTTCTTAAGGGACATGAAAGGAACATGTTTTGCATTGAAGAAGTAAAGACAAAAACGACGGAGGTGCTGTCTGGCACAAAAGAGGAATTGTCGAACAGTGGCATAAAAGATTGGACAAGTGTATTGACTCCAATGGAGAGTACTTTGAAGATAAAAGGTTTTTTGTAAAAAAAAATCACTTTGTACAAAAATAGTTCGGGGAACCCCCTAGTATAGGGCATTAAAGAAGACACTTTGCTGGTATAAGATAATAGACATACACATTATTGAAATGACGGTGCATAATGCATATTTATTGTATTACCAGCAACCGAACACCCAAATAACAACATCTCTTCAATTTAGAGAAGATGTTATACTATATTTGTTGAATGGAAAACAAGATGCACCTTTATTGAATATCACTCCTCTACTTCTATCTAGAACCAAAATTCTATTCATTATATTGATGCTATTTCTGCTATGAAAATGAAAAAGAACCTAACCCACCAATGCAGAGTTTATACAAAGAAATATGTTCTAAGGAAAATTAGATATTAGGGTCTAATCTGTGGACCTTCATTATGTATTGGAATTTGCTTTAAAAAATATCATGAAGAAAATCTTATCTGATAATTTGCTATCAATTTGCTTAATTTTCAATTTATCATAATTTTTCTGAAACAAAAGTTAATTTTTATATTAGATTTCGTTTGTAGTTTTTTTTTTTTTTAATTTTTGTCACTGCTATATGTATATCTATCACCAAAAAATGTTTGCCAATGCAAAACATTTTACATTGGAACACATTTAAAATAAAAATGAGTATATTGGTGGCAATCAGTAGCACCCTGCCAACCACAAGTATAGGTACTCCGTATACATACGTGTAGTATTTTTTCAAGTTTTTCAAACTGTTATGGTGGTGGCCAAAAAATTCTTCCCGATGACAAACACATTACATTAGAACACATTTAAAATATATCGATTACACTCATGACATGGTGACATGTTTATTTTGATAACATAGTGGATACTACGATCACCACTTATAACAATAAACTTGTTCTAGCCTCTTGTTCACCTCTTTAAAGTCACATGAAAATACGATGGAAAAGTTAACACATTAAATTAGAAAGCAATTCAAATTTGTAAATGATTTAATACCTTTAAAAAAATTAAGAGCCTTGAGCATTGCGAAGTTACATAAATTTCTATTTGAAATAAGTACTGGCAGGCTGACAACCTCCTGTATTTCCTGTTTGATGTAGACCAATAACCGACCAATTTCTTATACTATTTGCTTGATGTATAAGTCTATGTATTGTTTGTTTAGAACAATGCATAGACTTCAATGTTTATATATTTGTTTGAGTGAGGAGTTCCGCTGTCATATTATTTGTACAATAAACCAAATCAAACTTTAAAAATAAGTACTAAATCATCAAAAAAATGTTTTTCTAAAAATAATCAGAAACCATTAATTATTTAATAAACATGCATGATCTTACTTGAATATCTATCAATGATGCTGCATTCTGTTCAGAATCTAAAGGAATGGGTCTCACATTTTTCGCGTGAATTCGACTTGAATTTTCCCAATACTTCATTTTACTGAAGTGAGAACAACAGAATATAAAAGCATCTCGCTTTACAAGCTCTGCACAGTCGACAGCTCTTTTCCAATTTAAATGGCCACCTAAAATCGTGATAAGTTTTAATCAATATATTTGTTTTAAACATCAAGATAAACTCTTAGGTCTCCTTAGATTTGTGAGATAATAACACAGCTCTATTTACGACACCTGGACTATGGAGACCTGAGTTTTATTTCTGAATTCCCAAAGCATTTTTTTTTGGACATTGGGTATGGTTATGGTTCATTTAGCCTACTGAAGGAAACTGAATAGCTACTTAAATAAAAGTGAGGTGAATCTAGACTAGGAAACCAAAATAAAAGTTGCACAGCGAAAACCTAGCAGTAACACTGTGGTGGAAACTTCAGTAACACTGCTCTTAATGAGATTTCATTGGTCCTTTTAATTCCGGAGCAATACAGACATCACTAACCCTTAGGTGATATGGTATGCTTGTATGGTGTCCAAATGAAATATCGACCCGACTACCGAAAGGATGAAAAGTTAAACAAAATATTGTTTCGATCATACAACATACCAAGAAGAAAGAAAATGGTATCAAAAATATCAACCATTCACTAGATATACCATAAACTGAAGGCTATCTATATAAAGTCTTTTTGCCGCTTCAGTAGCATGTGGCATCTATCGATATGATGCATGTAGGTTAGTTTTTTTTACTAATCAACATGTGTCTTCACAAACGGAATTACCAACCAATTCAACTTCATTCTATTTCACCTTTAAGAGTAGATAAGCTTTGGTCTAGAATAGCCATTTCTCTCTCTCATTTCTGCTACTATATTTCTTCTCTGTTGTCCAAGCCTGGGTATGTGCAGCAAATATGTAGTCATGAATTTCCTCTTTAACCTTTTTCACAAGGGTTTCTCGGGTCTTCCTTCATCCTCCACAGATGACTGGTTACACCACCTTGGTTTCCAGGTTTCTATCTCGAGTGTAAATAATGAGATGTTTAAGCCAAAATTGAGGGATTCATAATAATAATAATAAGAAGAAAAGAACCTCAATTTGGTTTGACATCTCCCTGAGCACAACTCAAAACTCTAGAAGACCAGGAAAATAACTTTCCTCAAATATGATCATTAACATGTCTCACAAATAAGCAAGCAAAATAAATCAACTACTATAAAACAATCGCCACAGGTAGGCACAATACTGCAACAGCAATTAATATAGGCACGTTTTTTTCTTTCATCAAACTCCACCAGGTCAGGTTGCCAAGTCAGAGGGCAAGAGGAAATCCCACTGTCCAATGAAGGTTTGCAAGATCTTTTTGGTAGAGTTTTTCCACCAGAGTGGTATCATTTGGCCATGTGTGATGCCCCAACTAGTCCAGTTGTTATATACTACAGTCCTGGAGGATATAGAAGACTGTATACACAGCTTCACTGCATTTGCACTGATCATCCTATCAAATTCCAAATGTCCTGAATAGATCATCCTTCAAGCAGCAGTTATCTGGTGCAGTGTAAAGAGGATGACTTGTTTGCTCCTAGTCAGCTTTTAGTAAGGGCTCCCATTTTCCTGATCCAGTGGCCATCCCTTCCATTTTCTTTTACAATGAGACTTGATGAGGGTTCTGGATACCTCAAACTCGAGGCTAATTTAGTGCTGGTGTAGCGAGCAGGTTTCTCTGGCAAGGCAATCAACAACTTAATTGCCCATGAGCAGGCATCCACTGGAACACCATCTCAGCAATAGATGAATGTTCTATTAGCAGATCTGTGATGAGCTGGGTACAAGAAGGGTTGCCTAAAGTTTTATTACAGAGGATAAACTTGGGCGTTCATAAAAAAAAACAATCCTGGTCAACCATCAATCAAATTAGCAATATTTAAGAACTGAAAAATATTTATAAATTATAAAGTTGCAGTCAACTTGCAGAAACATCCTATAGCTTGAGGGGATTCTGTTCCAAAGATTAATCAATACAATTAGGTTGAACATAGGTAAGAAACAATTAATACAATTTTTTAAAGGTAGAATGTAAATTATTGTAAATAATTACTTTTAAATTTTGCTAGTGACATTTTTTCTTTGTACATATGAGCAGTTTCAATGAATAAAGATTCACCGAAAAGTTTGTTATCAAAGAGTTTTCCAATCCACAATTTCAAAAATACAAGAGATGATTTGTTAATTATAACAGACAAACCCTCCACTCTTGAATCGTTAAATGCCCTGTGTGGAATCAGCATTGTAGATTTTAATAAATCTTTTTTCAAATTTGGTCCTTTTTGTATATCTTTATCATATCTAACGCAAGGTGATAAATAAAATGACATTAAGGCCAATAAGATATCTTGATAATAAGGAATACATGTGCTTAAGTTATCTGCCATACAGAAAAACTCAACTATCCAGGGGATGGTTAAAACCAAAGTTCCATTTTTTATTGCTTCAGTAAGGCATCTTTTCATATCGAAATTCGGAAGAATCTAAAACCAAAAACAAAATTATTTTTCTAAATGAACTAAGCATTAAGGAATAAAATGAAAACTAAAGTAGGTAATTAATGAAATTAGGTGACCAATTTCACTTAAGAGCTAGATTTACATTTAAAAAAATATCATTTTATAATTAAAATTGATTCTAATATTAGTGATTTGAATTATAAGTTACATGGAATGTTAGCCATTAGAATAAAAAAATCTTAATCATCATATAATATTTTAAATATATAAAAACTAAGCTAATTTGGAAAGCTAGCTATTACCTCAGAGAGTACACTGATGATTTGTTTTTTTTCATCCTGACAGAGCTTGTAATTATGGCGATAGAAATAAAATTGAATATAGCCTAAAAACTTAGCTAATGTTATTTTAATTTTTAAACTCCACAATAGCTTACTTCTTACATTAGAATATAGTGAATCACCTGAAATCAATAAAATAAAACTATATAATGGTAGTTATCTAAATGTATAACTAAAAAAAATTTAATATACTTGTTCCTTTAAGGCATTTGTTGGATAATTGGAAGCCACTAACCATTACTACTGAATTTTTACTGTCTACAGCTCTCAATTCAAAAATTGACTTAAATACAACAGTAAATTAACCACACAAATATAGTTACACGTAAATAATTATTCAAGATCCCGGTAAATATCAGATCAATTTCAGGAACGTAGCTCTCCTACCCACATGAACTCTTGATTTACCAATCACTTTTAGGGGACGCATGTTTTTACCCAGGTCCTATCCAGCACAACACAATCGTTACCTATCCTAACAAACATCCATCAAACCATCAACAACGATACTGTGGCTACTGGGATCTGTTGCCAGTCCTAGTGCAAGACTTCATATAAGCCGAAAATTTTATTTACAGATTCATTGGCCCATGGGAAGCTATTAAATGTAGTATTATTTAAGGCCAACCTTCAAAACATCAAACCTCAAGCACAACTTTCTTTCAAACAAATGATGTCCCTGGGAAAAATAAAATAATAGTAGAGACAGTTGAATGAGATATAATCCACTAAGAAATAAAAACAAAACCCATTTGAAACCTTCCAAGAACTAGCATTTAAAAAAAAATAGTAAAATAAACTTCTGGCCCTAACAATATCCATGATGCCCTAAACTTTATCTTAACACACTAGTCTGTGTGACAAAAGACTGTGTGAATAATTTAAATTTTATTATATTGATGAAGCACAAGATATATGTACTGTAATATTTTTGAAAATCACCACCTTCTAGCTTACACCTTAAGGATAATACCAAAATCATTTTTGTCGAGCCATCACAAAATATAATTAGCTTTCATAAGCAACACTCTAATTCAGGTCATTTTAGTACAAATAAATTAAATAAATATGCAATGCTTCAATTTTCATACCATGGACCCTTGTGTAGACATGGTTACGTTATACACACAAATTGTACGTGAGAAACATCATTTTTTTAAATAAGAACCCATTATCAATAAAAAATATGTTACAATGTAGGTTTATTAAATAAATAGTTAACTGATTAATGGGGTAGATTAAAAAACAAATAAAAGATTAGTTCCTTACCTAAATCATTGTGAACATCATTCTTCAATGCCAGAATTGCATAGATTATCCAATATTGGACATAATGTATTACCATAGGACAATTGTGCAGACAATAATCAAGCCATAGCTTGAAAAATATTTCATTAGATTGAAAAGTAATATCTGCCTCAAGGTCACTATGCTGAAATGGTTTTCTTAGCCTTGTATTCAACTGGGCCATTTTTTGTTCAGTTCTTGAACTGTTGTCCTGTACCACAAAATTAAGTCTCTTAATGAATTATTTTAAAATCTAGTGAACTAAGTGAATATTTGTTTATTATGTAAGGTCTGCTGCAGTACGTGGGGCACAGGTCAAATTTTCAAGTCGGATAGATAGATGAAAAAAATTTTTATTCTAGGACCAAGTCCCCTATGAATAATAATAAAATACAATAAAAAAAATTCAATTCTGGCTAACAAAAAATAAATATCACATGACAAAAAGTAAAAGTAAAGTACAATTTTTTATTATCGCTACGGATTCTACTAGTGTTGTGTGAGGTTGAGTATTCTGCTTGAATACAAACATTCATTCTTTGCAAATGTATATTAACTACATATAACTACAGGAAAGTAAAATATGTATAAACCATTTAAAGAACTACACACACATATATATATATTTTGGTAATGAAAGAAGCTTCATTAAAATAAATATGTTTATTGTGTCAACTTCTACACCACGAATAAATAGAAGTTCCCCTCTTCTCGGCCCAGAAAATATCTACCTATGTTTTCCATGTTTTAATAATAAAAACGTCAAGCATCAGTTAAAAGAGGGGGAAACTAGTGCATGAAACAGCTGAAGCCACATCGGGGCAACCCCCGGCCTCTGACCTGCCTATATACGGGCCAGATGTGGGGCTTGTGGCCAGACTCTCGGAACCGGGCACGTGAAGAACACTTCTCTCTCTCTCTCTCTCTCTCTCTCTCTCTCTGCACTGGTGCTTGCTGCTCTACTCGAACCATGGCTTTCTTATTCAACTACCTCTGCATCTCTCTTTCTTAACCTCCCTATGCTTTAGACCGGCGTTGTCAGACCCCACACTTTCCTAGTGGGATTCTCTGCCTTTGCCTCGCTAAAACTAGCACCTCCTTGAAAGAGACCTCTTCCTCACGGACGACACAGTCGCCGGGGCCCTACAAACTTTACCTAGTAGCATCTCCCCTGACGATCCAGTCTGCCTCTCTCTGGTTCACACTCGCCTTAGATACCGAGTGTGAATTCGTGATCATTCCAAGACCACATAAACTACCTATAATACCTATGTGTTCACCTTCATAATTATTGGTTTAAGGGGAGCAACTTGCAGCAATTTTACAGGCTTGATAGACGATTTATACCCCTCCATTCAAGCCAATAATTTCAGCAAGTGCTACGTTGGCAGTAGGCTTTGTTGTAGCTCTAATATCCTCTTCACTGTCTTCTTCTTCAATTGGTTGTTCGACAGGTACCACAGCGTTTACCATATCTGTGTCAGTAAGAATATCGTACAGTTTTTCATTAGTCTACTGTCAATCCAGGTTCACTGACGATGTTACAAAGTAATAAATCACACAATTTTTCAAAATGGGGGTTATTCTGTGAGTGTTGAGTGGGAGGCTATTTTACATAGGTTTCCTGGTAACTAGAGATGGACAAGAAAATCGAAAATTGATTCAAAGTATCTTCTCCACCTTCCCCAAACATGAATAGCGAAACTTTCTACGTCAAACTTATTTCAAGAACTTTGAAGTTTCATTAGAAAAATCTTTGTATATATTAAAGAAAATTTCTAGATAGCAAACAAAAAATGTTTGCGTTAAAAAAATAATAATAATAATAATGGATTAAAAAGTGCATTCTTAAGAATAAATGTAAATTAAATAAGAAAAAATATGCTACTCCGTTTCACAATGCAATAGAAATATTTGGGGAATGCTTGTTTATGAAAAGGTAATTACAGTTTAATAATACTTCCCCGAAGGGATTCTTAACTTCTATTCTCTTAATCCTTTTCAAAGAAGCTACTCATAATTAGAGTGAGATTTTTACTTTAAATTCAATTTAGCACTATCTTTCTTGCCGTGAACATGGCCCCTAAACAAAAATCAGAAAGTGGGATGAATAATAAAGACATGGCTAAAAAGTACAAAATTACAAGTAGGTACGGTATTACCACTACTATCTAAAATTGTGATTCCATTATAAAAAAAATTATTATCTGTCAATCTCACTTTTAGACTAATCAGAGACTGGGACCTTGGCTAGACCCACGTTCCCAAATTTCCGAATTCACGCTATAAGTATACCAGGTTAGATCTATCTCATCTATATGAACATATACATGATACATCTCTATCACCTATATAGTATTATCTATGAAATACTGGAATAAGCAAATAGTGAAAAATTAAAAACTTCTATTGCGATAATCCAAATAAAAATTGCAGTGTAGTATGAGTTTAATTAAGTTTTTTTTTTTTTGCTTGATATTGAGATATCTATCACTAGACCCACCACCGGTAATTAATTTTTTCTACTAATCAAGTATTTTTTTTATTTATCATTTAACAATATAAAATACATTTGAAATTTAAAATAGGAGAAGAAACACTTACTGTCATCTCAAACACTCTCACAAATTCATTGGTATTATTTTGCTGGTGTATACCCGATTTTATCCAGTCTACCTCATATGACAAATAATCTGTCATCATTGATATTAATAGTAGTTCCAAAACAATCAAAACCATTGTCAAATTAACTGTAAACTGTTATTTTTTGTCCTAAGGAGACCATGTTCCAGAATAATAAATAAACTATTCTATTCACAAAAATTGTTCAGATTGTAAAAAAAAAATACTGTGTGCTATTGATAATGAAATTACCTCAATTGTTTTTACCAAACAAAAAACAAATAATTGCCCCAAGAAATAAAAATGCGTTGTCAGAGTGCATAAATTTAAAATACACTTTGTGTCCTCTATAAGTGATTCTTCAGATCGATTATTGCACCACTTTTTTTCCATTTCAAGAAATGTTTTCCTTAGATTACAACATTTAACATAATTATCTTCATTCGTGAAATCATTAGCTGAAAGACGTAGAATTGTGAATAGCCTGTTGTGAAATGCACATACAGATTGAGTCATCACCTGTAATATACAGAAGATTAAATAAATTTAAAAAATGAAGTATTGGGCAATTCATTAGATTTAATTAGCTACGTGATTTGTTTTAAAACTAAATGTAACTTCACTGATTAATACTAAATTTTTAGGATTTACTTACAATATCTTTATTTATATTTAAAAATGAAGCCGGTATTTCAATATTATAAAGTGACATTCTGTTCACCAAAAATTTTAAAATATTGTTTTCCAATTTTGATATCAAATATTCTTGATTAAGAATCATTTTTGTAGAGAAATATCTCCATTCATTTTCTGAGTTTAACATTGTTGCTTCATCAGCACTGTTTTCCCATTGGTTTTCACTGGATACACCAGAAAAGTAATTTTCTGTTACAGAATGATAAATATTTAAAATGAATTTTATTTCACCAGTTATATTTGGAACTAAATGATTGCTTAATAAATGATTGTAAAGGTCTATTAATTTATTTAATTGCTTTAGCTTTGTTTCACTACAATTAACTGGATTAAAACTATTTCTGCCTTTATAAATAATTTCAACTTTAAATGGTGAAAACCTAGGTTTCTGAACTTTATCTTTTTTGGAAACGAATCGTTGTGACAATAATTCTTCATTTCTCACATTGAGTGAGCAAGGTAGTGAGCTAGATTGACTAGCACAATTATTATTAATCAACTGTTTTTCATCTGAAAAATAAATCAAAAATTAATGCATCTTTGCAATATTAAAAACAAACACATATATATATATATATACATATTCAACATAAACATGTTAAATTTCAGAAATGAAACAAATAAAACTTAAGGAATAGGTTTTTGGTAGACTAAACAAAACAAAGAACACCAATGCTTTCTGATCACCCACAACCATCCCAATATCTATTTAATTTGAATCAAAATATCACTATATAATAAGGTGAATAAGGCCTCATTCATAACTTTGGCATGGGGCAAACACACACAAAAGGCATGTTGGGAGCTGTAAGCCTTAACCGAAGGCTATTTACAAATAGAATCGTCATGCCTATAAAACCTGAACGAACATTGCTCCCTACTAGGCGAGAGAATTCTCGCCCTATTATAAGAAATGCAAAGGAACCTTTTACAGATATATTTCCTGCACCTTACCGGCAGTCCATATTGAGCCACAAAGATAGAAAATACCCTCCCCCCTCCAGTAATTTTACTATGCAAGTAAGACCAGCAAGAGATGGTCACCGGTCAGTCATCATGATAGACCCCTATAAGTATCAGGTACACTCTGGTGCAGTAAAAGAATTGAACAATGAGGAAGCTGGAGATACACTGAAGTCAACTTTAACAACTTACCGACCCTTAAGTTCATACAAAGTCCTGATGCTAGGTAGACTAGATATTTCATAATTACAAATAAAAAACAATCAGTAATTAAGTAATTTTGCCCAGTCACAAGAATGAACCATCAGTTGATGATGTGTTGTGTTAATACTTATTTACAATTAATGAATCAGAAATACCACACCAGCTTATCAGACATAATAACATATAATAAATAATAATATTAACAATGATAATTATCAGATAAAAATAAATTAATACATGTAAAACTTACTGAGGCATGAATCTGCATTTTTTATTGATGTTGGTTTTATTCTTTTCTGTGATTTGCAGCCTGAAAATATAAAATATTTAATATCTAATGGAAAGAATATTTTTTTTTTTTTAGATAACCATCATTTATTTCCGAAAAATAATTACAATCCGCCCTAGTAGGAAAATAGGTAATTGTGATAAGTTATCTCAGTCATACCATATTTACAATATCACATTCACTCTCACATACATTCACTATAAACAAACATCCAAAGCCCAGAAACCCTCAAGTTCACCTGCAGGATTGTTACCATATTGGCTAGAAGGAAGGAGGCAGGGATCAGGAAGTTGGTCCACACAGAGGAGGGTGAGCAGCAACAAAAGTAGCAGATGCTACAGACATGATAAGAGAAAGCTAATCTTTGCAAGAACTCTTAAAGACAGTATATTTCCATGATACCACAAGATAATTTCCCCTTAATATAATGAAAATAAAAATAGCTTCATAATACATCTGTTAAAATAATGATCTTAAACATACACCGATGAAAACCCAGATAATATTACTTTACAATAAGTTGGCTACAGGAGCTGGATGAGCAGAAAGGTTTTCATGGAATTCGATAAATCTTGAGGCTATAAGGTCAAAGAGTTTAGGTGCATGGAGATCATTGTGAAGTGATGAGTTAATGAAGAAGTTCATGGTGAGTTGTTTAGTGAAAGATGTAGAAGGGAGCATTGACTATAGTTCTGAGGACTTTGGATTGGAATGTTTGAATTTGTTTGATGTTCAAAGGTTTGGCTATACTCCACAGTTCTAGTCCCTATGTGTTTTAGTAATTGTTTGTATTTATGCAGTTTATTTTTAAGTGCAAGATTAGACTTTCTATTAAGCAATCTATAAAGATGTCCATAACATCTGTTTAAATGTTGTATAAGGATTCTATGTTAGTCTTTCATCCAGATGAAAGCATAGGTATCGAACAATATTGGATGTGAAAAGTAGTATCGAGTTGAAGGGTGGTATACATTTCCAATTTATTTTTAAGTGTCTAGCATTACTTGTATACACAGTGGTGTTTACACAAGAGTAAAGTTTCCTCAGGTAAGCGCAAAGTTACATTAGCTAGATATTGTTTCATTCAGCAATGAATTTTTTATAATTGTAAGGCACAAATCTTCAATCTATGTTAAATTTATTTTTGAAGATGGTAGTTGATGTACTGAAACTCAAGGGAAGAAAGAATAAAGAAAAATTACCATACTCAAACCACCAATCGACACCAAACTAGGATCAGAGACGACTATCCCAAAAGATCTTACTGCAACCAGCCAGACTTCATGGTGTCTGTCCTAGTACAGTTCCTACACTTTATCTGCAGATACTCTTTCTTAAAATAAATACTTCACAATTAGAAAGCCATTGATTACACCACAGCCCACTTAAGACAAGTTGCCAGCCATAGGCTTCCTTAGTCCTGGTACCATGTTAAAGTAGATATGCTTATTCACAGATAATATAACTATTAACTTATGTAATTTTGTTGATACACAAGTATCAACCCTCAGTTGATGATGCATTGTGTTAATTTTTGCATTACTGAAGTAAATAAAATTTCATCGGTTAAATTAATTTAGTCCATAGGTTTTCTTTAATGATCCTACAGGTAAGTATTTTTCAATTTAACTACACAAATATTGAGCCCATTTATCAGCATAATTAACATTACCATTCCTCGAATGTTAATAATTTTGATTATTAAATATAAATAAAAAACAGATTAGCTAATTATCCCTCCCATCATTACATCACAGGGACAGGGAAAGTTTACAATTAGGGATAATTGCCACTACAATTATATAAGTATTCAAGTGCTTACATCTACCCAATGGTGATCCCTGAAGACTAGGGAATTCCTTTAAATAATCATCGGTAGGTCCCAAAGTTTTCAGTTCTGTATCATTATCGGTCACCTAAAAATAAAATCATATGACACACATTATAGATGGAAAGTATTTCTTATAACTAAAACTGCAATACGACAATGAATACGATAGGATTTGGTATATAAAATGTATAAAAAAAAAAAAAGTTTACACGCCTTCCTCCATGATGTGAGTCTGCAATAGATATGCTAGTGACCTATGTGTCTTATTTTGCAAGTGTAAGTGGAAGTCCAGGGGGCGGAGGCCCCTAGCTGGCAGAACCTAGTTTAATACCACACCTACACCTAATGTCACAATCATTTTATGTTCAATAAGATATAAGTATGACTTCATTTTATGTAGTTAATAGAAACCAGCTCATTGAGAATTTGATAACACAAATACTTTTAATGAAAGCTGTGTTTACCAAGCAGAAGAGGTGATTTAAAAGGAGAGGAGGGTTATTTCTTGGGACTGCTTCTGCTGGTTTTTTTTTTAAATCATTTTATTGAAATCAAATTACAATGTACCCCATTGGGCAATATGTAATTGGGATCAATGATCTCATTCATTCCATTTTTTCGGTTAAGCATTCACTTGCTCATTCATATAATATACACACAGCCTTATCCTGGGCTATCAGGTATCCCCCCCCCCTGATTATCACCTCCCTCATTGCGAAAGAGGAAGCAGAGGCTCAGGAGATCTCCTAAGCTTCTCCACGAGCCACATCAACAGATACAGCCAGTGGAAATTGACCAAGAGCACGAGAGCCACAGAGGTTTAAGACATGATTAAAGAAACTGTACATTGCCTTAACTCCCACTTCTGCTTTAAAAATGTGTTATCTTATTCTCTTTTCTTTTGATGTAATGTAGATTTAATAGTGATAAGCCTTAGGTTTTATAAAAGTATATAATATTTTCTCATAAATCCAGGAAATAGAGATACCGCAGATAGAGATAACAAAAAATACATAATTTCGCCCAAACTTCAGTACGTTACACAACAGATATCTTGTAATTTTTTTTGTTTGAAAAATATGCATATAATATGGGACATCATTTAATTGTTTTAACAATAATTAATCAAAACTACTATACATAAAATTTAAATTATTCAAAACTTACACATTGAGTCCTGCAATTAGAGATCATTGCTGAATTTACTGCATTCTTGGGCCTTTTGACATTGATTATTTGGCTTAAAAAAAATTTACATAAATTAGCACTATATATTAGTAATCACATTACAGTATATTAATCAAAGTACAAATCTGTCACAGCATGGGGAAGTAAATTGGTAACGCTAATTAAGTTTCGATAAATAGTGTTAGTGTGGTTCTGGGTTTTAATCCGTAGTCAGGCAATTTTTTTACACTTGATACACCTAAATAAAATAAGTGACCTCTGATATAATTGTGTTCTGTCAAGAAATTTCTCATGAACTAAACATTCATACTCAACAATACCAAACTGCTTAGGCATATTTTTAATTCAGAGATAAATGATTACATAAATTATTGGTTCATTTACGAGACCCACTTTCCACCATAAAATTTATACGAAGGAATCTTATTTAATGTTCACATTAGATAATTTTAACTATGATAGCAAGAACGTAACTATAAGTACACCAAATAATTCGCTTTTTAGTTTGATTCAATGTACAGTTCCGGCATAGATTGTACAGATAAGACAGTTTGTCTGTCATCATTCTTTGTTAAGAAATGATGTGAAAAGTTATTTGTATATTTTTTAATGTCTTGTAAACAATCCTATGTAATTTTATTAGAAAACATAGTTTTTTATCATAATAAAAGTTAAGTTTACTTATTTGAGGATTTTGTTTTGCTTATTACCCAGATTTTCGATTGTCCGAATTCCCATTTGGTCCCAGTTAATCCAGATAAATAAGGTGTTATTGTAATTAAATGGTACTGAAGAAAGAATTGAAGGCATATTTTTTCATTTGAGTTTAGCAAAAGCAATCTCATCCATCATTTTTCATGAAGCTCCATGGCACCATAAGTCAAGACTGATCTAATCAAAGTTTCATGTATGGTTGCCGTGGTGCCTCGAGAAAGGATATTGCCCTTGAACTGCCTCAGCAATCCAATATACCTTTTATTTGCAGCTCCATCTCAAGCTGTAGTTTGTTAATGGGATTTACCTCAGTATTGACTCACTGAGCAATTTATAGCTTCCTATCTTCAATTTTTAATTGATCTGGAGTTCAGACAACATTACAGTTTTGTGTAAGATGTACGAGTTCAACATTGCCATATTAATTATGTAAAAAAATTGTCTATACAAGTTCATAGATTTTTGGATCTAATTCATCATGCTTGTCATTTCGTTACAATGGTCAATAACTTAAGTATTTTTAGGTTTTATAACCTTATTACTTGTTTTTTTTAGTTTGAACCATCTCTGGGTCTTGTTAAGTTGAGAGCATGTAGACATCACCCTTATCACACCAAACAAACTTTGAGTAAATAATTCTTTTAGATAAATCATTATTGTCTGAGAAATGGATCATCAGTAGAATATTCAAACATCTGTATCTAGACATTACATCACCATATATAGGTGTGTGTACGTATATGATGATCAATATAAATTTATTTTAATTTTTTAACACTCATATAATTTTAATTTTTTTTTTTCCCATGCCATCAACAAAGGAATAACCAAAAAAGTGTTTTTAAATCTTTGTCAGTAATTGAACTCCATTTTTTCAATCTGGAAAGTGTTGAAGGTGTAGTTTTGACCAATGAAATTGCAATTCCTAAAGCTGCTTTGATTCCTAGGGAGAGCATGTCCCAAACATCATCCTGAGGTTACTGATGATGTTTATGTGTGCATCTGCAAGGCCTAAAATTCGAGTACATGACAACATTTTCAGCTGGATCTTCATGGATCAGCGTCAAATTAGTGTCTCATTACAAAAACGAGACATTTCTCACTGACAGTGACAACTTTTATCACTATTTAGCCATTGGATCAACTTCACATGGCTCCACATTAACACACCTAACGAAGTACCTTCACAGCAATGGAATAGCTAATCTATTTACGAGATCTAGGAACTGCTTCTTGGCCTCTTTCCTATTTCCCTCCCCTCTGTGAATTGGTTTGCGATTCTATTATATTCTACTCACATGATCTAACCAAATTAGATTCTTTTCTCAAGGGACTCTTCTCGGGTCACTACTTTGTGGCTTTGAGCTCTTCCTTGATCTGCTCATTTTGAATATGTCCCTTCTTGTATGCTTATCAATCTCTTGAAGGTATTTCAGTTTGTCCACATTGAATCTACTTTCAGTATAATAGAGAGATGAACAATGGCACTTTTTTCAATCCCTGACCTGAGACTGAAAAAAATTACTCATCTGTACGGAACTAATTTCCCACATACAAGCGAATAAAGCTGCAAAACAACACAAGCATGCCAACTCAGAGAGCTTACCAAAATAGGGGCCACCTAAAAGGGGTGTATACACTTGTAGAATGATTATTCATCATTCAAGATTACTATTCTGGATAGCTCTCAGATACAGAAAACATCATCTGCCAAATTTTATTGGCCACTTTACCTACCATAAATATATACTTATGACATTTTTGAAATAAAAAAATTCAAATGGTAAATAAAACTGTTTACCACAAGTCCAGCCAGTAAGGTAGGTTGAAATAATGTGCCTGATTCAGGGTTAATAAATATTCTCAACATATATACGTTTCATAACACAACATAAAAATGGAAAAAAAAAACAGAAACCTTTTCAACAAATGATAAAAATATTCATTTAATTTTTAAGTTCAATAAAAAAAAAAAAACTAGAGGACATAATTTTCTTTAGCACCTACCTGGCTTTTAATCTGATATAATTCAAAAACCAGATTATAAATTTGTTTTGAGTGATGTTTTCATTTTCCTGGAAAAAAAAAATAAGTTCATACATATTGTAACAATATTTTTATGATCAAATTAAATTTATTTAGTATAATTAAGTTAATTTTAAGGAAGTAACTTTAATGTTAAAATAATGTGTATATAAATCATATTTTGGACCTCACAATCACAACATAAAACCAGGTACCTCAGAGGAAAAAACAGATATATATGGTGGGGTATGGTTATGTGGTAACCAATAGGTTTTTGGCCAATAGGCACAAAGCATGGTGCTATACAATGGGCCATTTATACATTCTTTTAGTCAAAAAGTCAGTTGAGTCAGATGTTCAGTATTGTGAGAGGTATAGAGGAGACAGGGCGGAATGTTTGAGAATCTAGTGGAAAACCAACATAAGAAGGCATGAAGAAACCAAATCCTCTCCCAATAATGAAGATTGTACCATTTTATTATAAACTACTATTTGTATTAAACAACTATTATTTAAATTAAATATAAATATAAATTTCTATAGTATGAAACATTTGAAATATATAAAATTATGCACTAGAACCATAAAATAGCCTGAGACCATATCAAATGAAACATTATAAACTTAACTAATATTCTTTATGAACTTTTTAAAAATGTCCTTTAAATCTTTATAAATAAAAAAGGATAATCATGATATTATATTATGAAACAATGAATATATATAATAAAATATCGTTAATTGTAACATGACAATAACTAATTGTAATTTTATAATAATCAATATATAATAATAATATCAATAAGTAAATACAGGGAGGGTGGTCGGACATATCATCAAAAGACAATCAGACTGTTCTTCAAAAAAACTTTTTTTCCGCTCTCTGGGGAAATATTGCTTCATTCCTATATTCAAGTGATTCACAAATGTGCGGAGACCAAACCCGAAGCAAGAAAAATTACACCAGGCACCATTTTGGATAAAAAAATGAGTCTGAAGTAGAAGAAACAAAAAATTTGAAAATCCTGTTTGTTTATTTTAATATATTTTTAGACAAAATATATGTATTTAATTCATGTGACTTTTTTAAAGCTTAATTTAATTCGAAAAATGTTAGGTCAGGGTGTATTTTTTTCCTTTTATATTCTTCTCCAGCTGACTCCCGCTACAGTGTTCAACAATAGTCCGGCATCATCTTTTCATTTCATTTGCCACTATAACTTTTATCCATTCTGGCTACATCATGATAGAAGGGTTCCCTGTGTTCATCTGAATCTGCTAGGAGGAAAAAAAATCCAAATAGAGTGCATAAAGTAAATTTTTGGGGACATATTGCAACCCAGCTCCTTATATAAAAAGAGCGATTATTCAATAATTTGTTTGTAGTCTCTTCATCTATTTTTGCCCAAAAAGTTGTGACACACTGTTTCAAATGCATCCGAAGTTCTTTTTTTCTCTTTCAAATATCATGTGAATCTTGAGTTCTTCAAAAGAGTTTAAATTCAAATACTATGGAACGACACTTTTGTAAACGGGAGGACTTTGATGGAGAACAGTGTTATTTGCCAATTACTAACACCAAAATTTCTAACACACCGACTACAATCACAAAACATAAAACACTGGTAAGAGAGACTCCACATGATTAAAAACGCTGGATCCATACATTTCTCCCTAAGGAGCAAGACTACATACAATAAACGAGGCCCCATGACTATAATTTAATTCAACTTCACAAGACACAGAACAGTCAACAGAATCTTGTGAACATTATTAATTAATTAAGAATTATATTCAAGAATTTTGATAAGCCACAAAATAACATTGGTCAAGTTCGGCAGAGAGTGATGGGCAAAGCATAGGTTCTAACAAAATTCTTATATTATCTAGTTCATAAGGCACAGGTGTGGTGAGACTGCACTACCGCGTCTCGGTTTCAGCGTGTCATGAAAAAACAAGGACCTGTCGTGCATGAATTCACGGTTGTATAAAATAATGGCTGGCCACCACATAACAAGGAGCTTAGCAGCCCTAGGGCCATTATTTGCAGTCTATTTACTTATCACTTAAATAGGAGACAACACTAAGGAAGATGACACATATTTCGTGAGCTATATTTGTGCAACTATTTAAAATCTGTTCCTTGATTGTTGGGCATCTGTAACTTGGAGTTTTTGTGAATAAGGACTCAATCTCCTCATGTCATCATCATGAAGAACTCATGTCATCAGTCGAGGTGTGTAGATGTTAAACTTGGATTTTTAAGCAAGTAGAGACCAATGCGGTTTGGAGGTTTGTGAAAAAATCATATACGAATTCCAGAGCCAATCACATGAAGTGGGAGTGTGTCATGAAAAAACAAGGACCTGTCGTGCATCTCCAATTATCCTACTGGGTGAGAATTCATAGATGTATAAAATAAACTAATTAATTATGTCTATAAATTTGCAAGTTAAGGAGAGAAAAACTAAACTAGAGTGAATCGACATGTGTTGTCTCAGAGGTATTTCATAATGAATGGTTATTTTAATACTAAAAATTTCCTTAAATTAATAAAGGCCCAGTAATTTCATACACTAATTAAAACACATAACAGTACCTCCACTAATGCACAGAAGGGGGCTTCATCATTAATGCCATTTAGCCAATAGATAAGGCTTTGTTGTTTTATCTTGTCATCTAAAAGCTCAATTAAAATTTTTTCACACATGTCGTTTGCCATTTAAAGAATTTTAGACTGTAAATGAAAGACTATAAAATTAGCTTAAATATCATATATGTAATCCAGAATTTAGTTTCAAACTAGAGAATTACATATGGCGGCAAGTTAAGTTTAGATAATACCAAAGAGCTAAGAACTAATAATTTGAGATGGGTTGAAATGTAGCAATCCTGATACTTTGTACCAGTTGTCAATAGGTAACAGTGACTCAGGCCCGCCACACCGTGTTTCTTGTCTGCCGCATCTTTGCTATATTTTAAATTTTCTACTTACTGGATTTAAAACTTGCTTTTTCTTCTATTATTCTTTATTATTGTGGTTATTATTAATACCCAAAGGAAGTACCATATTTTTATACCTCTTGATTTAATGTACACAATATATAAATTAAATTAAAACTTAACAAAATTAATTTTTAACTCATAATATATATATTTACACTTTTTTTTTAAAAAAACGTGGACAATTAAAAAAAAATACAAATATAAATATATACAAGCATATGTTTATTCAGTATTTTACTTTATATACAGGCTTTGACTGTACACTAGGACTGTTCCAACAAGAGACCCAACATAATGAGACCAGTCAGTGACCTGAGTCAGCAACATACTGGCGTTTTGTCTTTTGCGAAACTCCTCTCCTAATGTTTTTGTTGGCATTGAGCCTAAAGACACACTCAAAAGAAATTTTCGATCTCCAATAAATATTATTTACCAGAATTAAAACATAAGAACAAAGTAAGAAGCGTGATATCGTACAACTCACTCGGTGCAATGTACTAGGTCACTCTAAGATATGAAGTTGTTTTAGTTATGGGCAAGCTCATGTCTCTGGAGAATGTTATAAACCTAGGGAGACTCCCACCACTTGCGCGAATTGTCAATAGTCACATCCAGTGTATTACGGCTGTTTAGGTTTTACCATTGTTAGCAAACTCAAAACGCCTATAATTATACTGATTTTACTGGATTTTATTTACAATAACTGATATAAAAAAGAAACCTATTATGCCTAAAGGCCTTTAATTGATCTTAAAATTACATCAACGCACAACAAAACTTGTTGGCTCTATTGTTTGATATACACAACCTACTTTTAATTAAATTATTGATTAGGATGATAATAAATAAATAAATATTATTAACACAAAATAAAACACTGTAAACAAATGTCTTTTTTGAATGCGTACCTGACCTATGGACGGTGAAAAGGACTGGTTATGTGGTTGTTACATGGTTATGTTCTGTCTATATTGACCAATATAGGTCAGAAGAGCATCGATTTCGGACACCTTACAATCCAGGTATACATACCTATGTAAATGATCTGGTTTTGGATTTAAACACTCTATACCAGCCACTCTTGATGATATTAACCAAAATCCAACAGCTCACACATGCTTTGGGCTCCCATTATCCCCCTAATCCTTTTTACTGTCGGATCACTCTCTGCATTAGTATGTAACTCTAACGATTTATCATAACACACTTAAAAACTATACCAATTATAGAACAGACCACCCTAACAACACAAACTACGGTGGGACAGCACATCATACACTCTTTGCTTCAACACTACCCACTTATACCCTTCGGTACCCCACGCATTCAAGCATGTAATATTACACTTTATTTTCAAAGCAAGAACACCAAACTATCATTAATACATTGTCAGTCTGCCACAGTTCTCCATCACTCCAAGCAATAATTTATATTTTTCATTAGTCCCCTGTGGCTGGTTTAACTTTAACGCCAAGCACACCCAGTGCAGAGCTTATTATTCACTTCGAATTCTCCAACTTATTGGGCAACATATCAATGAAAGTTACCAGACCTTTTGGATTTTTTTCCTTTTTAAGGGTTTCAGCCCCAATCTCCTTTGATGTAAAAACAGACTCGGGTTTATCATCAGAGTCCACTGTTTTTTTTTTTCCTTTGCGAGGAACCACAAGTTTCCGAAAAGAGAACCTCACTGAGACACCGGGCCCAGTGACTGGAACTTGTTTCAAGAACTGGTGATAAAATGAAAGAATAACTGTCCAAATTCTCATTGAAATTTTCTACTAAACAAGTTCAGCATACTGCCTATGAAGCCGTGATGACCCTATCTGTCGATTTTTGGAACTGACCGTGAATGGAACACTACAGAAAGTCCCCCCATTGCGCATCTGCTATGGACTGGATAAAAGTGGTATCATTTGTACAGTCAAAAGTGAAAAAACAAACAAAAGCCGGTAAGAAAAAACGAGTGAGTGAACAGTTGTTACAAGGGTTGGCCAAGGATGGTCTGTTCACAGATTCATAGAACGCCTGGACCACAAAATGTAAACATATATGATACAGTGATGACAAGTGCTTCTCAAAAAGGATTGGTCCTCATCTCTGAGACCTACCTATACGATTCCTAACAGAACACGGATAACAACTGGCGGTTCATGGACATAAGGCAAACACAGATAAACTTGTCAACCACTATTCCTACGACATGGTTTTAAATGTGTAACGTACCTGTAAGCTGTGCAACCAAGCAAGGTTCACAACAGAATATTACCTTCCACCAAATATAGTAAAAACGTCTGAGACACGGACCGACGTAGCACTTAACAACCCCCATGGGGGTGGTGGGAAATTTAATTACAATTTTATTAATAATTGCCCCCTAAACACTAAAAACACTAGAAGTACTAAACAATTTCATCTCATTTTAAAACTTAGCTAATAATCTTCAAAACCCGACCTTCAGTAAAATATACAGTACATTTTCCAGTTCTTTAAAGTTTTTTTTATTAATAAGTATGTGTTAAAACACTTTGCTAACTAACAACTCCAAGGTTGGAACCTTAAACTACCAGTCAAAAGACATCAATTACTTCCTTAGTACACATTTTATGCCAAAAAGCTAATTACTGATAGACGGAAAGCCCAGAAATGTTAACATAGAGCACGAATTTGGACTTACTGAATTACCTGACCAATGCATTAAAGACCGGAAATCACTTATACAAAGCACATACCTATGAAGGTTATCTATCTTCTCTTAACACAAATTGTAGAAACTCCCATGGGAGAATAACAATCGATGCTGGTATATCAAACTCCAACTGCCAATTATGACCTCACAGAAAAATGATTTGTAGACAAATTTTCCTCTATTTTCACACTCGTACACCCCTTAGTGACACACAGAAATAGACAATTAATACTTAACATTCCATTACAATTCTCACCCCTAACAAATTTACAACTAAAGGAGTCATGCATAAAATTGAACAGATATCAAGAAGTAAGTCTTATGGTTTTTATCTCATAACTGGAAAATTCTACATTATTTGTCACGAAACAATCATGTTCTGCTTACCATTTTTTCCATACAGTTTTACGCAGGACGCACTGTTGAATAAAATGAAAATATGCAATAATCATTAATTCTTATACCAAATAAATCTCAAACCAAAGAGTTGTAGACTATATTGCTTCAGCTTTTGAAAGGAAGTTGTTACAGGCAACATGCCTTTGACAGAGTTTAGCTTATAGGACCTCTCTAAAAACTGAGAACATGACTACCACACACGCACTATTTTATCCTGAAGTCATATCTTAATGACTGCTTCTTCAGTATTTTAGAAAGTTCTTTCACCTCTAGCTATCAGCTAGTAACATCTGGTGTTATTCCGCAAGTGGTAGTGACCCTTGCTTCACTTCTGTACATTATTTTCGCCCAAGATATACCCATGCTCCCCAAAACTTAAGCAGACAAAACAGTGATTCTCTTTAAAGACAGCGACCACCTTAATTCCTTAATATAATATGATAAATATCTAACACCATTAACATAACACATGTCACTACAAATAACAATCATACTACGCCTTGGACTGTGTCCGCCGACATCAAGCTACAATCAACTGATGATTGACAGAAAGTCAAATAACTCACGCTTGCGCTTGACAAACGATTATCATGGAATCCTGGCACAAGACTTAAACGAAAAACACTTACTAATCTCCTCGAACTACTGTGCCATTTACTTAACATACGCTAAAACCACCAATAACAGAAAAGTTGAAGACATACACTAACTTACCGAAATCCATTTGTATATATGGAGCATAGTGTGAAAAAAATCCAACATCTTGGCAATAAACAGATTCAATCCAAAGCTCTCAGACTAATAACTGCAGCATCGTAATGTACTTTGCACAGAGAAGAAATTTCAGTGCTGACTGATATATTGTTTCTGTTATATGTGTCATTTACATTCACTGGTAGTGATTCCATTACAAAGTTGTAAATTAATTATTATTTAACATTAGGCTACCTTGACAAAGAAGACCAAGGCCCAACACGTTGATTTAGTCCCCAGGCTACCCAATACTTGTCAAGTCAATTTTAAAAGCTGATTCGTTCATATGAGTGACTCGTTCATTTTGGATATCTAGTTGAACGAATCTCTAAGTTTTATTCGTTCACGCCCAACGCAATTCCAATCTACTCTGTAAGGTTTTAATACATAGTGTTTTGAATTGATAAAAGAATAATCCTATGGGGACAATTAAAGTAGTTTTATGTTTTTGAGTTCAAATATTCAGAAAATAAAAATATATTTTTTTTTGCTGGAATTATTTACATGGTATCTGTTTATTGTAGTTATATCTATATGGTATGAAGCCCAGTGTTTGGTTATTGCTATGGCATTGACTATGGCCGGTAAATCTTCAGACAGGTGCAGATGAATTTCTGTGTTTAGGTTTTATGTTGACAATAAGTAGACTTTGTTTACTTTCGTTAAAGCTTTACCCAAAATGACATCAGGGAAGGATGCGATGGGGTTAGTTAGTGCTTGAATAAATATTTATTGTGTACTAATTTACGTTCGAACAAAAAAAATGTTATATGTTTTCAAAATAATGTGTTATTTATTTTAGTGAACAACCTATTTTCACATGCAAAGCTCATGTGTTTCATATTGACCCTAAAACAAAAAGATCCTGGATTCCTGCTTCTGCCCTTGCAGTAAATGTATCGTTTTTTTATGATTCCTCAAGGAGTTTATACAGAATTATAAGTGTTGAAGGCACAAAGGTGAGTGTTGATATACTATCTGTCTATCAATTATTGTTCAGTTCGTAGCTAGAAGCTATACACAATCTTGTTGATTAAATTGGTTCAATTTATTATTTATTTTATAACTTAGTGCACAAGTAAAATGTTTTATAATCTACTCAAGGGTTATTAATGTATTTCACCAGTGCATTAATTTAATTTATTGTTAATTATTTATGATTCTTGTAGTTATGGTATGTTTAACTCGCAGAAAGCAGTTGTCATATTTCCGCCATGTCTTATAATTGCTTTTATGTTCGTAACAGGTTTAATTTTGTTTTTATAGGTTTTTTATTTATTATTTGTATCCATCTTATGTTTCTCTTGCTTAACCAATGTTTCATTGTTAACGCAACCTAGGCTAGTATTAAATTCCCCTAGATTTTAGTAGAAATAAGGTCTTTGACATATAGCCCCCACTTTGATGCTTCCATTATTGTTGATGTGTGATGTTTGAGTTCTAGCAGGGTTCTAGGATTACATCAATAATTCCTTTATTTTTGATTTTAACAAATGGTATTTATTGATTACTTACATTGGTTAAATGAATGTAAGAGAAATAGGTACTATTGACTTTAGATCACTGGTAATTACAATACCCATTACTTTTGTATCATGTTTTAATCCCTAATGTATTAATTGGACAGGTTATCTTTAATACCAATTAACTGATAATAAAACGATTAAATAGAACTTTTCTGACGAATTTCTTGGTACACTAGTTTATAAATGAGGTTTTCCAATTTTTTAGAATTACCATGAATTTTGTTCTGCCAATAAAGTGTTATTAACCTTTGAAAGTTCCGTTATAAATGTTATTTTAATTCATATACTGGGTAAATATTTAGTGTTGCTTAATCTAAGAACAATGGGCATTTTGGGATTATTTGAGGGAAAAAAAAATCCGTTTTTTCCTCTGAGGATTGGGATTAATATTCAGACTTCTAGTTTTATCCCATCCCTGAACTCATTTGTTCCAAAAGTAAGCTCTTCATGAATACATTTATGCATTGGTACATTCGATGTAGTCATTTTGTTGTATTATGAATCAGAGAAGTGGTTTTGAGACAGTGACACCACTGTTTTCCATGAGAATTCACTTTATTGGTTGGTATCGATTCATTATTTATTTTTCTATAACATGGAAATCTTATTAATTAAAGAAAAAATGATTAATAATTTTAAGTTGTATTGCCTGTAACTACTCAATGACGATTTAAATGTTTCATTTGTAGCTACATTTGACCATTTCTAATTTTTGGTTATCATTTAAGACTTAGTGCTTCCTATACACTAAGTCAGCAGAAAGGTAACATTACCAAATGCTGTGGCTTATTATATCTTCCAATCAACAAAGGTTTCAGTTTTTCCAACTGTCCAGCAGAGAAAAAAGTCAGGGGCATGTATGTGAGTCCCACTAAGTTATAAAATAAGCTTGTTTCATCTGTTTTAGGCATCAATATTTTCCAATAATTTTAGTCACTGATGTTATTTCTTTCCATTATTGCTCAGTGCATTCGTTAATTACTTTAAACTCTCGACTAATCTTTTTTGACAAAATGTTAAAGTATTGACTGCAATTTGGTGAAGAAATATATGTTTTTTAGCCCAAATTAATGGCTCTTTTGCTGTAATAGTTCATTGCTGGACATTATATTTTTTTTTATTTCTTTTAGTAATTATTTTTCTTAGTACATTACCATTATCATAAGTTGAATCTGACCTTAAAATAATTTAGTTGCGAGAGATGATAACTTCTAATTTATTTAGAAGGATATCATGCACAATTTGTGAAAATTATTGTAGATGTACACATCCTTCAACATACCAAATATTACTAAATCTGACCTTTTTTATTAATTATAGTATTGTCATAGGATAGGTGTATTATTGCTGGTTTGGGGTTAAAATTCATTTCAAGTGTCATATGATTCATAATGATGAACCTCATTATGTTTATTTGGTAGCAATAACAGTGCATAGAAATAGAATAGGTTTTCTGCAGATTATTTTTAATAAATATTTTTTTCCCTCTTAATTTCTGGTGTAAGAGAAATAAAATGAGTTTGTACCATTTTTCAGGCTGTAATAAATAGTACAATAACTCCAAGTATGACTTTCACCAAAACCTCACAAAAGTTTGGCCAGTGGTCAGATATACGTGCTAATACAGTATATGGACTAGGTTTTTCTTCTGAAGCTGAATTGAACAAAGTAAGTTTTTTAAATATATAATCATGAATGACTTTTTGTTTAATTATGTTTCACTTATAATGGTAAGCTTAATTATGTTAATCGTATGCTTAAATATGTTATTTTTTCTGCTTTCTGAAGTTCATAAAGGAAGTTTATAAAACTTTCCATTTTTCCGGTATAACTGTGGGGTTCTATCCAGATCATCCATGGTTAACCCAGCTCTGATAAAAATGTATAGAAATCAGATAGTCAATGATTTTTCTTGTGTCTATTGCCCAGACACCTTTGGTTATCTGAGTGTTTTTATAGTTTGGTGTCACTATGGACTCCAAAAGGTTTTCCATCTCCCCTCAGTAGTTTTTTTAGCTCTCCATCTTACTCCATTACCCTTCATCCTTTAAAGCCTTCAGTGTGGTTTTGTAGGCATCCAAGTCCGCCTAGCTGCTCCAAGAATAAGCTTTATTGAAGGCTCAGTGTGTTGAGCATCTCAGAAAGGTGAGGTGTGGATTCCACCATCTAGCCTTTTTCCTAGAAGCTGGGATGAGAGGACACAGAGCTTCGTAAGAACTCACCATGGGTTCCGTTAAGTGGCTTGCTTTGTTATTAAGAGCTTCCAGGCAATATTATTTCAGTTGAGAGAGTTTGAAGTGTCAGAGCTTTGTTCTTGCCGAGATTCCAATCACTTATGGGGATTCTAGTAACTTGTTTTAGGAGGCAATCTGTCTTCCATTCTGTAATTCCTCCATCTACAGATGGAATCTGCAATATTCCTAGAGGACATCATGATGTCCAGGGACTCTCCGGACCTTGTTGACGAAAGTGACTTTAACCCCTTGACATACAATGACGTCTGGGAGACGTCATTCATTTCATGTGTGATTGTAGACTTTGACGGCTCCGAGACGGTAAGAACTTTCTTCGGCAAACGCCGCACAGTATACTCTATTAGGTTATTTAGAAAATTATTAGAAATTAGAAATTATGCCTGTTAATGTTTTTTGGCCATATCGCACTATCTTCGCGATATATACCGCGTCGACGCACATTTTATTTGTATGTCAAGGGGTTAATCCTTTGTGTAGTTTTTCTAAATTGGAAGCAAGTACGTATTCCAAGAGGATTTCTCTGGTGTTTATACATGTGTTTTCCCATACTGTGTAGAGGACATTAATGTCACCTCCCAGAAAGGAGGGCCAAAGACTGCTCTCTCTTTCCTGTTCCTGATCTTGTTTTTTTGGATCTGCTGGCTGGAAGGTAGTGCCACAACAACTGAGGAAAACATCATTTTAAGATGATCTCATTGAAGATGGCTGCGGGTAGGTACTTTTAATATGTAATTTTAAATGTAATCAAAAGGGTTACCAGTTTATATGTAACAGGGAATGGCTTATTAGGCCTGAATGGACCAATACGGCGAAGTATAGAGTTGAACATTAACTATGCTCTCGAATTTCGCTACCACATTAGTAGTGCCCCCTCTCGAAAGGGTTAAGGACCTAAATAATTGAATAGTGTAGCCTGAATGTATAATACTACATACTTCTAAGATTTTGTTTAATTTTATATAATAAATTATCTACAGTATAACAGCTATTTTAATATATTGGTTCTGATATGGGACATCCGAAATGGACGTGCACCTGATCAGAGATGATGAATCCCCACCCCCATCACTATCTTTTTTCTTATAATTATAGCAGTTATTATTGTTTATTTAAGTTAATAATTGCAAATATATGCTAGTTATGGTATTTAAAATTTCTCAATGTAGTTTCTATAGATATATTTCTGAAATCTGTTTGTATTACAGTTCATTGAAAAGTTTCAAGAAGTTAAAGAAGCAACAAGAAGTGCTAGTAATAAATCTTCCAATGGTACTGTAATAACCACCCCAGTTACTAGTGCCAATGCTAGTCCAGTAACTTCCAGAGCCAGTGGTGGAGCTTTAAGTGATGCAGGACCTCTGCTGGAACCTCCCTCCATGCAACCATCATGCACCTCACCAGCTCCAGCTTCAACCTCTCTAGATGAAAGCAGTGGACACCATCGTACCCCACAGTCATCAGTTTCCCAGGTAAATATTCAAATTTTTTTATAGGATTTCCTTTGAAGGATTATTTGTAGTTTATTGATTGCTGTTTCAATATTCAGTTGTTTGGCATTTTCAAGTAAATTAAAACATATATTTACTAAACATGAATTAATTGCATCAATACATATATGGTACTGTTGGTACATTTTTGTATGAATTCAAGAATAAATGATCATTTTACTTATCAATATTTTTAATATTGGTCCTTGAATTTTAATTAAATTTATGAAAGCTGTTTCATTTTATTTATTTGAAATGGCATAGATATTTTTATAGTATTACTTGATAATTTTTAGGAAGAATACAATTATTTCAGCTTTGGGTATTCGGACTTCTAAATCACATCAACTAGATTGCAGTCACTAACTGATTATATAACAATAATTGATAAATCAATGTAACATTTTTATTAGAAATAATATATTATGCTTGTATTCCTATCTCTTGCAATTAAAAGTCCTGCATCAACTTTTTTATTTATTTACATTTTTCATGGACTAACCATTTATCCATCGTCATAGCTCATAAACCAAGTAAATCATGTGCTCAAGTAAATTAACTCTGATTCTAACTAATGACACCAGATCAATAATCTACAAAAGCTAATACATTATTTATAAGAACAATGAGTATAGAATTTTCTACTGTAATGGATCTAAACTATTCAAATTATTAATAATAAGAGGATTCATGTTGGGAAGATTATCTACACATGGAGTCTAGCATAGTTGGTGGAGCAGGGTTTGAGTCCTGATCCTGCCAGTATAGTTTTTTCTTTGGTTATTAATTATTAATAATTACTAATATAAGTGGGAACTGTAGCACAACAAAAAATATAAGATTAAAAACTATGTATTAAAATGTTTCTTATATTTTCCTATTATGCCTTAACATGGACAGACTAGCTCTCGAAAAATTAACTTAGGGGTCACACTGTGTCCCTGTTGGCAGCTCTATGGCCACCATGTACAAGGTTTTCAGTCTCTGTGAGAGCTTAGCCAAAGAGGATTCTTAGTGGGAAGATCGTCCGTCAAAATATTATGGATTGTCTCGCTCCCAGATCAGTTTTCTCTACGAGTTTCACTTCATGGCTTGCCTAGGAATACTTTCACTCATTAAGATGCTATAAAAAAAAATTTCCATTTTAATGGTATATTTTCCATCCTTGTCATTCTTTACAGCTCCATTATTGGAAATCAGTTTGACCCTGCTGATTCCCTTAATATTACTTTATTATATTTTTTACTAAGTGGCCAGTTTATATTCACCTGGAGTTCCAGTTGAGTTAGTTTCTTCTCCCAATATGCTTCTACCTATAAGAATTTTATGACAGATTCTCTATTAGATTTTCAGGTTTGGTGTTAGTGAAAAATTTCGGCTATTCTGAGATTTGAAGGAATTATATAAAACTGTCCTTCAAATGTCATTTCTTTTAGTAGGATCAAGATAAAAAGAGGTGGCTTATTACATATTTTTACCAGCTATTCTTCTTCCCATCACAGTTTCTTCCATCAGTGGCTAGTTTTGCATGGAAAGCTTTCCAAGTGGGATAAGTATGATCCATTTTTTATTTAGGTATTATCTAGGTGGACCACACTATTTAAAGCTTGGTTATATATAGATTGCAACCTTTTGTTAAAAGACATGGAAATTCCATATAAGTAACAGGTGGTTAACAGAAAATGAGATCGCATGAAATAAAGGTAGGGATAAATATAATAATGTCTAAAAAAATATAAACAAATCAAATAAAATTCAGCTATAAATGAATTATACTAATTAATCACAAATGTTGGTTATAATAATGCTAATTAAATGCAAGTAAATAAGCCAATTAACTCTTAGGCTACTTCACTAAACATGACAAGGTTAATACTTTTTATAAAACTTCAATGTCAATGTCTTTGACCTGCTGCTCTAGAAATACATTTCAAGGGAGAGACACTTCGGACCTAGAGAGGAATGTTCTGTTAACAGTTCTGTTCAAGATATCAGATGTTAAAACACTGAGCGCTCAAATTGTCATGGGCCACCTTCATAAGAAACTTAGTTGCCTCAGGTGGAGGAGGTCTTGGAGAGGTGAGGACTGGAACTAAGCTGGAGATAATGTCATGACTCTTTAATTGGAAAATTTAAGCATCTTGCAGTCAAAAGTGGACTTGCCACTGCTAGTCAACAGGGAACCTCTCTCTTCATGTGATGAGGGTAAATGATATAGGGCCTTCCCATAGGTCACCTCCCCCTAGGTCTCGTCTCCCTAAGTGTTTTTACTAAAAACACTGACTCATTAGCCATCCTATCAAGCAACATGATCAAACCATTTGGTTGTACTCCAAGTTCTTCTTTCGGATGCAATCTCTTTTAATCTTGGGAACATATAAAGTTATATTAATAATGTACTTTTTTAGTTATTGATGAAAGTTTACAGAGAAAACCATTTACTACAAATCATTTTCAATATTAAAATGTTTTTAATCTATAACCTGCATATATAAATTTTACAAAATATTACAAATTGAAAACCAGGTGAGAATAAAACATTAGTGATTTGAATTGTATTTATTTTTACACTAATAGTGTAAATCAATGAAATTTGACTAGTGATTAATTACTAACTCATCTTAATTATAAATAATCTAACACAATTGACAGTATAGTGTATATTATAAGTATAATAATGCATATACATTTCAAAACATTACTCAGTAGCTCCATTCACTTTTTTTTAATGGCATTTCCCTAGTTAAAGGTGACTTCATCAAATCAGTATGTAATTATTATAAAGCTATTAATATTTAAGGAATTATATAATATATGAATACCGATTCGTCATCACGGTGACTTAAGTCATTTAAAGAAAGGATAGTGATATAGTCAACATTCTAAAATTGGAAACTCTGTTTTCATGTGAGAGGAAAATTAGGTTTTTCTTATTAGCAGGGATAGGCCATATGAGGGGATGGTGTTAACTAATGATATTCTGTGAAATATGATAACTTCTGTCATTAAATGATACACTGTGCGAGATAGTCCTACTGCAAGGTGGAGGAGAGCCTGTATGATAAGGAGTTATCTATGTACAAAGGATGTAGCTCTCAGTGCATAAGAGAGAAAAAAAACATGAATAATTACATGTGTCATATATTCTTAAATTTATGGGTATTTATAAATAATTTTTCAAGTGAAAAAAACAACTTAAAGCCAAAATCAGATAAATAAAGTCATTTATAGAATTATTATTGTCAAAACAATTTTAACTAAATTAAATTCTTAGCCGATCTTATGAAGATATTAAGACAGCTGAGGTTGCTGTTGCTGCCACAGTTTGTATATGGTGTTAGTTTTCAGCACAGCAGGTTAATTGTGATGTTAATCTGGCTACTTTTTTACAACTATTCTTCACTTAACCTCAAAAAGACCTTTTATATAATAGTTATGATCAATATTGGTAATATTATGATTAGTATTGCAAATACTCGATCAAATAATAAAAATTAGGCGTTAAACTGAATTCTCGATCCACTTCATGTGGTGTTTCTTTTTTCTTCTATTTCTTTTCTATACAGTATCCGTGACTAGATTACATTTATTTCTGTGATGCAAATTTCATCAAAAAATAATAAATTTTAAAGTAAAGACCAAATAAATAAAAGAAAATAAGTAAAGAAAGGGAATGTCCTTTATTTATTATAGTTCGGGTAATTTTCTTTTCATCTCCCTGATTATTGATTATTGAATAGGTTCTTTAATTTAGATGTCAATAGAATGCCTTTAACATTTTGCTTTCATAAACTACTACTTTTCAATTAAAGTTTCAATATTGTCCTTGTTTTTCCAGATCATAGAAATTAATAAGTGACTTACCTGTAATCGTACTAAACCAAATCTGGTTATTGGACTCATAATAGAGAACATATACAATCTTTTCCTCTATGAAATAATGTTTTCTTTACAATATCACTAGAACATGCAAGTCACTTCATGACATAAATGTGAAACTGTTTCTTTGTTAGTAGATTATGACTGTGCCTTAAACTGTCTTTCTGTATTACCCCATGCTGATTCTAAGAGATTTTGCTTCTTGGTTATTCAATGCTACATTTTTTTTTTGGATTTTAATAAATTAAATTGATGGTGAATAATATCTAGTTGACTGGCTTTGAAGGCCTCACATATTTCTTTCCGAAGTACATAGTCAAAAGCTTCCTTAATGTCTAGTAAGGCTACATATTTTTATCTCTGTCCCAGGAAATTCATAAAATGCTTTTTATAGAGAAAATATTGTCTTAGATTCCTTCCTTCAAAGATATTCCATCAATGATCTCTAGTGATTCTGAAGGACTGATTAATATATGTCATACATTATTTGAGTGAGACAGAAAGGTTAATGTAGCAATGGATTTGAATTATTTTTTTTTTTAGATAGAGATAGTAATATCAGGTGGCAGCATCCCTTAAAGAATAAATCCATAGGGAAGCCGCTTCCTCCATGTGTCTAATATTTCCTTTTCTTGAAACAAGTTTCCCCTGACATTTTTATCTGTCCCTGGTACTGGGTATGATGAACATTTTTTTTTTTAGCCAATTATGATTGAATAACAATATCTTTTTTTAAAACTTTATCAGATGAAATTACTATAGGAGAAATAATTAATTGCGGTCTCAACGAAATCAGTCAAAAAGATTGACAGGGGTTCGCGCCCTTTCCTCCTGACAGAGTTGAGAAAGCTGATCTTTGTACTGCTGAAGCCATCTATCTAGTGGGGAACCAGGTACAGTTGACATTTCCCTCTTACTCAGAAGAGTGCTCCTTTCAAAGCCACTAGTGGCTTCGCGCAAAGAGAGCCCGTCCGTGGCTGAGCCACTAAAGTGGTTTAACGCAGTTAAGGGGTTGACTGGTTAAGAATAAAGTCAGATGAGGTAGGGGGTGAAAATTACCCTAGTTATAAGAATACATGAGTTTTTGGTGTGCATGGACATGATTTCTACTTGTCATAGGAGCTAAAAGAAATCAAGATCTTGTTTAGACAGCATTAACTAGGTTTCTGGAGTAGGTTTGTCCTCACCGGGATATTGGGGAGTAAAGTTAACCCAGTTAATTGTTCAGTAGCCTATGCAACATATGGCCATGCAATTTGCAAGGCTACCTCCCACCTTCTTATTGGGTCATCATTTAAACTGACCTGGCCCCGGTAAATGGTAAAAAGGGCATTAGCCCAAAAGCCCCAATATCAACTAGGCGAACAATATCTTCTCACACCAACCCTTCAATTATCATTCTAAACTTTTTATTCTAAGAAGTGTAAAAGGCAACAATGAATACAAATTAAAACAAATTATAAACAATTAATAATCGAAAATAGATAACTGATAAGAATCCCCCTTTTTGGTGGGGAGGGGTAGTTGGTTTTTTTTATTGTTTTAGCTTGATGGCATAGTGTATAACTACTGTGTTCACCCCGCAAACATTGATTAAATAATAAATTAACTCGACCAGCCAGTTTCACTTTCTTTCTTCATTTTATTTTTAACTTTTTTTTTGATTCTTTTCTTTTTAATCTGAGATATTATTATATTTATTCTAGGTGGATGTCAACATGCATTTTATAATGCATCATAAAATTTTAATACATGTACTCCAGAAATTACAAATGGAAAGGAAAAGATCTAGCTGATGAGCTAATGAATTGTAAGGAGATTTACTTTTTTTTTTTTTTATTATTTTTAAACATGATAAATTAAAGTAAAATTTTATTTTAAAACGTTTTTTTTTTTCTTCTGTTAATTTTTTTATAACAAATAAAAACCAAACCAATTAAATAAATTTGATATAATAATAGAAATAATATGCACTAAGAAAGTAAATTAAATTTGTGATTCTAACACGGGTGATGAATAAGTTAATTAAAAGCTTTTTACAATTAAACCATCTCTAAAGTACATCACATCAACTAAACTACACAATGATATGATTTAATAACTACATTAAGATGAGACTGTTGTTCGGTGATTCATAAGTAGTTTCCAGTTAGTGTGATATTTAACTCCTAAAATATATGTAAGTTGACAATTTGATCATATGTGATATTGCAATTCCATTTATTTTGCTTATTTTTAAACTGGAAAACTAATATTCCAAGTATTATTTATTTGTATTAATTTAATGCAGATTTTACCAAATAATTTTTGAACTGTTACTAATGTGACCCAGTACTGATTCGATTGCTCATATCATTGCTAGAAATGTCTGAGTTGTTCTATGCTTAGCAGCCACAACTATACAGTTCGGTTTTAACTTAAGGTGATGAACAAGCAACTACATTTCTTCTTTTCGTTTGTCTCACTAGCCAAGAAGCTCATAAAAAATGAATTTGGTATTAAGGATAGGGGGCGTAAATATTCTTCATAAAAATTATTAAGTTATTTTTTATTAGAAATGCTTGACCTTTGTACAATTAAAACAGGATTTTATATTTACCACTATGCCATTATGCTAGCTTAGAATAATAATTTGGGTGCCTATTGGAATGGAGCTACATTTTTAAATCCATTGTTGGAATTTATATTGAAATTATCATATTATTAATGTTATAAATTAAATTTAAGATTTTCCTGAAGTTTTAAGGTTACTTATCTCGTTTTTTCTGATGGTGTTTTATTTTTAAAGTTTTTACCAGTTCCAGAAGATTATTGGAAACTGTTATTTTATTTATATTAGCCAAAAAAAAAAGATCAATCAAAGATATTTGCTATTAGACTCTTGCAGGATAGGGATGCCCTTCTTGGAAGAGCAGCTGAGCGGAGTTCAGCCTCGACCTGTCTTTATCTTTTTTTCTTTGGCTAATAATAATTGAAATAATGGGATTACAGACCACAACTAATAATTGTTAATATGATTTCTATTCTTTTGAAATATCGTTTTTCATCAACTTATGTCATTTCTTATGATATGAGAAAATATTTTGATCTCTGGGAATTTATTTATATTAAATAACTTGTTAAACTGCTGTAAAAAAATATTGGATCATCTCTAAATTTTTAAATAAATTATTAAACAAGTAAAGTTTTTTAAAAAACTTTTCCATATAATAATTGACTTATTAGTAGCCTATTTATTAGCGTAGAAGGCACACTTTTTTTTAAATTTTATTAAAGCCGAATGAGACTTCGAAATCAACTTTCTGATTAATTAAAATATGTTTGGCTTTGTTTTAAACGAATTAACTAAGGAGTGTTTTCTTTTCTTTTTAAAAAAAATAATCTGTGTGTATCATGTCTTATACACTAATAAATGCAGTGCATCTAGAGATAAGCCAGTGAACTCAATGGCTAGTGATTTATAGTAGCAATTATGTTGATTGATTGCTAAAATATATTAGTTTATTAGTGATAACTTTACCATTATCAAGTTTTATCACAACCTGTGAGTCATCTTTGAGACATGTATCTAAAGAAGAAGACCTTCAAGGTAAGGTCATCCAAGTTACATCTCACCAGCGACAATTTTTTCTGCATTAAAGTACTTAAGTTCTTACTGGTTGTAGTATTTCCAGGAGCTCAGAATTGACATCATCCCTTTCCCTCAAGAAGCCCTGATGTTAATCAAATTAAGCATATTTAGGACATGATGAGAAGATGCCTAAGAAATTGCCTTCAGCTCTAAGAGATCTCGAAATCATGTCTGTTGAATAATGAGACAATTTTTCATAACAGAGCCTAGAAACATTTTTTTTTTATTTCCTAACAGGCTCAATAGACTTGAGATTCTCCTAACAATATTTTCTGCGAGGTCATGGGCACATGAATGAGAAATTTGTTTCATTTTCCAATGTTCAGATCAATAAGGGAGACCAAAACAACACTTCCCATATCCATTGAGGAAACAATTTACTGCATTATATAAAAAAATATGTATACAAATGTCCTAGGACAGTGAAGCCATATAAAATTTATGTTTCCATATGAATTGTTAGCTGATCAATAGTTGTATCCTGGAGAAGATTTAAGGCTTTTGATGGAAATAGTGATGAAAAAGTGTTACTTTAATTGTTTTATCCAATAAAGCAGTGCTATTATAATGGTGTATTCAATAAAACTGTTTTATTTTAATATGTCAATTTTATTTGTTCTTACCATCAATGCCTCTTCAAATTAAATGGTTGCATGTATAAATTATTGTCAAGATAATTGTTTATGAAAATATATAAAATAAACCTTTCAAAATTCATATCTTGGCAACAGATTGAGATAAAAGCTGTGGATATGTTGGTGTTTGATTCCATTTTTTGAAGTAGTTTAGCACAAATTCTTTTAACGCAATGAGCCGAACATCCAGTATAGTGTGTTCAGTGACTACAAGTAATAGAGGTGTTTCTATTCAACTAACTCTTTCTGATTAATGTTATCATCACACGTACTATAACCCAATAGAATAACAACAGGATTCCAATTTTGTACCTCAGTATAACCTGGAATTTTTACGGTTAAATTGAGGTTTAAAGCCCTTAAAATTTAACAGTTGATTACTTATTTAAATCCATCTTAAATCTAACTGTTTTGAGGAGTGTACAATAACATGTATATAGTTCGTCCCTATGAAACTAATGTTGATTCATTCCCTCAACTAACAACATGCAAAATGAACTGTGATTTCTACATTAATCTGCAAATTTTTATTTCCTGCACCCCTCTTTACAACAAGCTACCTAATTTGCTGTCAAAGCTAAAGCTGCTACCTAATTTTTTGTCAAAACTTAAATTGACTATTTTTTATATTAAGGTAAGATACTGTGTTGTAAAAATTAACAACTTCTACCTTGTTTGATATGGCTATGAATTTATTTCTCTCTCTCTCTCTCTCTCTCTCTCTCCCCCCTCCCCTCCTCCCCCTCCCCCTATGTATATATAATACTTATTTTTTTTATTATGTGATTAGTGAATGCATTTATGTTATTTTTACAGCCCAATGATAGTCCTAAGCATCAGCTGAATGAGGGGAAATCTCCAGCCCCAGGACCTGCTTCTTCTACAGAAGTTCAACTAAAATATGAGAATGATAGACTTAAATTAGCACTTGCTCATAGGTAAGGATCAGTTGATTTATGCATATATGTATTTGAAAATTTGTTATGGTTTTATAAATGGTGTAGTTAAGAGTTGTTTAATTTGACATATGATAAGTTATGCTAGGCAACCAAAATGGCCATTGAAGCAGAGCAAAAATGAAAAAATAATGATTTCTATGCGGGCTTGTTATGTTATTGTTTGTATATTGGTGGTAGGGGATTCCATCAATTGAATACAACACAAACTGAGTTTGTGCGAGATTGTTAGTTATTACCTTTACTTAGAAAATTGAAAAGGCCTAGAGAAATTCTTAGAAATATGTTATAGATGAATGAAAGAACCAATTTTTGCTTCAAGGTTAGATCACTCACTATTTCTGGATTATTGTTGTATCCAGCATCATTGTATCTGAAAAATATTATTTTTATTGTTAGGTTATTTAAATCCATCTGAAATCTAACTGTTTTGAGGAGTTAATAACTACAAGTATCTAGTTCATCCCTGTGAAACTACTGTGAAAAGCTCTTGATGAGAGCTAAGTTTCTATAGGTCCCCAGTGGAGAGAAGAGATTAAACAAGTTCCCAGTTAGTTGGTCCTGTCTCGGTCTCCTGCTACAGGCTTGAAATCTCGTTCCACACCACATTTTATTCACCGAATCTCCTTCTTTATGTGCCTTATCCAGGTAGAGTGAGATCAGCCTCTTGTTTTATATCCTTGTGAATTCCAGTCGAGTGACATCCTTACTATGGCACCGAGGTCTTTTACAGTGTGAATGGCCTATCCAGTTTCTTTATATGTGTCTTATGTCCTGCTTGATGCTGTTATGTCTATTTGAGCCAAAAGCTGCTTGTTGGAAATGGTATCGGGCCATTTTGCTTTGCTTATCTTTACCAATTCATCCATACGAAATTTGTTTCAGTATGTGTAATGATTTAAGCCGCTGCAAGTTATTATTATGAGTAACTAAGGGGCTGTCTCCTCAAAGCCTCCTAACCTGGGTGCTACCCCATCTGGGCTGGCTAACTAGGGGAGGGAGGTGACTAGGGTTTGTACTCTTAATGTTCTTTATCTGTAGTGTGGGATGTATTGTGCATGTAGGGACCAGTGGAAGTGTTTCCCTAATCTGGAGGACCAGTGGCTAATTGCAGAGCCGCCACCTCTCTATGGCCAGCAGAAAAAACTTTTTTCTGCATGTGATGTAAAGGAAACCAACCTAAGGCATTGCTAGGGGATGTTATTCCTGGAATACCACAGTACTTTACATTGTTGTAAGTGAATACCACTGTATATCCCATTCAAATTAGTAAGCTAATCATTGCTATTTTTAAAACAAAACTAAAACTCATAAATTTACTTAAAATAACTTTAATTTTGGGTACTGAAAAGAACAAAATTTTAATATATTACTAGATTATATTTAATAAAAACCTTCCATTTTTCATGCGGGATTCACATGTGTAGTTAAGCCAAATTTAATATTGAATTCTGACTCTTAAGTTTATTCCTCTAGTAAATATTGATTACAAACTTGCTTTTCTTGTAGAATAAAAAAAAAAAAAAAAATATGTGCTAGTCTTAAGCATAGTACTTCAGTTCAGATATCACAATGTAATCCTGTCCATAGGGAGAAAGATAAAAATTCCAAAATGTGATTATCTATAAAAAGCCGTTTAAAATAAGCCTCAATATCCTAGGATAGAGGATAGGCCTTGGTTTGTGTCCTATATATCAAAGATTCATTAATTTTATTTTTATGTTGATTTACATATTCAAACTAATGTATGATGTAAATAATATGTTTAAAGTATATTTAATGATTTAAAAAATAAATAGAGTCTGAATATGATTTGAAAATTCTGTTTTATCCATGTTGTTGGATTTAATTTTTGGCATTTAAGTTAAGGTAAATTGATGATTAATTGTCCTGCAAAATTTATATTTATTTGTTTTCTAGTTCAGCAAATGCTAAGAAGTGGGAAGTAGAATTATCAACTTTAAAAAATAATAATATGAGGCTAACAAGTGCCCTTCAAGAAAGTACAGCAAATGTTGATGAATGGAAGAGGCAATTACATTCCTATAAAGAAGAAAATCAAAGGCTTAAGTCTAAGTACATTGAACTGGAAGCTGCTAAAGGTCATTGCTCAAAAAAATAAATTTTCTTTAAGCTATAAATTTATAATTTAACTTCTTGTAATCATTTTAAGATTATTTACCCTAACAGGTTCAGTCCCAGAGTGGACACCAGTGTCCACGTCCTTTAAACTGATCTTTGCTATTCTTGTTCCAGTTGTCAGTTCTTGAAATCAGCAGTTTCCTCATTCATTATTATTTGTTCTCCATATTTTCATATACTTACTAGAAGCACCATCATCATGAAATGGCCAGTCTTATGTCTAGAATTCTGTTTTCCATCAGTTAACTTTACGATTTGATTGAGGATTCATATGGATCATATTTCATCTCCTAAAATGTCCTGTACTCAACATATTTAAAAACTTATAAAGTACAGGGAAGTATGATTTGCTGCACAAAAAAAAAAAAGAAAAAAAACGGATTTGTTTTTGATTTTTCAACTTGACAGAATGAAAATGGGTAATTTATTATTTTTTTCTGAATCTCTTCTTTTGCAAGGGATGTGTACTTTAAGTGGTCCACATTAATTATAATGTACTATTAAATTGTAATTACTGAAGGAAGTCTTAAAAATTATCTTTTATATTTAGCTTTCAAATAACTGGAAATGTTACTTGGAAATACTTGACTCATTAAAAAAAAAAAAAAATCAATTGCTTATAGGAATAGTTTTTGTTTCTCATTATTTACTTCTTTCCTCCTTATATTAACTTCAATAACATGCAGCAATCTTACTCCTTCCTTTTATCTATTGACTGCTAGGAGTGCCATACATCATTCTTTTATAGCCCTGAACCTCTCAACATAGCCTAACTATGGCATGTCCTATCTAAATGAAAGGTTTTCATAAAATAATTTTAAGTTTTATTAGTTATCTTACATTAAATACAATATGAGGTTGCACATTATCCTCGATGTATAGTAGAAAATAAAGAATATTTTTGTGCTAATGTCCACTTGATAGAAATTCTCTTGATTTATATCACTGTCATGGGTCCATGTCCATTTATTAAAATGTCTGCCATGAACCTAGGGAAAATATAATTGTGTGGTTTAGAGAAATGCCTGTTTTTATTAGAAGTGTCTGTTCAGGGAAATCTGTGAACCATTCGATCAAATTTAGGTATTGAATTCTTAGTTTCAATGTTTAAATCTGAAATGGTCTCCAGGTGAAATGCTGTATTGTTTTTTATTGTTTGGTTATTAATTAAAATTTTATATTATACATTTCAATTGAATTGTTTATAGTTTTAATGATTTAAAATAAATATCTTTTTAATAATCTTCTTTTCTTAATTAATGCTTTATTGTTGAATACCAAATGAAATTCAGAGGTGTTAATGTATTTAATTTATTATCATGAACTTGCTGGATAAAAAAATGAATTCTTGTAGGTGGGACTGAAGCGGCAGTTGAATTGCGAAAAGAATTAGCCACATTAAGATTACGAGTGGAAACATTAGAAGTTGAACTTAAAAGTAAAGAGGAAGATTTAAAAAGGGTTTCTGCTGGGAAACAGCCTGCTGAAGACAGATGCAAAGTAATTTTATTTGTTGTTTTACATCCCAGCAACACGTGATTTAAGTTTTACATATCTATTGATATTGAAATTTTTGTAACCTTTTTTTTAGTCGTTGCAACAAGAAAATGCTGAACTTCAAGCTGGAGTCTCTCTTGCCCAAGCTCAACTTGAAACTGCTTTAGCTGCACATGAATCTCAAAGAAGAGTAATGGAAACTTTAAATGCCCAACTTCTTGTTCGTATACAAGAACTTGCCGGAATACATCGAGAGGTACGTTACATGTTAACCTCTTATGAGTTGCGCTATTTAAAACCTCACTAATCTGTATTCCATCCTTCATTAACTGTGCTCTCATTTAATTTTGATAATTCTTTAAAATGCATTAATTTTTCGTTTGTTTTCATTCATTCAACAAAAGTACAAGATTATCTGACACATTATCTTCAGATATCAAGATCTGAATAAAAAATGATATGACGGTGGGTAACCAAGATCCAGTAAAGAGATGAGTAGAACCATCTGACCTGGGCATGACTATGGGCTTCTCAAATGGTAAGAGTTATATATTGGAAACTCAGGGGACCCGACTTGATCCCTGGCTGGGAAACTTTTTTTTTTCATATTTAGGTTTTCAAAAAATTTAACTATAAAATAAAATAAAATTATACCCTTTTTTAATCAAACTTGCCTATAAACCTGTGTTCGAACGCATAATTTACCTAATTTATCCTTCACAAAAAATTTTATTGTTATATATTATATGCCAATTGATATTAGCCTAATGATTTGAGTTACAACCCTATTTGTTAGTAAGACAAATTAACCCTTTGTATGCGACAGTGAGAAGTGGGCAAAGGTCAGTAGGAGGTGACCCAACTGTTATCAAGGTCATTGTACCTCATAAGCGAGTTAATTCTACCTGGCTCAGGCTTAAAGCCATTACATCTTTTTTTCTTTTTTTTTTTTTTACTCATCTATGTTTTTTATATTCATTTTTGATCTTTGATTCTGGCTGCGGGATATCATAAGGAGAGTCAAAAACATTTTTGTTTCTTCTTTTTATGAAAACAATTTTATTTTTTATTTAAATTGTTTTATTCCTCTTATACATTTGATAATTAATTAATTTTTATAATGTAACAAATTTTCAAACAGGCCTTATTGACAGAAATACATCTCATATGTACCTATAGTTGAGTCGCCCTGAGTATTGACATAGATCGTCCCTCTCTACTCAGGCACTCTAGAAAGCCACGCCTCCTCAGCCCTTTCGCAATCCATTTATTTTATGCCAATGCCTATATTCTAGATCCCTTTCATTCCAGTGTCCTCCCTCAAAATACTATAAGGGTTTGATAGGCGGAGCCTATCTCCCCACCACTCGTCTCAATACTTTCGTCATACCGAGTTTAGTTCCCTTAATTCATTGCTCCTGGTATGAGAAAGAATATTACATTATTACAAATTTTCAAACCGTATTTGTAATATTTTCAATATTATCACACACCAGATATATATGCGGAGTTTGAAGCTACTTAATATAATTAAGCACCCACACTTATTGTATTTAAAGCCAATAAAATGTTTCTCTTCATAAAACTGATCATGCATTATTGTAGTGCTTTATTTTTTGCATTCTCTTTCACCGGAATCTTTACTGTGTTTTACATGAAACACATTTCTTTCCTCGGATACTCTTCTGTTTTGAAAAGTATATTTCATCCTTTATGATGTTTGTTTTATTTTCTAAAACCTAGCTGATTAATATTGTTAGGGACTAGAACAAGCTGAAAGAAAGCTTAAGTGGTGAGAGGTAAGAGTCAAAATGGAAAATGTACGTTCTGGTGGTAGCTAAACAAACAATATAAAAGTTCCTTCACTACATAGTAGTGTTCGCAAGCCTGAGAAATCGCAGGTGACACATAAATTGTCCAGTCAGTCTAAGCTGAGTGTTATCAGGTATCGCTTGGGGGGAGCCCTCTGCTCAGTTAGCCTGAGTAATTCACGGTTATCGCCTACAAAGGGTTAAAATTTGTGGAGTGCTTATATTTTATATAGTGCATATACATATTTTGTAGCAGCTTAATTTAATTTATTGTTGCCAATCTATAATATTTATCAAACCTACAGTCATTAAGTAGTATAGGTTAAATAAATGCATTGGTAACTTTTTTTTTTTGGGATTTTATATTTCTTCTTTTGAATCTTGTTCACTTCTAATGAAACAGCAGCAATGATATTTTGGTTTATTTTTAGATTGCTACTGCTTTGCAGACATGAGTAAACACCCATTTACAAATGGCAGCGACAATATCCCAGGCTTTTGTCAACTGTATCTATCATTTGGCAGAAAGAAAATAGGCTGTACCTTGATGATTTGAAATGATTGCTGCCACCTTGTAAAATTAAATTTTTGGACTACAAAATCACCGAAGTGATTAGAATTTATGAAAACTATGTGTTTAAGATATAAGTTGTAACGTATCATTTCAAACATGTATGCACTCATATGTATATTTATTACATATGCTTATAATGTTAGGTGTATGTTTGTTACTTCCTATATTAGGTGAACTACTAATTGCCATAAATGGCTGATATTATTATGAAGACAGCTTTAATTCCTTCTTGGTATTATATTTTATGATTTCATCTTCTACTCCAAACCTAGTTTCTTTCCTTATTTACTTTGCTGCACTACTGTATAAAATCGCTTAAATTTAATTAGATGGCACTTCATGTTGGCACTTGGGGTTTAATTTTTCTATTGAAGTGTTTCAATGAAATACGTTTTTTTTAAATTATATTTCCAACAATTTACAATTTATATTAAAACAACTTCAACATTCATGTTTATTAATTATTTGTTGAGGCTCCCAGTTTAAGATGGGCAGAAGGCAAAAGTTTTAGACATTTTGGTTTGGGACAATTAGCAATCATTTCTTTGATAATATATTAGATTTGAACTGACACAATTAATTACTTGTTTTTTCAAAATTACTCCAGGCCTACAATTAAAACTAAAACAGATTTGAACAAGATGGTGGGTCCTCATTTATTTATGTTATAATTACAATATATAATCCTTTACATTTGTTTATGCTTATTAGTTTCCCTCCAGACTCCTACAAGAACAGATGGGACTCAAATTTCTTAGTAATGTTAGTAAAAAAAAATTTATAACAATTTATGATGGATTTTTACCTTCACAATATTAAAAAAAATATATTTTGCAGATTCGCTCTCATGACATTCACTAATTTGTTATAATGCTAGCAGCTCATTATAAATTACTTATTTTGAGTTGCTCGACATGGTGTGAGAAACAGTGTTTTTAAGAACAAATTATAAATAACATAATTTAAGCAATATAGAATGGAATTTTATAAATAAATCTTTTTTAGACCTTGAAAATGCCAGATATGATGGCGAAACGTCGGTCCGCCCTGTATTATAAAATATATGATTATTTTGGAGACTAATTGGCCATTATCTTTTCTCTTCTGCCCACCTTCAACATTCAGTTCATTTATTTTAAAATAAATTTTAATCATATTACCAATGGTGCTCATTTCACTTTTTTTATGCTCTTGGCACAATTATGGTCTGATATACTTCAATATTTAAATCATACAAATAATGTTTATGTTTTTATCAAATATTATGGAACTGTGGCTATTTTACTTTATCAGGGTTTTGAATCAAATCTTTAAAGAATATGATAAAGTAATCATTTGAATTTAACCGTAAGAGGGTTTCAGTCTTTTTGAGCTATATGCAGTTTCTGTGACAGAACAGTGTCACTTCTTGGTTTTAAAAGAAAAAAATAGGATGAAATTCATCAACAGTATTAGTCTCTGGTTAACCAAGGAGAAATCAGGTTGAAATTTATTAGAATTGCTCATTGATTATACTTTTCAAAAAGTGGTAAATATCATCTTATAGTCGTTTTAGCTGTATTAACAAAATTTGTAAAACTGTTTTATTTAGAAGTTTCCTGTTTGGTTTCGTATTGTTATTTAATTTAAATTATTTAAAATTTAATCTATGCGTACTTAAATGGGGAGTGAAGACTAATTATTGGTGTAACGTCCTAAAAACTAATTATCATAATTTTGAATATCTCTAAAGCAGTTTTACATTCATTCTTTGATAAAATAAACTAGAATAAAATTGGCAAGGGGACTGATATTTGGATTTAAAGTAATTATAATAAACCTAAAATGAACCAGAATAAGTGTAACTCGAGCATATTTTGTCCTAAGTGAGAGTGCTTAAACTAATATAATCACTTTATTACAGTTTGTTGTTAACTCATTTATCCTTGTTATTTTCATTCTGGGACTTAATACCCTTAGAATAATAACAATGCCCAGGTTTTTTAGGGATTTACAAAAGGAGATAGGACCGGCACTAATAGTAAAAGGCAGCAATTCAGGGAGGTATTGGGGAAGTGTTTTGTAAACATTTATTCCTTTATTTATTTTGATGAAAAGTTCACGGGCATAAAATTTAGTGTTTAAGAGTTGTTTAGCAATTAATTAATGATTTGACCTCATAGTAGACATTTTGACATATAAGCTTAAATGTATAACATAATTTCATTTTACCTTCTATTCAAAAAAAAATTGTAATATTCGTGATTTTTTTTCACTTAATAGCTCTGTTAAGATTGATGACAATCACAATAACAGTAATTACCATATCTAAGGAAATAGGGATATTTATCTTAAAGTAAGAAGACTGTATTGTTTCAGACTGGAGTAGACTCTCTATTTTTGACTACCTGAAAAATTAATGAATTAAATCATTAGAAATTTAAAATATTATTTCTTTATCTAAATCCTCCATTAATTAGTTGAAGCAAGCACCAGGAAATCATCAATTTTTCAAAAATGACTACCTTATTTAAAATTATAATTACCTGAACATTCTTTAACCTTCAGTAATGCTTCAGTCCACATCTCGCTGTTTGTTCTTAGGTTGCGAAAACATTCATTACTTTGTCATCTCTCACTCACTCTTATCATATAACCTAACCCCTGCTGACTTTTTTCTACTTAATAAGTTGTGGTTTAACAGGAAAGTTTTGAGAAAACATTGTCAATAAATAATAGTTCTGTAGGTGACATAACAGCTATTCAGTGGCATGAAGAGATTATTTAAAAAGTATAAACCATGAGAGTACATTGAAAAGGATTAAGTGAATACTATGAATATTTAATAGATCTTTTATAATTAGTTTTGGTTCTTCCTTCAAAAACCACATGATTTGTATATTTTTGTTATTCCGTTCCTCTTTTTACCTCATGGTGTAGATAATCATCTGATAAGTTGCCAAGTGTTCTGTCAGTAGATTTTACACTGGCTAGCTAGGTTTGGTGGTGTTCATCACCCAGGCCTGTCTCCTTCTGCCCCCAGACAGCCAACATTCCACCTTAGCTACGATGGTTTGTTTCTCATACCTTTCTGACCACTGGACATGTCCAAACCAATGAAGCTGTGCTTTGGAGACAGTAGACAATAATGGTTTTTCTGACTAGGACTATCTGTATTGTGATATTCTTAATAGTCTTCTGGTCTTCCCTGCCACATTTCAGAGAAAGTTTTTAAGCTTGCAGCCTTTTAGGGGCAAGCGTCCCTCTACTCAGTTCCACATGTTAGCATAGTGGTGTATATGGTCTTAAGAATGGTTACTTCAGTTCTCATAGAAATCTCATACTTCCAAAAAAACTATTATTCAGTACGTGTTCGATATGTATTTTCAAATCTATTTTAATGTGAATTTTGCACCATTTAGTAGTATGTATAAAAAGTTTGAAATTTATTATTCTCAAAACAGTTGCTATGATTTATTCAAAGTTAACTTTGTTAATTGAAATTTTGGCCACTCTAGCTTAAGCAGTATTATCACCATTTTGTGAAATTAGCATTGGGCTCAAAAAAAAAATTGAATTTAAAAATTAAAAGAATTAGTTTTTGTTATGTAATTGTTTAGAGTAAATCATTTGTTTTTATGAGAAAGAGGGAAATTAGTTTTGTTTATTAAAAGAAGTAAAGGAACACCAAAGAAGTAGTTCTCACTAAGTAATATAGAAGTACAACATAACAGTAAAATATTGAACATCTCATTGTAAATTCAAGCTCTCTAATTTGTAGGTTTATTTTATTATTATTTTTTCTATCTGTTGTAGTCTTGTTGACTTTGTTATTTAATTTGTAGGAATTATATTTTTATTCCTTAATATATTATTTATTTTTATATTTTTTTAAGATATTTTTACTAAATTAATGTTGAGACCCCAGTAGTTACTAAGAATTACAAGTACATCATATTTATATATGTATAAAATAGATTTAAAATACATATTTTGATTAAAAATTGTATTGTTTTTGTGTTTTAAACATTTCTGTGTCATTAGTAGTCTATTATATTCTGATATAAATATATAACAATATGTAAATCTATAACTTTAATAATGTTGTAATATTCACACCACTTGTAATATTTTTAATAAATTGAAACAAAATCTGTGGTGGTTGTTTTCAATGATCGGCTTTTAAGCTTTTAATTTTGCACAAATTCTTTGGCAAAGTTTGTTTTCAAGGCTGTTATAATTGAGCATATATAGTTACTCAATTTTTTTTTTTTACTAGTATCGACTTAGAATTTTAAACAATTGTTGGTTTTTAAGTAAGGTGATGATAGTAATGTATTATTTCATGCTCTTCTCCTTGATGTTTTCTTTCACTCTTCACGAAAATTATTTTAATATCAAACTGTTTTTTTATCGTTTCTCTATTTGGGTTTTATGATTAGTCTAAAATTTTAATTCATGTTTACATGTAAAATAAGAAATTCTAAGATTTGAAAAATATACTTATTATGTTAGGTTTAGAAACTTTGTTCTTCTTCATATGTGTTAATAGAGCTTCAATAATATATTAAATAAATACCTTAGTCTTGATAAATTTTTATTTTAAAACTTTTATTTTATTGGCAAGAGTGTGTCTAAACTTGCCAATGATAGCACTTTCTGGTGATTGAAAGATACTATAACCTCATAATATATTTATTATTAATTAAATAATCAATTTGATTTTTATTTGTTGCAATTCCACTACAAAAAAATAGTCATTGTTGTGTAATGTTGAATACAATTTATTAATAGGATTCCTCTAATTTATATAATATATGTATATGTCTATAAAAATAGATTTATATAAAGATGTTATTACTGCATATTAACTATGTATGTACTATTGTATCATTTATTACAATTGAAAAACCTGTCTCTTGGATGAGAGCCTTTATTTTCTTTTATTTGTTTTCCTGTGTATTTAGGTACACTGATTCCTAATTAGTCTTTTTTTCCTTTCTACTTAATAATATTTTTTAACATTTATTTCTGATGATGAAATATATAACACTTTGTTTTGAAGCAACTACTGGGATATATTTCTGTTTTTATTTAGCAGTAGTAAGTAATGTAATAAGGAGCTCAAGGGGTGTGAGGTTTATTACATGGCCAAAAGTGGACTTTCAGTCACTTGTTCTTAACTCCATTGCTACAGGTTCTTTTGGGATAATCTATTTAGGCCAAGGTGGTGTTATCTAATCCCTGTGGTGGGAGGACCAGGTCTGCATACAGAAGTAAGAAAGGGGATCTTTCAGCGCAGCCTGGGGCTCACCTAAGTACTAGCCTGTTATGATAGTGTGTGCCCCATAAGTACACTTTTGACTGATAGCTGAACTTAGCTACTGAAGGCTCAACAGAAGCATCCATTAATCTAGTCAGATCTGTGTAGATTTTATTAGAACAGATACTAAAAGAGGTTACATCTATTGTAATGAAAAACATAAGCTTTGTTCCGGGATGCAGGTCCTTTGAGAATTCAAAACTTAATTATATAGAACCATAGATACACATCAAAGTGCAAATGATCACGTTTTAGATAAGTGACACGATAAATAAAATATACACAAGCTTTTATATATAGTCTGAGGTTTCAATTTTTTCATTGGTTGTAAATATAACAAAAAAATTATTACTTTGAAACAAATAGCTCATCAAATATTGTGGGCAGGATCTTGATTTTGGGTTTTCTTTCAAAATAGTTATTTAGTGGTGAATTGAGAGAGAAGAACAAATTTATGAAACGGGGTTTGAAAACAGGGAAGAAATATCATGTAGATATTGAGTTACAAAGGATGTAAGCACACACTAGAATTTGAACGCGATATTTTGTGTTCCAGGAATGAATGGAGTGTTCAGTTGGTTATATATGTATGATGGATTTGGTAGAGAAAGTATTGATTGCTACATGGTCAATGGAAATAGCCACTTTATCGCAGCTTCGCAATGCGAAGTGTGCGTATCACTAATAAAAATCAAACAGAACTGTTCTTATGGCATTAGTTTTTCATCAAGACTCCGAGAGAGACCGCCATTAACAATACAGTAAGTAATGAAAATAGGGAAGGCTGGAAGAGGAATCAAGAAGTACGGCCCACATTACAGTCATTTGTTTCGTTTATTGACTCAATTAAATTAATTAATTGAGTTAGTGAAGTTATTTATATGGGCCGTTCCCGGAGGTACTGCAATACCGGGCCAGCCCGCGACAGAGGTGGGGATATTAGCCCCTAGCACCTCGTCATTTTCCAAAAATCAGTTTAATCTTCTGGACCCCCGATGGGAGTCGTACCAGAGATTAAGCTGATAAGAACAGATACTACACTTTCAATTTCTTACTCTGTGGGTTTGTTGTGGAAAATAAAGGGATCGGTTTTAATGTGGAAGTGGATATGGGTAGTGTGGAAGGAAGGGGTTTATTGGGGGGATCGGTGGGAAATAATGTACTGGAACCATTGCACAACACTAATGAAGAGAGACCTATTTTCTAGTTTGGATGGAAGGATCGATTGTGTTAAAAATTTTGGTGAAGTCGAGGAGGATGAGGACAGTGATTTGTGGTGGATTGTAGATTGCTGGTAATTTTGTTTCGGACAGACTGGTTAGAATTGCTGGGTCATCAACAATTTAAATGCATTTAGATTGTTATCAAGAAAAGTGAGAGTTGAAGATTGGGCTATTGGTTCTAGAGTTTTTGATAGATAGGAAAAATAGAGTTGGGATGGTAGTCATTTGGAGTGCTGGTGTTGGGCACCTTATTTAGAGGGTGGATCATAGTTTTTTCCACGAGAAGGGGTAGAAGGAATTTATTGAGAAAATACGTACGAGCATGTACATTGGTTAGAATAGGCTCATTGTAATGAATTTTAAGGATTTCCCAAAACTAAAAAAATATATACAATGTACGGGAACAAGGTGATGTGGCTCACCTAGGAGTTATAGATTGAGGGACCTCAAACAAACTTATACCATGTTGATTCCCGCTTTGACTGCCTGCTGCCATTGGTGGAATGGTGGAGGGCTATTGTGTTGTGGACTGGATTGGTAAAGAGGTACAGTGAATCAAAGAATTTGATATTTCTATGGGGGATAAATTCATCCACGGTTGGCAGTTCAAAGTCTTCGTATAGCTCAAGATTTCTCCACTGCTAGAATGATGTTTAACAAACCACCTTCATAAGTATCACGTTATGAAATTGCTGGAGCCGTTTTACTGTCACTTCTGTCAGATGATTAAAAGTGGTGAACCATGCAGCAGAGCCGTCCTGAGTATACTCTTGTATATCATCAGCTTGAGATGCTGTGAGAAATTAGGGGATTTCAGCAAATGGGAAAGTCGATAAGACTTTGTGCGTACTTATTTCAGTTTTCATGCAAAATTGCTACAAAAGACAAGGTGCTGGTCTAATTTGGTCCCATTATGTACAATGCTGTTGGTAGGAGAATTCGTTTGCATTCCTTCAGTGTAGGCAGTATGCAGTGGTTTCTTTCCTTTCTGGAATGAGAATATTACGAATTATATCTTTCTGGTGTTCACTGTGATGTTCAACTTACCAAGTTTATCACTGATTTAGTTGCAAGCTATTTTGGCCTGAAGAAGGTTTTTTTTTACGTTCATGCTGGTACTGTACACCAGGATATCGTCGATGAAGGCAACTACTGTAGTGCTCTTGTACCGGACTCCAACGATTTCAGAAGTTTTCACGTTGAAAAGCACAGGGGACAACACGACTGCTTGAGTTACTCCATGTCGGAGAGACAGCTTTGGAGCATGTATATCACCTACCCACAACTGCAACGAGCGGTTGTTCAAGAAGCTAACCAGCATGGTGTAGTGCTGCTATGGGCATTCCTGTTCATTCTGTGCGCAATCCTGGGTAGTTCATGGACGACGGCTGGCGGGCTGAGTAGTACTTGCATACTACTGCGTACTGAGTAATAGTAGGGATATTTTATTACATATGCCTGCATTTTTGTTAGAATCACTTCGTTTTAATTTAATTCTGTTAGGAACGTTACGTTTGATTAATTTATTCTTTGTTTTAACATTTTTACAATTAAGCCGATTTCGGCTATTATTATTTTCATCTTTAATATTATTAGAGAAGAAGAACTGGTTTTTATGTCATCGTGTTTATTTATTAGACAGGCTATCCAATTATACGAATTGTAATACTGATAGTGGGCCCGCTCTGCTATGCCCACGTCTGAGCTCGAACCGTGGCTTTCTTCTTTAACTACCTCTGTACCTCTCTTTCCTAACCTTGCTATATTTTAGTCCTGCGTTATCGGATCCCACACCTTCCTAGTGGGATTCTCTGGCAGCGTCTCGCTAAAACTAGCCCATCCTTGGAAGGGATCCCTTCCATGCATACTACGGTCTATGAGGCCCTACACAATGTACCTAGTAGCGTCTCCCCCAGCGATTCAGTCTGCCACTTTCCGGTTCAAACTGGCCTTTGGGATTCGGACGGTTTTCGCCTACCCACATACACCGAGTGTGAACTCATTGTCATTACAAAACCACGTAAAATACCTATAAAACCCAGCCTTTACCTCTTCTCCTGAACATAGTGCACTGTCGGGGCACACCTTTTTAGATCTTATGGAGTCATATGAATAAAAAAAATACGAATAAAGCTACCCGCCGACTTGGTCGCCAGCAAAGGTCAAAGACCACAGGTCTATTCACTTATCTATTACTTGACGCCCGCCGGGCAGTGGCCGGGTCGACGAGACCTTCCCCCGCCGGGCGCCTCCCCGACAGGAACGTTGAATGCTCTATTAGGGTTCAAACACAAGAAATGCAGGAAGATTTCAAACATTGTTAAGATATTAGTTTAAAGTTATGTTAGTGCTAAGTGGTTTTAATGGAAGATATATGCCCTCTTCTTATATTTATGATGACACAGTCAAAGTTGTACAATATCCTCATATATTAATCGAAAGGATTTTAACTGCAGGCTGTTATCTTAAGAATGCTTTATTTGAAAGTGTTATTAATCCATTCGTAATAGTCAATAATTGTAAAAGCGTTCAAATCATATTAATTATTACAGTTGTTTGTGTGTTCTGCCTTTTCCATTACTTTTCTTTCATAAGCACTAAGTGATTGATTTGTGGTCGGAAATTTTTCAGACCACCTGTGTAATTGCTCTCCGAACAGTATTTTCAGGTAAACCCATGACGTCGGGAGATATCCTTGGCTTTGAAAATTAAAAAAAAACTTGAAAAATAATTTTTGCTAAATTTTTAGAGATCAGTTACACAAGAAAAAATCAAGATAAAAATGTCTTTATTATTTTGTTGTATATATTTTTAGCTTCTTATCTCTGAAAACATTTGTTATTAATTTTAAAATAATTGAAAGCGTCAGCGTATTTATATTTACACATTTTTTTTTAAATATATTTTTCACATCTACCTTTTCAAGTGAAGTTTCAAGTCAAGCGGTTCCCTTTAACTCTGCATTGAACAAAAACAAAACGCTTACAAATTTAATTTATACCTATGGCCAGGAGCGTACACAGAATTTTTCTCGGGGGGGATTTAATAAGAAGAAGGAAGATAAGCACTGCTGATTACGACGGATCTATTTATTGTATTTGAAATTTGAAAACTGTTTTGGGTTAAGAGTACCCACCCTAAGTGTCTATAATCACCAAATTCAAAATAAGTTTTTTTAAGCAAAAATGGATCAAAAATTAAAAATATTTACACTCATCAAATTTGACATTATTTTTATGTGAAAAACCTCTTTCAAAATGTAGTTCACGTTATAAGTGAGTTAATTATCCCGGAGACACATTTATGGCCGAAAGTGCTGCCATCTGTTGAATGATTTATATTAGTTATCTTTCTGATTCACATTAAATTCTTCCTGCACATATAAACTAAAAATGTTTGGTCCTGCAAAGCACGAAAATGAGAGTTTCTTCTGTAATAAAGGATATTAGGAGGGATAATAAAATATAAACCTAATGTTGGGGGGAATAAAAAACATATTTGATCCCCCCCTGTTTACGGTGAGATATCCTTGAAGAATTTAACCCCTTCAAAAAATACCTTGAATACCCGTTACTTCTAATGGCACAAAAAAGTGGACTGTACGGAAAAAATTTAAATTAATAAATAACTAATTACTGGTCTACTAAAGGTCACAAACAAATATGGTGACATATTGATGTTAGGGAGATTGATGGTCGACAGGGAACCACTGTGCGGCGTTTTTGACGGAAGGTCCCAGAATACGGCTGCCGGAAGAGGGGAAAGAAGAAGAAAGAGACGACACTTAAATAGCAGCAATAAAGCAGAACTTGCGCACTTAGCCACCGTAAAGTTCTGTTATATGTTCAACCCCCGACATGGGGAGTGTAGTAGGCCGACTGTTGGCGTGCCATAAACCCATCTTTGTATGTAGGCTGACCGATGTATCTACCCCATCTGCTGGGGTATGGGACTCCTAGTGGTTGAGTGGTCTTAAGCGCTAAGTAACCTACTCGCAAGATGGTGTGAAAAGGCATACATATTTACAAAAGGCCGTAAAGCAAAAAGGTTTCTGTTGAAGAGAAAAAAATTAAATTAATAAATAACTAATTACTGCCAAAAACAAATTACAATATATTCGTTATTGAGAAAATAAATTCAAAAAACACGCAATAGTCTAAATCAACGAAAACAAATAAATTGCCATGACTTGGTCAGTAATGAAATGCAAAAAACAAAATAAAATCACTACGCTCATATATCTTAAAATTATAATTCAAACCTGTTGTGTTCTTCTTCTTCTTCAAGAATAATTAGAAGTTCTCCTCTTCTTGGCCCAGAAAATATCTACCTATGTTTCCATGTTTTAATAATAAAAACGTTAAGCGTCAGTTAAGAGGCTAAGAGTTAAGGCTTGGGTGAGGCCTAGCCTCTGACCTGCATATATAAGGCCCAGATTTGGAACCTTTTGTTAGAGAGGAGAAAATTGTAAAAAAAAAATTATTGTTCATTGTAAAACTTATCAATAAAAGAGGTTTTGAAATAAAAAAAACCAAAAAAAAAAACCTTTGGTTAGACTCTCGGAACCCGGCACCTGAAGTAAACACTGACTGCTCTCTCTCTCTCTCTCTCTCTCTCTCTCTCTCTCTCTCTCTCTCTCTCTCTCTCTCTCTCTCTCTCTCTCTCTCTCTCTCTCTCTCTCTCTCTCTCTCTCTCTCTCTCTCTCTCTCTCTCTCTCTCTCTCTCTCTCACTCACTCTCTCTCTCTCTCTCTCTCTCTCTCTCTCTCTCTCTCTCTCTCTCTCTCTCTCTCTCTCTCTCTCTCTCTCTCTCTCTCTCTCTCTCTCTCTCTGCACTGGTGCTTGTTGCTTTACTCGAACCATGGCTTTCTTATTCAACTGCCTCTGGATCTTTCTTTCCTAACCTTGCTATGTTTTAGTCCGTTGTAGACGTTGTCAGACCCCACACATTCCTAGTGGGATTCTCTGCCTTCGTCTCACTAAAACTGGCACCCCCTTGAGTGAGGCTTTTTCCTTGCGGATGACGCTCTCCTGGGGCCCTACAAAATTTATCTAGTAGTGTCTCCCCGAACGATCCAGTCTACCTCTCTCTGGTTAACACTTGCCTATGGGATGCGGACGGTTTTCGCCTACCCTTAGATACCGAGTGTAAATTCGTGGTCATTCCAAGACCACATAAACTACCTATAATACTTCCCCTGTTCCCCCTGTCCTCTTCTCCTTCGTCTTCTTCCTTCTGTCTCTTTCATTGTCTTCTCCGTCGGGGCACACAAAATACTCAAACAAAAGATTGCGATGAAGAAACCCTAAAGGTCACAAACAAATATGGTGACATATTGATGTTAGGGAGATTGATGGTCGACAGGGAACCACTGTGCGGCGTTCTTGACGGAAGGTCCCAGAATACGGCTGCCGGAAGAGGGGAAAGAAGAAAAAAGAGACGACACTTAAATAGCAGCAATAAAGCAGAACTTGCGCACTTAGCCACCGTAAAGTTCTGTTATATGTTCAACCCCCGACATGGGGAGTGTAGTAGGCCGACTGTTGGCGTGCCATAAACCCATCTTTGTATGTAGGCTGACCGATGTATCTACCCCATCTGCTGGGGTATGGGACTCCTAGTGGTTGAGTGGTCTTAAGTGCTAAGTAACCTACTCGCAAGATGGTGTGAAAAGGCATACATATTTACAAAAGGCCGTAAAGCAAAAAGGTTTCTGTTGAAGAGAGATAGATACGGTCCAAGACGAGAGGACTTCCTTAGTCACTCTGAAGTGAGGAGGACTCGCTTAGTCACTCTGAAGTGAGGAGGACTCGCTTAGTCACTCTGAAGTGAGGAGGACTTCCTTAGTCACTTTGAAATGAGGAGGACTCGCTTAGTCACTCTGAAGTGAGGAGGACTCGCTTAGTCACTCTGATGAGAGGAGGAATCGCTTAGTCACTCTGATGAGAGGAGGACTCGCTTAGTCACTCTGAAGTGAGGAGGACTACCTTAGTCACTCTGAAGTGAGGAGGACTTCCTTAGTCACTCTGAAGTGAGGAGGACTCGCTTAGCCGCTCTGATGAGAGGAGGACTGGCTTAGTCACTCTGAAGTGAGGATGACTCGCTTAGTCACTCTGAAGTGAGGAGGACTCGCTTAGTCACTCTGAAGTGAGGAGGACTTCCTTAGTCACTCTGAAGTGAGGAGGACTCGCTTAGCCGCTCTGATGAGAGGAGGACTGGCTTAGTCACTCTGAAGTGAGGATGACTCGCTTAGTCACTCTGAAGTGAGGAGGACTCGCTTAGCCGCTCTGATGAGAGGAGGACTGGCTTAGTCACTCTGAAGTGAGGATGACTCGCTTAGTCACTCTAAATTGAGGAGGACTCGCTTAGTCACTCTGATGAGAGGAGGACTCGCTTAGTCGCTCTGATGAGAGGAGGTCTAGCTTAGTCGCTCTGAAGTGAGGAGGACTCGCTTAGTCACTCTGGAGTGAGGAGGACTTGCTTAGTCACTCTGAAGTGAAGAGGACTCGTCAGGTCAGGACTCGACTGAGGTCAGGATTTGAGGAATCAAATCTGCCTGTAGTTGAATAGTTAGATGCCTAAAACTTAAATATTCTAATTATTCAACTAGAGCGTAACAGCGTGGTGTGTGTGGGTAAGTCAGGTAAATAGATGAATGGATATATGTATCCATAGAAAAGATACATCCTTTATTTATTGCCTTAAAGTTTTATGGTTCCCCCCCCCCCCTTCCTGGCTGAGTTTTATGTATTCGGATTTATGTATTACAGTTGTGTATAGGATAGATTAGTGTATCGGTACGAGCAGAGTATCCGTAAATAAATATGAATAAAATAAAAGAAATCCCCGTTCACCGGACGTAGCAGTTCCTAAGTTCTAGGCTGGATATTGTGGCCGGAGAGATCATTATTGTAGCCGCTTATGACTTCCTCACTGTCATATCTTGTTGGAGCCAACCACTTTTACTCTTTTTCACTTTAGCAGGCTTTCTTCTAAGGACTGCTGTTAGTTCGGTGGGGACTACCAAAGGATCTTATGATAAACTTTCTGCTTTTTCTAGTCTCCCTACTGGTTTAGGGGGGCAAAATGAAATAAAGTTATGGCGGAACTGTCGGGCTGGAACTTTGGAATCAGTGAATTTGAGCGAACGAAAATTTGAGGCATTCATGAATTGAACGTTCGAATACCCCTCACTGATGAGGTCGGTAGGCCAAAGTGTCCAAGTTCCAAGAGGAACAGGTGACATCCCATTTTGTGAAGAAGTTGAAACAAACACACACGAAGTCTTACCGGCTTACACAATTGCTCACTGTCCCCAATTTATCTCTGCACCTCAAGCTCATGATCTATAAGAGTATACCCCTGCTCTTCTATATGGTCCATCGGTTTTTAGTCATCTGACTCCAACAATTTCGAAACGGGATATTCATGAAAGTGGTCCGACATACTACATTTCAGCAGCGGAGAAACAGTGAGCTCCACGAAGATTTTGTGTTGGCTACGGTGGATGAATTCATTCGCCGTATACATATCAAATTATTTGATTCCCTGCAATATATGACCAACCTCGTGTTTAACACGATTTCCCCCTCCCCGTTTCCCCATCGATGGCAGAAGGCAGTCGAGGCAGGAACGCTCCAGTTTTAAGTTATTATGAAAGGTTAGTTTTAATATAGTTTTTAAGTCCCTTTTGAAATTCGAAGGTGAGGCCCAACACCGCTTCATTTATATAAATTTTAACAATAAAAAGGTTATTATAGTTTTAGGATAGTAACAGTTTAAAATGCATATATATGCCGTAAAAGGAGCCACCTACAGCTCAATTATATCTCATTGTATAATTTAGATTTTTAAAATAAAAAAATTAAGGGTTGAAAAAAAGAAGAAAAAAAATAGTGGCATCTGAAAACGAGGAGGGTGGCAATCTCTTGTTGCGCCAAGGCTGCTTAGCCTATTCCTGCACAGACCCTAAAAGGATAAAGGCCCCAAAACAAACCTAGTGCCCTTCAGTCGTTAACTCCAATCGAAGTGGCTATACCTCACGAAATGCAGTACACATTTGAATTAAATAAAATGAAAAAAAAATTCTCCTCAAAAAATAAAATAATAATAAATAATTTCTTCTTAAAATTTTCTAAAAGATATTTAAGCAGTTTAATCATTTACATAAATCATTCAAAATAAATTAAAGCAGAAATCGTTGACTCAGCATGAGGATTATTTATGAAAAATAAAAACTACAGGTATAATTTAACAATCATGCAAACTTAATCTATTAATTGTTTGTAATATTAATTCTGGGGTTGCATAATCCCCTCCTTTTGCATACGCTATAGACTATGCAATATAAAACTGCTTTCATTTAAATGTGTTTGTTGAACACTTGCGCTGTGTATGTTGCGTTTCTACATTATTACACCGAGGAACAAAAAAATACTTTTTTATTCGGCATAGTTATTGGAGTGGATTTAGAAACACTAATGTTAAATTAATGTACACAACATTACTATGTACAAATTTACTCTATTTTTTTCCATAACATATTTTTATTTATTTTTAGTAAGTTTGATTAACTCAATTTGATTGTCATTCATAATTCTGTCCCTACAGTAAAATGAAAGTTTTTGTGTATTTTAATGAATAAATAACAAATTTTGAGCTTTGCCAACTATATATTTTTTTTTATTAAAACTTGTTATGCGTTTTGAAACACAATCTTTTGCCTCATCAGGCTCTAAATAAACAAACAATAACAGTCTTTTAGTTTAAATAATCTGTTGCATATTCACCATTATTTTACAATTTTTATTAAGTAAAAGTCCGGCATCTCTACTTCTTTAATAATAAAAAAAAAAAAAAATAGTTACCGTTTACATAGATTAAATGAAACCATATATGCCATTTTTCTCCAGAAATGAACATAAGTAAATGGTTTAGTAAGTTGGCACGTTGTGGGACAAACAGCTGAAACTCCAGCCTTGAACCGGTTTCACTGTACTGGTGTATATAGTCGGGCAACTTGATCATAATAATTTATCCTAATCAAAAATGTGCGTCCTTTGATAATAGTTAATTGCCTTTTTTTTTTCTTCTAGAAATAAGACATTGCAAAGATAAGTGGTACATTATTAAATTTAGTAATTTTTTACCGTAGAATTAATATTTATCAATTTTATTTAACTGTATATTATATTATATTGTCTTTAACGCCAATAAAGTATACTGAGAGTTCGATAAATTAATCGAACCAATAGAGTCAAGAAGTAAGTGGGATCCATAAAAAATAAAAAAGTTCATTATCTTATTTGTGTAAGTATATGGCAAAAGGCGTGGTTGCCAGATAAGGTACGTGAATATATATATAGATATTTATAGATAGAAAAAAACACCTGGACAAAATGAGCGCATCACTTCATTTTTCATACCATGCGATAGATAAACTACAACCTCTCATAAGTTTCTTTAGATATTTAAGATCAAGAATATTTTTTGGCAACATGATCAACATTAGAAGGGTAAGTAAAAAAAAACAAGGAAAATCCCTTCTTGGATGGGTAATTGATTGTTATTAAGTGATTACTTTTTTTAATTTTCCATTGTTTTTTGTAAGCTTTTTTTGAGTGCGGGTTTTCTAAAGCTTTGCTATGGATGTGCCTGTTAGAGCAATAGCACGCTTGCGTGAAGGTTTGTCCCAAAGGCAAGACCCATACTCTTAATAATAAACGAATCGAGGGGTATCCGCGTCGATTCAGGGAGACAGGCAGCAACCGAATGAGACCTGGGTAAGGTCGGCCAAAGGCTAGTTTAGCCTGAGATGGTCATTTGATAACTCCCTCGGCCTTAAGACAGAGGTTCCACACGTGTCTTCAACTTAAAAAAGAACTTCGGGCATGGTGATCCAGACCGAACAATAAAACGACGCCTCAGTGAAGTGAATCTCACCTCCAAACGCCCAGCCAGTGATCAACTTCTCACCAGACAGCTTCGAGCAGCCAGACTTGAATTTTCACGGCAGTATGGAAATTGGACTATTGCTGCTTGTAGAGTGGTTTTGTTCAGTGACGGGCCAAGCTTTGCCCTACACTCTCCAGATGGTCGAGATGAGGGTGCTAAGAAGCTTGCCGGCCACATTTCTCCAAGAGACGCGTTTGGAGGCGGGTCTGTAATGGTGTGCGCTGGCGTACGTTTGAAAGCCCGGACAGAGTTACACATAATAAATGGGGGCTCACTGACTCCAGAGAGGTATGTGACGGACATCCTGGATAAATGCCATTTTCACCATTTATTGGTGAACATTTCCTTTGTCTTCAAGACAATGCGGAAACACAAACCTTCAATATCGTGACTGCCTACTTTCGGGAAGTAGGCATGCATCTTCTGCCCCTTCCTGGAAGAAGACCGGACTTCAGTCCGATAGAGCACGTGTGGAATATCTGAGCTCGGCATCATGCACCAACGACACTTGTGGAACACGCATTATTGGAAGGATTTGAGAACATTCCTCAAGATGACATTGTCCGAGACGACTGGAAGCTGCTACACAGGCAAGAAGATATGCTACCAGATACATTGCAAACATTTGTTTCTAATTAATTCCGTGTTTGTAATTCATTCTCACCTTATAACTAGTTTGTTTTTTTTTACTTAACCATCTAAATCTAAAGTTGATCATGTTAAGTCTTTATTACAAATATCTAAAGAAAACTATGAGAGGTTGTTGTTCGCATTCCATGAAAAATGAAGCGCTAATTTTCTCCAAGAGTTTATAGATGTATTTGTCCCGGTGATCTAATGGTATATGTATCAGTGAAGTGTTTTCATTAGCAACAACTTCATACAGTTTTTGTTTAAACGGATATTTACGCTAAAGTTAAAAAAACTGTTGGGAGTGATCAATTTTGGATTACAAATCTGTACGAAAAAAATTATCCAGAACCAAAAGCTTTAACTTTAAATTGTGTGCCATGTTTGGCTCAATTTATATTTAGCAAGTAAGAAGTAGGTTATTCAAAAATGAACTTCATTAAAATCGTGTCCAGCTGATGACCAACCATCTCAACATGATGAGTATCACCGGCACCAACTTTACCCCAAATTATAGGAAGGTTTTTGTATTCTAAAAATCATAATAAAGATTTATTTATTTGGTATTTGTCCACTTTATTTTCCACATGAGATAACAACTGATTCCAAAGAAACGTTTTCCTGAGCAAAGCCTAGGTTAGTAGAGTAGGTAGCGTGTCGAGGGGGGGGGGCGTGGGCGTGTAAGGAGTTGGGGTGGAGAGGCTTAAGTTTTATGGACCGTCAAAGTTTAACGTTTTGAAACGGACCTATGAGAAAAATGTACGGAGACCTACTGAGATAGGGGACAGTGCCCGAAGAATTATTCAACCGATATGAAATACTATAGGGATATTCCAAAGACCTCAAAATGCCCTGAAAAGTTGTTGCTTAAAATTGATTTCTCAAGTGTTTAAGGCTACATTACAGACAGTGAAAATCTTAATATTTCAAATTTTATTAATTTTCGAGAAGATGATTTTTTGTCACAGATATGGTATAAAAAATAAAATGAAAATATTATTGAATAGATTATCAAATAATAGACCTTATGCCCCTCCAATGTGTATATTTATAATAATGACATGTTACTCATGTCGATTTATTGGCTGGAGACTAGTATTTTTAGTTTTGTGTTTGTTGACTTTCAAGAATATTTATATTATGAATACACATATAGGAGATACACGAGACCTTTTGTCCGATAATTTATACAATACTTCCCTGAGATCTAAGCTAATCTCTCTCTGGCCTATACTCCCAGAATAAATAAAAATTTTAAAGTATTTAATTTATAAAGTATTTTTGATCAAATATATGAAATAGTGTTTTCAAATAAAAAAAAAAAAAAAGGCTAGATATCTGATCCTTGGACCAACTAGTGTTATTCTTATTTATTTGCCCTACTTTAATTTTTGTTTAGCAAAATATTACTGAGCGAATACATTTGAGTTGGAGGGAAGCCAGTAACGATTCCAAACTCAGTGGGAGGAAAACAAAATGGAGGGGGAAGAAAAGGGATTGGGCAGGCATGCGCAGGGGCCCGCCTACCGGAAACACCCACTGCCACGCCTCCCTCCCTGCCACTCAGGTGAAGGACACACTCGGGCACGGTCAGTCTTCAACGTAATGTAGGTTCCATGCCTCGCCCGTGCAGGGAATCTTACGGGGACCAGAAGCCGCCCTACTCGTACATCTCGTTGACGGCGATGGCTATCTGGAGCTCGCCGGACAAGATGTTGCCGCTGGCCGACATCTACCGGTTCATAAGCGAGAGGTTTCCTTACTACCGACGGAACACCCAGAGGTGGCAGAACTCGCTCCGTCACAACCTCTCCTTCAATGACTGCTTCGTCAAGATCCCGAGGAGGCCGGACCGGCCCGGGAAGGGCGCGTACTGGACCCTCCACCCGGCGGCGCTGGACATGTTCGAGAACGGCTCCTTCCTCAGGCGCCGGAAGCGGTTCAAGTTGCCCAAACCCGAGGAGGACAAGGAGAAGCGGAAGCGGCCGACGCCTTTCAGCATCGAAAGCATCATGGCCGACACCCGGCCGGCGGCGTCCAGGCCGGCCCACTTGTCCAGTCTCTACGGTAAGGTCTCCCCTTCACCCTTATATTATACATCTATGTAAAAAAATATTGTACTATTGTTATAACATAGCTCATGTTCGTATCTGCCATCTCGTTACCTCCATCCTTATACTGAAAGAAAAATCATGGCGTTCAACTTTGACGACTGCAAGAACTACTAAACTGAGGAAGAATCCACCATGCAATACGGGTGGAAGCAATAGTTTGGAAAATCCAAACTCGATAAGGAAAATGTCTTGAGCAGCTGGGAAGGCTGTGTGAGGATGTGCCGGCAGCTGAGTCAGGCTTTTCATCGCCTCAGACAGCTGCTTCATTCTTTCCTAGCGACTCAATCTAAATGGAATCGAGACACCGTTCAGATTAGTCTAATAATTTTTTAATTTTTTCCTTTTATCATTCATTATTGGTTGGACCTTTACTTATTCGAGAGCTCCTTTTGGCAGTTCTGATTAACAATAATTAAAATATGAGGGGAAGTTTTTGTTAGGAACCATACTTCCATCTCCAGACCACCTCAAACCTGATGCAGACAGAAACGCTGCACATAAATAAATTTGTTGGTATACAACATCCTTATTCTTCGAGCTAGGCCAATGGTCAGAGGAATATATGCACTCATGACTAAATCGTTCGATGAGCTCACAGTTTGATCAAGAATATTCTAATTAAACCAATTTTAGTTTATTCTTGTAGATTCAGTCAATTACTTATTGAACTGTTCGAAATTGGCGTATATGCCTATAAAACTGAAGTCATCTAATCAAAATGCGTCTTATTCAAGCGCCATATTGGTATTTTTTTTTATCGATATTCAATAGCCATCTTCTCACTGATATTCTGAAAAGTAAAATTTTAAAGAAAAAAATGACAATAATTTAAAAACATAATATTATTTATTAAAAATATATATTGTTTAAGGGGGGGGGTAACTTCAAGCTGCTCTTGAATTATATGGATTTATTATAAAACTTAGATTTAATATGGTATTTAACATTAGCTTGGTTACATATTGCCGACAATTTTTTAGTAATCCTTCAATTGAAAACAAAATAGTAATACTAAAAATATATATTTAAATTTAAACTTTATGTAACTGTTAAAATAATTATTATTGCTTGAAAATAATGTTAATTATTTAATATTTGTATGAAAATCCTGCATAAATAATAGTTTATAGTTTTCAGGGAGTACACAGGTGGTCTGAAAAGTTTCCAACCTCAACATGAAGATGATAAAAAAATAAATAAAAGCTAGTGAAATAAAAGCTTTGTTAGGCCGGAAGCTTTTCAGACCTCCCTCAGACAATCAGGACCTATCTTTTGACTGATTAAAATACAATTACATTAGACCAATTTAAACAAAAAAATACATAATTTAATTAAAGTTTGATCACATAAGAACTCCACGTTTGGGCCGGATTTGATCAAAATTACATGAACACAAAAAAAATTGTAATCGAATAACAGAAAAGTGTAAAGCAAATTAACAGATTATCGCTTTTGTTTTTAACGGGCTCCCTGTATACAATTTATATGATTTACCGCAAAAAAACAAAAAAGACTTTAAACGCATGTCAAATCAGCCAGGGCTTGAAGATGCAGTTATAACAAATGCCAAATTTTATTAGGTGAATTTTTGGGTAGACCAGGAATTTCGAAAATAATAGTTTTTTTTTTGTTTTTAGGAACTGACATCGCCTTGTAATAAAATTGAATATAACTTTTTTAAGATCATAGTTTCAAAGCCATAGGCAGCAACCAGCTAAAATAAAAATATTAGGTTAATGATTAAGGCTTCTATCAAACCTTTTTTGAGGTCAATTTCGAGTAATTTGCAAACAAAAATTGAGGTATAATTTATAGTTTACACTATTTTAAGAGATACAGGAATATATATATATATATATTCATAATATATTAATATATTATATTTATGTAGCATATGTGTATATATATATATATATATATATATATATATATATATATATACATATATATATTATAATATAAGTATTATAATAATATTTATAATTATAATATATTTATAAATTTAAAATTATATTCAATAATTTAATACTAAAGAAAGCTTCAATTTTAAATCTGAGGTTCATTATTTCTGATTAATTATCAGAACTGCAGAACTGGGAAATTTAGCAGGTCATTTAAACATTAATTGTGGTAATCATTAACACTTTTTGCTTTAAGAAATCGTTAATATCGTTTATCGCAAATCGTTTATGAGCAAAAAAAAATATGTCTAAAAAATTTGACATGCGGTAAATAGAGAAAATGCATCCTAACATTTTCTATGTACTTAATATAGCTGTCATATAACACTTAAACGGTAGCCTCAATTTCACTGCAAAACGCGACGGTTACACTAGATTGGTCAGATGCTCCAACCACCAGGATAATACCTCCAAAAGAAAAATAACGTCGATTTAAAATTGTTTAAATAATTAATTTATTCTTGTTATACATATATTCCTATATATTGTCATTGTTATAATTTTTTTTTATTATCTGAAAAAATATATTTATTAATTCACAATAAAATCACACTAAAGTGCACATTGCTGAGACTTGAATTTAAAAAAAAATTGGAGCTGTGCTCTCGAATAACACGTTAAATAAATATGTAGAAAAATACGATATTTTTTATCTAAAGCAGAACTGAAAAATTATTTTTTTTAAAAAGAAAGATTTCTCAATAAAAATTTTCAGTTTAATTTAATAAAAAAAAACTTTGCTTAAGTTCTTGACTTATGTTTTTGAAACTTACTCAGTTCTAAAATTATACCTCACTACTAATGGGCCTTTATACAGTTGTAATTTTGTTACAAAGATCTAGAAAAATCGAATACAATAGGAAAATACATAATTTATTTATACATATCACATGTTGTTGATCATTAGCCAAATTTCTATCAATTGCTATTCTACTAAGATTTAATTCGAAAAATTTGCACCAAAATATATATGTATATATATCTAAGATTTTGCAAATACTAATATATAGAAAGAAGAATTCGAACGCCCCCTGATCCTTTTCCTGCGTAACCCTAACCTATTTTCACCCCAATGCCTCCGTGATCTAAACCAGAAAGAGCTATAACGGGGGTGGATTTTCTTTTCATGCCGGAAGCCCACAGTGGGTTAGCTGCAACCCAATCATGTCACATCAAGTTAGCTCCAACTTAATAAAGCCACATTTAACAAACTTCAATTTGATGCAATATGAGTTGTATATTATTTTGTAAAAAATTACCATAATAATATTTATTATTATGTTTTTGTTCATGTTTGACATGAAAATTATAAACATGTAGTTTATATGAAAATCTATACTTTTTTAAAACTGATATAATTTAATGAATTACCAATTAATAATTGGTATTGCAGATTACGTTTATTTATTTATTTTTTAATTTTGGAGTACTATAATGAATAATGGTAAAACTGTGTTAACTATTTTACGAACTGTTGTGACAGCATTTTATATTTTGGGTTTTTTTCTGCAAACAAGAGCTCTCACAACTAAGCTATCCATACAAATGAAGTTCCAGAAAAAAAACTCAAATTCTAAACTTAATGCTAATTTCCATTTGATTACTTTATTAAAAACAACAACTTAATAAACATTAAATTTTTACAGGGTGTTGATGGCTGACTTGATTATGGTTTCTTTTTTATGATTTTCAAAGGAATTTTCAATGAACTATAATTTTTTTTAAATGTCTGAAATTCACTTGATTTATTAGTATTTAAATTTGAATATCAGTGCTATCTATTTTTTTTTTTTTACATGAAATATAATCGGTACAAAAAATGAATTTGATAAGTTGTTGGTTGCATGTAAGACTGATAAACTTTTTTGTATTATTTAGTACGCATTATATCGGTATAGGATTTGACAATTATGTCAGTTGTGTCATTCAGTCTTCAAGCATGTTGGATGTCTTAAAGAACAGACCACCCTCACCCATAGGAGGCTAACCTAATTTAACCGTTGTAAGTAGTATTATTAATATTATATTTACATGAATCAAGAAAAAATAATGGAAATGAATAAGTGTGTATGCATGTGTAGTGGTATCGAAACAGAAACGCTAAATTTAGATATTTTCACAATCAACTTTTGTTATAAGGAAACTAACTAATAATTAAGAGAATTCCGATTACAATTTTTTTGTGCTAATTCGCTCAAATTTGTTTTTTGCCATGCCTACAATAATGAATAAACGATACCATCCCCATGTTAGAATTCGAAAAATTATATTTCAAGCCAAGTTGGATACCGTTGAGTTTAGTCAGAGTAAGAAAATTAATCCATTAAAATCAGACTGCCGTTTGAGAAACAAGAAATATTTGTTGTGTTTCAATTATAATATTTAAAAAAATTTGTGTGAGATATTGAGACGTATTCGTAGAAGTTAAAATTTTTGAGTGGTGTGTGTCAGTGGTCATTGGAGTACATCGCTCATTGCGCTCAACCCGATTTAGTATCTTTGATCTTATTAAGAAACAGATGAATGAAATACATTTCAAAAAGTTTTAGTCACATTTTCAAAAGTTTTCAAAATATTTTAGTTTTTGTATGTTCTTTGATTGGAGGATCCTCAATTATTTACCTTTTCTTGCCGCAATAATTGTATAAACCCTTAATATGGACAAATAAGCCTCTCTGGAAATAAATAAATATATAGAACAAGCAAAAATTTGGGAATAAATGCTTCTGAGACCCAATTGCGCTTAAAACACGTTCGATCATTTTGATTCGAATTCCTACACCAGGGTACAAATTAGGCGTAATACCTTTTGAAAGTAGAACTGCCCTGTACCACATGTATACCTTTCTGATTACGAAAGCGAAAAAAAGTGTTTTATTTTTATTTTATTATTATTTTTCATTAATTTATTTTTATTTGTTTTGTTAGAGTTACTTGGCGATACCTCAGTCTGTACGGCAATTTTTTTTTTTGATTCAAGGTACGCAAAAATAAAAATTTCCGTTTCACAAAACAATTTATTATGTACAAATCACTCAACCGCAAAACGTCGTCAACATTATATAACCGACAAGTTTTATTGAAAAGACAAAAACGATTTGTTTTTCGTATTACATTCCGATTTTATTGTTGCATATACTATTGACTTGATAGGTGTAGTATTATTTGTAAGCAATCCAGTAACTTCAACTAACTGTGACCATATCTTCTTGCTTAATAAGAACGGTGACAGATAAATAGATTGGTTTATAAATGCTTGTATAAGTTATTTATGTGGCACAACACAAAATCGCTTACAACTCCACCGCTATTGTTCACATCAATAAATTATTTTAAAATAGTAATTTTTTAAATTTTTAATATTGATGATGACATTGATGAACATCCCCCAATAGGGGTTTGGCTTTCCTGATATCATTTTACCTTCCTTAAAATTAAAAAAACAACAAGAGACGTTCAGATGTCACAGATCTACAATGTATAAAATATAATACATAACAATAAGCCTAAATATATAGATATTATATTCTAACAAACACAGTTGCGTTTACACGAATAAAAAAATTGTAAATTGATATATAATATTACATTTCTGTAGAATGGCTAAAATTATAATATAAGCGGGTCTACAACGGGGGCGTCATTTTAAATTGATTAATTATTGATAATGTATTTATATTTTAATTCCAATATAAAATATAGATGGAGTTTTGTTTAACGAAATGTTGATTTAAAGTTTCTTTATAAGCGGGTGGTATATCACCAATTATTGGTAGATGGTTTAAGCAGAACCCCCCCTCCAGAATTACCCCACTCCTTTTGGAGCACACAGGGTTGTAGGTGTTGACAATGATTAAGAAGGAGTTGACCTTCCTGAATAGCTAGTCTAACTTAGGGTTCCGTAGAAAAAAAGGTGACAATCTAAATTTTCATTTTATTCCATCTGTTTTCGCTATATTATAATAAATATGTTAAAATTATTAATTAAGAACCATTCAATGACGTGTAGAGAATTAAAAATAATGATAGGTTGATAGATATACGCATTTAGGAAAATTTATTTTTTCTAATATAGGGGATTTTATTATCTTGAAATAAAAGTTTTATTTTTGTTTTAAGTTACTATTGTTGTCTTTAGTTCTGATTTTGTATATTTTTCACATTTTAGAATGAAAAGTAGTAGAAGGGAGACTAATACGTTTGCACCGTTTTTTATTTTGTTTTTGCCTACGACCGTTTGATAAGAATAATGAATGATAAGGCTTAAAATGTCTTTATGACCTGGGGTGGGGGTGGTTTTCATGCAGGAACAATTATTTTTACAATCAAGTTATTTAAAAATAAATTAACTTTCCTGTGGTAATTTTAAAATTTGATATAATTGAACTAAAGACCATTAAATATTTGCTAATTGCATAGATTTAATGGTATTATATTCTTAGTAATTAATTTTCCGTAAAAAAAATATATAATGAAAAAACTAGTTAAATAACATTTTAATGAGTAATGGGGCGAGTATTTTAATCTTGTCTTTGTTGAATAAAATATGGACCCATCCAAAAATCCACAGGATCAGCAACAGTTAAAATTAACTGAAAAACATCATCGGGAAGCTAAAAACAAAAGTTCGAATTTTTTACTTACTTTTTAATACTTAATATAAATATTTTTACAGGGTGTTTGTATTTAACTATATTTTTTCTATGGAATTTTCAATGAAAAAGTATACTTTGTTTACATAACATGTAGTTAGATAAAAATAATCTGATAATTTTTGGATAATTTCCGCAAGTAACGCTGGTATAAAAGTTGGTTTTATCGTTTATAATTAAATATTTAAATTTGACTCTTATAAATACTGTTCCTCCTGTAATGGAACCCGCAAGTGTATAGCATGTCTTGAAGAAAATATACATTATTTTGAAGTTAATTTGAGGTCTCTTTCAAGATAACAGCATTGATTTACTCTGAGAACATTTTTTTTTAATGTTTAAGCATAAATGAAATTATTAGAAAGTCTATTACTGAGGTAATAAAGGTATGTTTTACAGGCTTAGACGAAGTGTTCAGAGAATCAATTAATTGCTTTATTTCAGCTGGCGGTATTTAAAGTCAGGTTAATGTTGACGAATAAGCTATTTTATAAATTCAAAAAAAAAAAATACTATAGTTAAAATTCAAATCGCTTCTCTCTTTTCAAATTGTGTTTTCTGAATTTTCTAACTACCCCATTCGTAGATGAATCCAGTGCATCATTTAGGGCGGTATAGTAACATTAGCATTTAGGTGAAGTTAATGAGGAAGACAACAAAAACTATATGCATTGAGTCTTAAAATTAATAATTAATAACAATTTAATGACGTGGGGAGAATTCAAAATAATGATAGGTTGATAGATTTACACATTTTAGAAAATTTATTTTTTCTAATATTAGTGGACAAATAAGCTAGTTTATAAATTCAAGAAAAAAAATGCTAGGGTTGAAATTCAAATCGCTTCTCTGTTTTCACATTGTGTTCTCTGAAATTTTCTTAGTACCCCATTCATAGATGAATCCAGTGCATCATTTAGGGCGGTGTAGCATTTAGAATTTAGCATTTAGACGAAGCTAATGTGGAAGAGAACAAAAACTATCTGTATTAAGTTCATATAGGAATTGAAAATAATTATTTGGGTTGCACCTAGTAGACGTGAAATTATTTTATTCCTATTAAATAAATAGAAACTATTTCCTTGGATTGTTGATATATCTATCTTGAAATAGAAACTAATATATACTTCAAAACTTTGCTTATATTGAATAGTGTAAGAAATATGGGTAGCTAATATATCAAAGGAACAGTGGCCTCGAATAACTGTTTTTTCAATATATCGCAGATAAATTTTGTTCATATTTTACTGATTAAAATAGTGATATATATTGCATATGTCTCAAGTCGAATTGATACAGAATACGCCCTTTACTTAATATATAATATCCCTAATTGGGAAGTAAAATTGTTATAGGAGGCACTAGCTAATATAAAATGTTAATTTATTCTACTTTACACACCTGAACGGAATACCTGAATAGTGCGTAATTGGTCACAAATTTGATGGAATGATTTATTAGTTTTGATAAACAAGCGAATTTGGAGTGAAAATGAATTACGGCCAATAACTAATAGTTGACGGTATATAATAATATACTGCAGATTCAGGTATTAATTTTAGTATTACCTAAACACTGACGTTAGTTGATGTATTCTTGAGGCAAGCGTCTGAAAGGGTTGACCAGCTGTCCGTAGGACAGGACCAGCAGAGCTGATCAAGTTCAGGGAGGACTCCAGCAAGCAGAGGTTTACTGTTAACATTTATATAGCCAGAAGTTATCCCCACTCCTTTTTTGGGGTGGTTATTCCGAGTTCTATTGTCTCTAGGTATTGATTGTTAATGGCTTCGACATGCCTGTGTCGTCTATAGGTTTGTCTTATATCACCTCCCCCCTAGTGAACCTAGGTTAGGACCTTAACCCCTAGGCCACTATCACCTTGTGGATCTCAGGTATAAACGGTTCCGTTTCCTCCAATGAAAACAGAATTTACCCCATGCCACTTTTTAGGTACCAGCTAGACCAGGGGTGGCCATGGTCCGACATACCTCTCTCGAGAGGTTGAAGAACGCCGATCTGCACCCGTTGCTTGATGTGCCGTCGGTGGATGAGTTCATCCGCCGGAGACGCATCAAGTTTTTCGACGCGTTGCAGCACACTATGACCCCACCACCCCTCCCGCATCGATGGCAACAGACTGTCGGGGAAAATTTAGGTTAAGAATTACTATGTAAGTTAGTTTTTAAGTTTTCTTTTGTTGCGATCAAACGATCACCTTGTAGAGTCTTGTCAATGAAGCCAAGTACATTGTGTATCATTGTACATGTATTGATTATATAACTTCTATACCGATTCAGACCTTGTATAGAGTGTACCGATGGTACAGGACATATAAAATGTAATATGTAAATAGATTCGCCTAAGAATCTATAGTACATAAAAGTTTTGTCATTCTTTTTAAGGGGATTTGGAAAAAAAAAAAAAACAGCCCGCGAGATTCATCACAATTTTACAAAATATATTTATTTTATAATGGCCAAAGTAGTGAAAACCAATATATTGAAAAAATACATCATTTGTGGATCGATATATTAAAAAATTAGCTATCGAAATTATGAGAAAAAATTAACTTTGATTTAAAAATCATCATAGTATCATTATTATTATTATATTATCTATGTATTTTTTGTTTATGTATATGTATATTTTTCACTCCAAAAAAATATCTTTAGTAGGTTTAAATCTAATATGGGGATGTATAATTTTAAATGTGGCCCGCGGAGTTGTGATGCATTACCAAAGTGGCCCGCAAGATCATTTGGGTTGGACACCCCTGAGCTTGACAGTTAAAGATCTATGTCAGATGTAGGTATCTCCTCTCGTTTGGGTACAACGTAACTGTCTAAGTTCCTGGCCGTGTTATTTTTTTATCTACTACTATTGACTAATTTTTATCATTCATTATTGAGGCCTCTGAGATGGCTCGCTCTAATATATTGTTATGTACACGTTCCACAATGCTTCTATGCGGGTTCATCTAAAGAAAATATCCCTTATCTAAAAGACATTTTGAGGTTGCGTGCTTACACCAAATCTAATTTTAAATAATTAATAATGTATAATTTACTTGGAGCTTTACCTGGTTAAATATTACACAACAAAGCATAAATATGTGTACAGTGGAATGATTTATCAATAGATAAAATAAATGTTAGTAAAATAATGCGTAGTATTCATTCGCTGCAGTGTGCATTAATACATAAATCTTAGATTACTCCAACGTTGCATGAATCTGCGACGTGGAATAGACGGATGAAGACAAAAGATGAATGAATCGACTCTTTACTGCAGATAGAGCGTTTGGTCTGCTGGTTTTCGAGCTGTGCGTGTGCAGGTTGCGCTGGCTCGAGAACTGTCAGGAAACCAGTGCTGAGTTCTGTATCAAAACACCTCTCGCCCTTCTACAATTGTTTCGGGGTTGGCCTTGTGAAATCCCACCTGATCTGTTGTTACATTGCTTTTATTCAATCGCTTTATTATGATTTTCTTGTCTGGTTCAAGAAACCTTGGTAATATCCCTTTTTCTCTATAAGGTACCGGAAGTGGCCAGTAGTTCTTAGCCAGATAAGACCATAAAAAGGTCGCTCTTTGTCCGTGAGAAGGTCCGTCCTCCTTTTATCGTTTTCTTAATAAATTTAGATCCGCAGATTTCTCCTTAATTCTTATAGATTAAGACTTTAGTTGTTTCACACCTCAATATATACAGGAGCATGTACACGTACTTTCCATATTCGCATATTTAAAACGCAATATCAACAATTTTTATTATTCACTTGGAGGGATGCACGGATATAACAAACGATAAAAAATTTTTATTATATTAATTTTGGATCGTATCCAGTGACGCAGCTGACGGAGGAGCGTGGCGGAGTTCCCAAGACTCCGCTTCCTCTTTCACATGCGAGGGAGGTGACAACCATATGGATTTAGGAGGTCTCTGGGCTGTTTGTAAATACTGTTTAAATGAAAATTGTAAATATGGTATGAATGAGAACATTTATCAAAAATTTGCTTTTTGCCCACTAAGGGAGATTGTAATTGTATCACAATAAAGAATTATATATTAATTTATTTATAAAACAAATATTTTGTACCCAATCTAGTTGGATAGAATATATTTTGTAATTATTCTCATTCTAATCGATTCTATGTAATAGTATCTGCACTGAATATTTAATTATTCCGTAAAAAGATTTCCATCCACTCAATTAATATCATTGGTCCATTTAAATAAATAAATTTTGTTTTTTTGTAATATTTCTTTGTTGATTTGGCCTTGTTGTAAAATCCTACCTGGTCTGTTGGTACGTTGCTTTTAATCAATCGTTTTATTATGATTTTCTTGTCTGGTTCAAAAAAACATTGGTAAAATCCCTTTTTCTCTATAAGGTACCGGAAATTGCACCTGTAGTTCTTAGCCAGATAAGACCATAAGCGCGTTGGTAAATATACGCTTAAAGTTTTTGTAATAGGTTCGAATAAATTCAAGCAGAACTAACACTTTTATTAGCAATTTTCTACTGAACTTCATCTTTATCCTGAACACTAAGCATATTTAATTAACACAATTTTAAGCATACTGGTTTCAGTTATAATTTCAATGGCTTTTAAAATCGGTTTGGTAATTTATACGTCAGATTAAAATTTGAATCTTATTTAATTGTTTGGTCAGATATTATACTCTTGATAAATATTTATTTGATGAAAATTACTATCTGCCCAAAAAATGGAATAGATAATTATAATAAAAAATAACATTCACATCATATAAACAAATTTAAATACTGATGATCTTTTGTATACATAAGGCAAATTGTCAGGTATTACTAAGTGGCCTTTTGGCTGGAGAAACCCTAGTTCCGGGGAGAACAATTACGTGAAAGAAATCAATTATAATATATTGATTACTAAATAATAGTAATAAATAAATAGCTATTTACACTTTGTTGAAGGGAAAAGATTTAAAGATTGTTTTCGAGCCGGGAATCCTAAGACAGTATATAATTACAGATGAAAGGAGCTGAAGCTCGCCGCAGACTTGTTGCCGAAAACGGCCATTCACAAATGGAATATGTAAATAGGATATGTTTTTGTTTTTTTAAGTATGAACTTGAAGATATTTTTAAATACATAGCAGTTTCGATAGGTTTCACCTAAATATAAATAATTTATAGGGTTATGCAAATACGAATAGGTAATTATATTGGCTATTTACATACGAGGGTTACCATTAGCATTATCAATGAGGCAGGACAAGCACAAACAGCTCCATCCAAGTCTCCATAAGTCGAGGCTATGCAATTTTCGATATTTACTATTCATTGGCCAATTTACAACTTTATTAACTTTGGAATATCGAAACATTGTTGAAAACCGTTTTTTTTTTTTTATTGGCGTTATTGTGCAAGTTAAAATTGTTAGTACTCGAGGCACAAATGTCGGGACTATATTAGGATCAAAACACAATTGTGGATGGTGTAATGAAGGGATGGCTACGGTTGAATAGTATCCTCGAATGCAAGGATATTATTTATTATTATAAATAATAATTATATTATTTGATAAAAAAAAATAATAACAGAAGAAACGTAATATGAATAAATAAAGTGAAAATATTTAAGTTGCCCAAGAAACACAGAGTGTAAAATAATTGTTACCCATAAAATGTATGCGTAGATGTAGACCAGATATAAAAACTAGTTTACCTAGGGATAAATTGTAGCTCGTCAATTACTAGATATTTTACCAAACCAAATTTAAAAAAAAATAATTTGGTCGATCAGTTCTCCATCTTAAGCAGTCTATATACTTTTCCATCGCACACAAGAATCTGATGCAGTCATACATAGAATGACGAAACGTTGTATATCTTAAGCAATAATTTTGATATCTTGAAGCTTAACTTATCTTTGTTGGCTTGAAAAACTTATTTATGGAATATTTTAAAAATTATTTTTTTTAATTTGTTAACTATGGGGGAAAATCAAAGCTATTGATCTTAAATTGCACATGTGCTGTTATTTGAAAAATCTAAGACGTAAGCTGATCGGGACTAAGGTTTCTCGTTCGTAAAAGTTTTATTTGTTTGATTCATGTCTTAGCTCCTGTTCTGAGCTTAAATAATCTGAGACACTTAACGGTAATACAAAACTTATCTTTTGATAAACGTTAAACAAAAATATTTTAGTGTGTTGAAACGTTTTCTGAAAATATTTTGTTTTTTGACAGGAGATACCATTTGTAATAATACTACTCAATCATTATTATATCAAGTCAACATTCAAAGGTCATTTTGAAACTAGTATCAAAAAAAGTATCGTACATTGCAATTTCCCCAAATGAGTTGCATAGATGCTGAGTTTCGTATGCCCCAAAAAGTGGAAAATTTGAAAATCTACGGAAAGTATCTGTGTAAAGTGTGTTTGGAGCACTGTGTAGCTCATTAGCTTAAATACAATATTAATGGTAGCGGGAAGTATAACTGACATAGCCATATTTAAATTATGAGAGCTATTTGTTAGAGTGGCATTGAAAATTTCAACTTTAGCCAAGAAATTAGGATCAAAACACAATTGTGGATGGTGTAATGAATCAAAAGGGATGGCTACGGTTGAAGAGTATCCTCGAATGCCAGGATATGATTTATTTATTATTATAAATAATAATTATATTATTTTATATAGCAAAATAATAACAGAAGAAAATAAACGTAATATAAATAAATGAAGTGAAAATATCTAACTTGCCCAGAGCGTAAAATAATTGTTACCCATAAAATGCGCTGATAAATATAATTGAATGCGGAAGCCACTAAATTAATTATTTAAATTTTATTTCGGATAAAATTTATCTGAACATATATTTTTGAGAAATGAAAGTTTCATTTCTTGTAATTTTTTTTTTTTATAACTACTTATTTTAACTTGCAAACCTTCTTTATTCATTATAAGTCTAATATTGACAGCAGCTACCCTGAGCTGTAAGTTATAAAACACTAACATAATTGCTGCAATTAATGGCTATTTGTAATTAAAGTTAATGTATGAATTGTAATACGTGTGGGCTTACTTTAGACTTAGCGAAGTTGTTAGTTAACTATCTTCCATGTTGCAAGGTAAATTATTTTCGAGTTCAAAACAATGTAAATAATTGAGAACTGTAGGTACACATCCCTAATACTCCGTAACCCACTATTTTTCCACATAATAACTATTCTATTGTAATAACTACACACGTATTGTTCGTTCCAATGTATCAATCTTTAATTTTGTAATCAACTTCACCCTTGTCTTAAAAAAACAAAGTGCTTCTATTTTTTTTTATGGAATTGTACGTTGTCTACGATGCGTTATAAATTATAATCAATCCAAAAAAAATAACTTAGTTTTGTTGATAAAGAATCTACTTTTATAAAAGATATATGCTTGAATAAATAAAAATATCTTACAAATAAGAAATTGTATAAAAAGCACATAAATTAATAAATCTCACAGCAGTGTTGTCAAATAAATTCAATTATTCATCGGGTGCACTTGATCTTATCTTATCTTTGCGGAACATAAATTTGCTCGCTCTTAACATGGCGTCTTTTTAATCTGAATATACAATCTAAAATTTATTACATTATGGGCTGTGATAAGTATATAAGATGCACATTTTGCAAGGTCTATTTTTAAAAATTTTATACCCATCTGTGTATAATTTCTTATTATTATCAGGCAACACAACTAGATATTTCAATAAAGAGAGACTTACAACAACTTCATTATTATAAAATTACAATCTGCCTCATTGGGAAATAAGTAATTGTGATAAATGATCTCAATAGATTAAAAAGTTTTGGTATAGTCACAATAAGTAAACTTTTTTTCCATCTTAAAACAACAATATTTCACAAAATGTAAAACAAATGCTTAATACTCACATTTTGTGTCGTTTAAAATTAGAAAATATCAATAAATTAACATCTTTAGAGTAGATTTTGTTATATGGATAATGGAATCGTTTAGTCACAAGGGATGACGAATGAATAAATGTGGCTTTTCCGCTCTTTCCGTGCATTTCCTCGGAACTACCCAGTTCCAGAGGGTTCTGGAATTCTCTAGCTCCTAATATCCTCCATGATTCATCCTTACGAACCTTCAAAGCTCTTCTATTCCAACACCTTCTCACCATCTAAAGAGACCCTCGTTAGTCTGGGATTCATATTATATTTTCTCACTTTTATTTTTGTATTTAATATTTTTATTGAATTGCTAACTATAAATATGTTGGATGCCAGCTTGTATGTCACTTGTTGCTGTCATTTGTATTAATGTAATGGTTTCTATTTAGTATCAAGTACAGACTTGTGGATATTGTTTTTGTTTTGGTTTCTTATAGGTGGATCCATATATGACTTTATTTTCTAATAGCTTTTAAACAATTTTTATTATCATTACTATTGAGGTTTACACATTATTTTACATTGTCATTATTTGTTTATTTACTTTTTATTATGATATAATAGTTCTTTTTATTTGCCAGATGTGAAAATTGTCATCTGAAGAATAATTTAGGGGATTTTGTCGGGAATTTTCTATTCTATTAAAAAAAAAATGGTATACAGAAGGTTATTATGCATAATCTTTTAAAAATTATTATCTCCTCATTCATCCTTCAATATAGAAAATATTACTAAATTGTTTATAAATTTATAGTTTAATATTGATATGAATAAAATTATGGTTACTCTGCTGTCTCTGTTCATTGAGCCTATCAGAATATGTCTCATCATAAGAAAAATTATGAAATTTAAGCTGGCTTGGTCATTTTCGTATTGACAAGTATGCAAATTGGGCTTTACCCTCATCCCCCTATCAGTCCTCCTGTTCTCATTTGAAAGTTTTTTGTAGAGGTTTTTATTATATTTTTCTTTTTATATAAATGTTAACAATTAGTATGTTAACTGGGAAGAAATCAGAACTATCGATCGTAAACAGCTTCCCAGCTGTGAGTAGGGAAAGCCTACAAATTAGATAACCTGGGCAGAATTGATTTCACGTTTAATTTTATTTCCTATAATTTCCGTTACTATATATTAATAAAGAGTTAATTGAATAATTAGTTAATTCCAGGATTTGATCAGCACACACTACATAGAGCATGTAGACAGATTGAAGAGAGAACTTAATCATCTCCAGTACGAGTCTAGGAAGTGTCAATCACTTGAGCTCCGCCCGCCTAAAACTCGAGAAAGAAAAATATTTTTGAAGAAACTACCATGTAGTACTTTAGTTAAATTCCAAAAAGTTATTTTTTTGTATGCTTGCCGGAGATATGGCGATGCCACAAAGTCACTTGAAGGTTCGAAAAGTAATTAATCAATGCACCGATGAAAATTAAAAATAAATATTGAAAAAAACCGAAGCGATTCTATTTACTAAACGTAGTCCTAAATTAATTTAGGAAATGGTGAACTAAATGGTCTCAGACTGTTAAGTACTTAAACTTCACACTTGAAATGGTTTATAAAACCTTTGTCAGACCTCACTCTCTTAACCATCCAGGGCTATGTAACACTTGAAGCCTAATAACCTTTTTTCATGAACCTTAGTCGATCTCCGAATAAACGCTTCAACTTATTCGTGTGATCACTGCTTACAATAAACTCACGGCATTTTAAGAGAAAACATTCTGGTTTGTACCCTGAAAGACGGTGACACGGAAATAAATTCAAAAGTGTTCAGCCGATTTCATGTCAATATTTTAAACTATTCAAAAGTGTTACGAAAATTTTTTTTATTCGTTGAAAAGTGGATTTGTTTTGAACAAGATGATTCAGAAAACAAAATAACGAGTAGTACTAGTAGTATTAGTAGTAATAACTAAGGTAGTATCCCTAGAGTATCCTTCGATACTGGTTCTTTACTTACTGCCCCCTTTAAATATATATATTTTAAAATACAATTTAGTTCATTCTTGGTCCAAACAAAATTTCAAAAATAAAACACCTTCTCTCCACAGATATTTATTGATTTAATTTTCACCCGAACGTTTTCAATGGACATTCTTGAAGGTTTGAGCTATTATTAACTATAGTTGTTATAGCACTCGCCGGCTTCCAAACTACGTCTGGAGAAAAGACATAAGATGTTTTTTTTTCATATATACATACTCCACACTGGTACCAAAAAAATTTAGTCATGAAAGAATACGGAATAAATTTCTGAGAAGAATAACAAAATGACCGAGGCGTACTACCATCATAATAATAATATAATAAAATAATAATTTAGTAACGAGTGCTGTGCCTATTGTTTCATCTAAGTTTTTTGGCTTCTTTTTTTCTAGATATAACTAAGTAGATATTTTAGTTTTAGATTAGACGCTCTCTGACGTGTGGCAACTATCGAGATTATTTATATATGCGAACAACAAAACTTTTAATATTTTTCCTTTGATGTGTAAAACTGTTAAAATTACATACTTCAATAGGTGATTATTATTATATTTTATAACAAACTAGCAGATTTTGTTTACATTGTGTCCAGGGGTGTACGCAGATTTTTTTGTTTGAGGGGGGGAATTCAATAAGAATAAGTCAGGTAAGCTGATTACGACGGTCCTACTAATTGTATTTTAAATTTGAAAGCTGCTTTGTGTTCAGAATGCCCAGCCTAAGTCAGCGTTTAAAATTGGCAAATTAGGCGTAAGTTTTTTAAGAAAAACCATGGAACTCAAATCCAAAGTTTGAAATCTTTACACTCTTCAAATTTCAAAGTTTTTATATTTCATCAGTATTTAACTGTATACCTAGGCCCCCTGTTATGGTTATGGTTAGCCATGGTATTGAGACCTATCACAGGTACCGTCCGGTTTCTACCAGCACCCCCCGCCGACCCTGGCAGAAGTGCTGGTAATGAAAGGCAAATTAGCGATGAGAGGGAGTCGGTTGCCTTTTCATCTGTCGGAAGGGCTTGAGCAGACGATAAATCTTGCTTATATTAGCCTAAATAAATTGACAGCCTCGCGGGGGGCACTTAAAATCCTATTATAGCCGAGAGCCTGTTGTAATAAAACCATTGCCGCTTTTGATTTATACATTCATTTTGGCCGGCCTACCCCCGACACCTCACCGCTCCTAATAACACCTTGTAGGATCTGTTGGCCTCTCCTTAGAGCTGCTGCACCTTATCTATCTATTCCCAGCGCTAGAATAAATGGGATCCAGGCATATCTCTGTCGTGGTAACAGCGTCACACTAAACTCGAAGGGCCGGCTTAGATGATCGATGGCGCTTCGTTGTTAACGAAACAATAGTTACACTAGGATTTATTCAACTGAATAACTCCACATTAATCACAACATACAAATAAAAGAATACTTTTATCACAGATATCATGTAGAAATTTTATCTCAAGAACACATATTATTATTAAGCTATTTCAATGAGGTTGATTTGTCACTCTAAACGGAATACGGTTGAATTGCCAGACAACAACTTTTAAGATTTAAACGAGTTGAAGAGTTGATTGGGAGCTCGGCTTAGGTTGAATAGAGTAAGGTTTTCCTTAAGTTCATTAATGCATAACGTTTAAACATAATTAACTGCATCAGGTCCTGATAACATGAAAATAATGTAGGTGTTAAACATAATCGATAATAGTTAGTGACAAAAGTTAGATAGAACGAAAACGAAACAAAAAGGAGTTGGGTATAAGTGCAGTGCGGGCTAATGCATTAATATTAATATGAAGATAGGTTACATAGATGGTTACATAGCATACATAGATGATACATGAAAGAGGTATAGGTAAAAGGCATGAATACAACAAAACTTAAGATAAAATCAGTGGCGTACGCAAGGGGGGAGGGGAGTAATATGTTTTTATACCCACCAACGTGAGGTTTATTTCTCATTTACGCGCATTTCTGGACCATACTTTTGTATTTGAGAAGTGCAAGAAGAATTTAAGGTGAATTAGAGAGATAAATAATATGAATCTCAACCAACAGATGGCAGCACTTTCTGGCCTAAATTTACCTCCGGCATAATTCAATCACTAATAAAATAAACAATATTTTGAAAATAACGTCAAATTTGATGGGTGCAAAGATTTAAAATTTTTGATTTGAGTTCCATGCCTTTCTATAAAAAACTTACGCCCAATTTGGCAATTTTGCAATTTGGCAACACTTAGGGTGGGCATTCTGAACACAAAACTGTTTTTAAATTAGTAGGGCCGACGTAATCAGCAGTGCTTACCTGGCTTATTCTTCCCTCAAAGAAAAAAATCTGCGTACACCCCTGGACACAATGCAAACAAAATCTGCTAGTTTGTTATAAAATATTTGTACATACTCGATACATATAATGGTAATAGTTTTTTTTTTTTTAGTATTAACAAAATCATGCAAACACACATGGTATTTTTGAACGTTGTGCCATCAGTACACTCGATGAAACTTAATAACTCTTTTTCATGAACCTTAGCCGATCTCCGAATAAACGCTTCAAGTTATTCGTGTGATTGTAAGCAGTGACAATAACTCACGGCATTTTAAGAGAAAAAATTCTGGTTTGTCACCCTGAAAGACGGTGACACGGAAATATATTCAAAAATGTTCAGCCGATTTCATGCCAATATTTTAAACTATTCAAAAGTTTTTATTCGTTGAAAAGTGGATTTGTTGTGAACAAGATGATTCAGAAAACAAAATAACGAGTAGTACTAGTAGTATTAGTAGTAATCACTAAAGTGGTATCCCTAGGGTATCATCCTTCGATACTGGTTCTTTACTTACTGCCCCCTTTAAATATATATATTTTAAAATACAATTTAGTTCATTCTTGGTCCAAACAAAATTTCAAAAATAAAACACCTTCTCTCCACAGATATTTATTGATTTAACTTTTACTCGAACGTTTTCAATGGACATGAAGGTTCCAAACTACGTCTGGAGAAAAGACAGAATATTTTTTTTTTATGTATACACATTCTACACCGGTACCAAAAAAATATGAAAAACTTATGAAAAACTTAAAAAAATATCATTAAATAATGAAAAAGTATAAATAGTGAATCAGCAAAATAAAATAAAATTTGATAGAATAGCAAAATTCTTTAGAGGAGCCGTCAATCGAATTCGGGTTATTGTATTTAATGGTCCGACACACTAGGTTCGTCAATTTTCATTTTTACAAAAAAGAAGAAATAAAAACGTGTACCAGTACTGCCCTGTTATTTGCTAAACCTCTCCAAACCGAGTGAAGGATCAAGTGTCCAGTTTGTCGAGGATGTGTTAGACATTAGTGCGTAATTGCCTAGATGCTTGCTGTTGTTAAACCTGTGTATGAAATGGTTAATTCATTGGTCTAGTCCAGTGGTCGGCTTATAAGCCAAAGAGCCAAATATGAACATTAAAACCATTTAAAAAAAAAAAATGGGAGCCAAATCTGCTTGTTTAGTAAACTTTTATCACACTAAATAAGTAGTACACTAAATAAAACTAAATTTCATACTCAATAAATATTTATTAATGCGAACAATGTGCCTGCATCTCCTTGGAAAGTTTTAGTAAGTCAGGTTTGTATGTTGTTGTTTTTAATTTTTGGCATGATTCCGAGTTCTCATCAATAAGACGACTTCTCAGTTTACTCTTGATAATGTTCATGCTTGAAAAAGATTGTTCGCATATTTACGTAGAACCGAAAAGGGAAAGAACAGCAAACGCGAGCTTTTTCGGCTGATCGTAAGAGTCAGGAATACTGTTCCAAGCGTTGAAAATGATCATGTCTTCATTCTCCAGGTCATTCAAAGCAGACCACTTGTGTTTTGAACTAAGATCACATTTTTTCTTCTCCAATATTTCCAATTCAACACAAAGACGTTCGAATTTAGAGCGCCATATCTCCTTGTTTTTTAAGTCCAGCAATTGTATTTCAAGCTACCAATGTCAATTTCAAAAGGAGAAAATTTCAACTCGGTTATCGTAGCATTAAGAGGACTTTTGACAAATGCTTAAGCTGCTCTGCTGTTTTTAAATTCCTGAAACCTGCTGAGAAATGCTTCCCTCATATTTAAAATTATTGTTTTAAAATGGTGTTTATCAATAGAGGAATTATTTTCTTGGTGATGCTTCAGCAGGCTTGGAAAGTGAAACAATGCTTCCCTTTCAAAATCCTGAGCAAAAATGGATAATTTGTTTTCGAATGTTATTACTTTTTCTAACATCGAAAAAATTAAGTTTCCTTTCCCTTGTAGTTTACGATTAAGCTGACTTAGATGAGACGTAACGTCTACCATGAAATAAAAGTTTTGGATCCACTGATCGTCTGTTAGTTCTGGATAGTGAAGGCCCTTCTCAAGGAGAAATGCTTTAATTTCCAGAAACGGAAACGTTCCCTCTTGATAACCTACGTATTTTTACAATATAAAATTTTAATTACCTATCTATCTTTTAACTTAAACAAAAAATTATACATGTTCTCGATTTATAGAAGAATTTTAATTTATCAAAATAAGATGTAATTTTTTTCTTACCAAATTTTATTTTAAATGAAAATATTATTGCGCCTTCCGTGGATATTTGTGCCAGAGCCGCACTTAAGGAACCAAAGAGCCACATGCGGCTCTGGAGCCGCACTTTGCCGACCACTGGTCTAGCCGAAATATGTTCAGATAAAGAACCCGAGGGGAATGTGGCCACTCGTTTAGCCCTCGAGCATGCTAGACCACAGTTAATGCGCAACATTAACACGAGATTACCGCCGCTCTTGCCGACGCTCGCGTACTTTGAGCGAAATTTCGTGGCGTTTTTTCCCCCTTTGTCTGCCGATGGAGGAGCTCCAGGGGCCCGAAATCTAGGAGACCGGACAGGCTGAATCGCAACTGGTCATGGATTTGGAGAGCGATCACGGCTAGGAAGCCATCGACGTAACAATGGATTAAATTCAATTAAAATGACTGTAGTCTGGCTGATAATGGTCGTAAAAAGAATTCAATGAAATTTGAAAGGTACACGTCAAAAAAGGAGTACTGGTTCTCTGTTATTTTGATTAACAACAACTTTATTATGATAAAATTACAATCTGCCTGATTGGGCTGTAAGTTATTGTGACAAATGATCTCATTCATACCAATTTACAATTTTCATTCAGTCGCTCATTCATACTATATATACAAACAGTCCAGAAGCCCCCCAAGTCCACATGGTTGTCACCTCTCTCGCGTGCGAAGGAGGAAGCGGAGTCTTGGGAAGTCCCCCACGCTCCTACGTCAGCCGCGTCACTGGATAAAAGCACAGTGGAGGCTGACCAAGGGCGCGAGAGCCACAGACATGATTGGAGAAACTAGCCATTGCCAGGACTCCCACTGTCACGTATTTATAGCAGGTCAAGAGGCCACTGCCGTTTTAGTCCCCGAGGAGGATTATAGGGATGAGTGTGCTAGGGAATTAGGGTGGTTGGATAGGCTACTATGGACTTTCATAAACTTGGAAGGGAGGTTCTCTTTTAAAATAATATAACAGAAAGTAATAAGAAAAAAATTAAACGAGAAAAGTGGGCGTTGATTTGCTAACGTTTCGGATGTAACCAGTTAGTACCAGCAGATAAACTATTTACGATTTTAAGTTACGACATTACTTCGTCGTTAAGGATGCAAGATTATTCCCAGAAATAAAGGTCTGATTGCAAACAATGGCATTGTGTATCTAATGTGTTCCACCCTGTTTCAATTGGCCATTTTGTATTGATGTTATGTTTGTAAGTAATAGGATTTTTAGCATGTTTTGAATATATTCTTACTGAGACTTATTTCGTTTCTATATTTAAAATAACGTGAAATTTAGTTGTTTTTTTTCATGTCCTTTCATTTCTAAAGGAACGTTGGGCGCTCTCAAAACCACTCCATCCCTACCGATCTTCCGCCAGCCTCTTAGCTTCTAAGTTAAGTACTTAACCAAAAATTCCAATGGCCTTTTAACTCCCTGGTCTTGCGGGTTCGTCTTGAAGGTCTTTCTCAGAGTAAGTCCGAGTAAGCCAGATTTCCTTTTAATCAGCTCCTCCGCTAAGCATGTTTCTCTTGTCCTCCACCACAGCTCATCATTGGTCACCCTTTCCGGCATTCGGATTCCTAGGAGGTCTTGTGTGATTTATTTATAAAAACTAGTAGTGCACCTTGCTGAGGTTCCATGTTTCACAAGCGCAGAGTACGAAAGGCTTCACATTTGTCCAAAAATTTCTGAACTTAAATTTAGGTCATTCAAAATTATTAAATAAATAAAAAAAAATTGGCGATGAGAATCATGGCTCAGTTATTAGTGTCATAGGTAGGATGTGCATCCACAGTAGCCATTTCCTGCTTTGGTCGGTTAAGCCGAAGGTTGATCCGAGGCCGGTTAAGAGAGCGTCCACTAGACACGATATACGGGAAACGGCACAGACGAAATGGACGGATACGTACCGGAGCGGAAAAGCGTCGGACACCACCAGGTGGGCCAGCGGCTTGGAAGTAAGTTACAAGCTCTGGAGATAATTCAAAAGGCCTTTGAAAAGAAAAAAAAAAGACTGACTGTGGTGCGGTTAGCCGCAGCGGAGGGCTCCCACGCCAGATCAAACTGATTCCGATCCTCGCGCCTAAATGGTCATGACCAGAGCACTCGGACAATTTGTCTTTGGTCAGCTTCCTCACCTCCTCTGCATATCGCTCCCACCAACTGAAGAGTTTCATGTTTTTACTGTACCACTCTCTGGAATTCTCTCCCTCCTAATTTCCGACATGCTTCAGGTTTCCTTTTCCAACATCACATCACGATCAAGACCGACGCTCCCTACCTGAAGAATTATTTATTAGTTACCAGACGCCAGAGTTCCAAAACTAAAGCTACAACCCAGTAAGTAGAACTAAACATTCATTTATAAAGGGCTTCCCTGAATTAACGCAAGATTTGATTTAAAAAGAAAACATAGTTTTTTTGTTGTTATTTTTTTATTGAATTATAAAGCAAATAGGATAGGGTTATTTATGGAATAAAACATCGGGCAAATGGCCTCCACGACTTTGCTTGCACATACGCACTCTTTTGTCGAAATTTTCCATGACCATTTGGCATAAATGTGGTTGAATTTCCTCTTTTAATTTTAAACGGCTGGATGTAGGCTTGTTGACATACACCTTTGACTTCAAATAACCCCATAAAAAGAAATCTAAAGGTGTTAAATCACCTAGGGGGCCGATTCTGATCACCGAAACGAGATAGTACACGACCTGGAAATGTCTCATGCAGTATTTGAATTGTTTCATGAGCTGTATGGCATGTGGCACCATGTTGTTGAAACCACATATTGGCCACATCAATATCATCCAATTTCGGCACAAAGAACTGTATTTACGACGCCAAATTGATGTTCCTGGATTTTCAACAACACTCTCACGCACTGCTTCGATATTGACATTTGAACGGCTTGTTTTTTGACGACCAGTGTGTTTAGTGTCTCCAACTGATCCAGTCTCTCTAATTTTTTCAATTAATCTCTTCACAGTTGATGAAGCCAAAACACTATTCCGATCATATTTTGTATGAAATTTTCGAACTGTGGCCGCCAAACATTCAATATTTTTGAGATAATGTTCAACAATAAAGACACGTTTTTCTATCGTTACACCTCCATTTTTACTGACCCTAAACTGTCAGCTGTCAAATTGTTTTTTTTTTACGTTTGCCAGCACTTTACTACACAAATGGCGGCAAATTCAAATCTCGCGTTAATTCTGGGACACCCTTTATCTAGGAAATCAGATAAAAAAAACCTACAACTAAAATACTAATGTCTAATGGTCCTTAAGGATAAAATTAATGTCTTTATAGACCTTCCTAGTTGAAACATTATGCACAACACTTTTTACGAAATGCTTCTTCCTAGATGATTAATGTTTCATGCACAACACTTGCTACTAAATTATTATTTCGATAATACTATAATACTATAATAGGACGGTACCTGTGATAGGTCTCAATACCATGGCTAACCATAACCATAACAGGGGGCCTAGGTATATAGTTAAATACTGATGAAATATAAAAACTTTCAAATTTGAAGAGTGTAAAGATTTAAAATTTTGGATTTGAGTTCCATGGTTTTTCTTAAAAAACTTACGCCTAATTTGCCAATTTTAAACGCTGACTTAGGCTGGGCATTCTGAACACAAAGCAGCTTTCAAATTTAAAATACAATTAGTAGGACCGTCGTAATCAGCTTACCTGACTTATTCTTATTGAATTCCCCCCCTCAAAGAAAAAAATCTGCGTACACCCCTGGACACAATGTAAACAAAATCTACTAGTTTGTTATAAAATATAATAATAATCACCTATTGAAGTATGTAATTTTAACAGTTTTACACGTCAAAGGAAAAATATTAAAAGTTTTGTTGTTCGCATATATAAATAATCTCGATAGTTGCCACACGTCAGAGAGCGTCTAATCTAAAACTAAAATATCTACTTAGTTATATCTAGAAAAAAAGAAGCCAAAAAACTTACAACTAAAAGATTAATTTCTAGAGGTCCACAAGGATGAAATGAAGGTCTTCTTCCTAGATGATTAATGTTTCATGCACAACACTTGCTACTAAATTATTATTTCATATTATTATTATTATTATTATAATGACGGTAGTGCACCTCGGTCATTTTGTTGTTATTCTTAGGAATTTATTCTGTATTCTCTGCAGTTACCAGTTCAGGGCATAGCCCAGGATGGCGATGGTTAAGAGAGGTCTGACAATGGTTTTGCAAACCATTGCTTTATATTTTATTGGCAGTTTAGATGTCTTGACAAGGAATGGAAACAACAATGAGACATCCCTGTCTTTTGCTCTAATTGAATTTATGTAAGGTTCGAAGGTTAAGCTTTTATCGAAATACTTAACAGTTTGGGACCATTTAAATTAATCTGTGTGGGACTACGTTTAGTGAATAGAATAGCTTTGGTTTTGGCAATTTAATAATTTTACTATTAATTATTAATTGCAATAATTTTCATCGGAGCTGTATGTTCAAACCCCGATATGGGAAATGTTGTGTAAAATTATAAGTTATTTTAAAAGACAGAGATTGGTCAGTTTGTTATCATTCTGTATTTGTTTGTTATGTATATTTTCTGCAGTTTAAGGAGGTTACTAGTACATGTCATACTTCAAGATGGGGTTGCATATGTTAATAGAAGTATGAAAAGCATTTTATAAACTATTGCTTTATAATTATTGGCAGTTTAGATGTTTTGCAAAGGAATGGAAACAGCAATGAATCTTTTGTTCTAATTTAATTTATGTAAAGTGTGAAGGGGAGGCTTTCATCAAAGTACATAACAGTCTGGGACCATTTAGTCACTATTTCTTAAATTAATTTATGTGGGATTAATTTAGGACTACGTTGAGTGGGTAGAATTGCTTTTGTTTTTTCAATATTTGTTTTTGATTTCCATCAGTGTATTGATTATTGACTTTTCAAGACTTCAAAGTTGTTTCTTGAAAATGTGACCATCGCCATTTTGACGTTAGCCGACGAGCAGATCTTATAAGTCATTATTATTAAATGACTGAGAAAAATCTAGTCATTTTTAAGCCGCTAAGCTCAAAAAAATCCGATTTATCAACGAATAAATATACTTGTCTATAAAATATTGTACTGGCCTATGTCATATTTATTATAGCAGTGTCACGGGCTAATTCAGGACCTAATTTGCCACTTTTAATTACGGTACAGATGTCACTCACAGAGTTTTGTAAAGAATAACATAGCGCCAAAACATAGAACGCCTCATCTTGAGTGAGCTATAATCAATAATTATAATGTAAATATGGAAAACAATGCTTAAGCTAAACACACATCCAGCTAAACCTAGTATTTTGTTTGCTAACCGGATTTACTATTTTTTGTTATTCAAGTAGTGATTCATTTATCCTCACGTGTTTGTCTCGACATCCCACGGAAAAACGTCCAAAAAATTTGGGTTCCCGCAGTCAGCATGCCAACCGAATTGATTGAATATTTTTCAACGGCTATTGTAGAACATACGGACAGCCTTAGAAATTGGTTGAATTATTGAATGTCAGTCAATTGAATGTGGTATAAAGTTTTTTTTTAAGAGGTTTTTGTAATTTTTGTATTATTATGGAGTCAATCATCCAGAAGATAAATAAGCAGGGAAGGTTCATGCTGCGGACAGGATGATTACTGATCGGGCTGTGCACAGAATTGCAGGTGTGCTCGCTCGGAACCAGCGACGTACATGACCCGCAGGGATTACGACAAGGCCGGGTTCGCGTGACTTCCCGACTGTCGGAAAGGACTAAAGGACTGATCGACGGCGATATACTTGGCACGGGAGACAAGTGGGAATAACCCCCCTGTTTAGGGCCCCGATAAATCAGGGGGTCGGAGCGTAAGTTAGACTTGGCTCGCTAAGTGATGCCCCCCCCCCTCCCACTCGCCGTTGCCTCTAAACCGGAATTGTCCAACAACACAGTATCTTACATCTTTGGAAGGAAAGTTTTGCGTCTATTGGACCGTACCCGCTGGGAATTGAAAGGATTCGGAAACCGTAACCCTAAAGCATTTTATTTTCGTCAAAAAGAAATGTTATCATTTGATGTAACTGACGTGTCTATGTCATGTATTATTGTCAACTTGTATAAAGGCATTTCGTTAAATTTGTCAGCGCTCCCATGTTTCCCATCACTATACCATGTTAGGGTGGCTCATCCCCTCCTTAGTCCCTTAGTCCATACCTTTTCCAATCAATTCTCATCGTTCATCAAATCAAATCGTTATTTTATTCTCTGAACACGAGGTCCTCTTATGTGTATCCTCCTTCCTACAAAACTGCAGCATTCGACCGATCCTTTCTTTCTCACTTCACCACACTCTGGAATTTTTTCTCTACTAATATTCGCCACTGTTACGAATCTCCAAAGCCCTCCTATTTCAACGCCTCTTTACTGACAGACACTTGCTAGCTAACTATTTTATTTCTACTATGAAAGATTTTATTTTGTTCACTGTATATATCCAGATGTTTGACTGGCACCTTCCATATTCTTTATTCTCTACATGCTAACTCGTATGTATTGACATCAATAATTTCTTTTAGTTTAATATTGTTTTTTATTGATTTTTTTAAATGTATTCTATTTTTATAACTTTATATCTATGAAATGATATCGCTTTATTTTACTTTTTGAGATATCTTTTTTTGTTAGCTAGTTTTTCTTTATTTGTACTTTATTATTTGTGGCGGACGTGGTCTCAGAGTAAAGTTGTTTTTTTTCTATCTGTGGGTAGTTACTTTCAAACAGATTTTTGGCGTGGTGTTCGTCTATTGTTTGTCTGTCTGTCAATCAGAAATTTAAAATTTAGATTCAAAAACATCTCGGACCTCGTTCAATATCAAAAGCAATGCGGCCTCGTGTATGCGAACTGACCACCTTCACTCAGATATCTTAGCTCTACCAAGCCTTTGCTCAGAAGCTATTTAAGATTTAATGCCAAAATAAATATTCTAAAAATTTTTTTTTTTTGAGGGCAAGAATCATTTCATTTTATGTACTAATGTCCACAGGCCTCATTACACATAATTGCCAGAGATCAGAGCGCCTCGAAACTACAATTTATACTCAAATACATATACTATACTAAAATGTGCACTTTTTTATATAAAGAAAAAAAACTACAACTATATTAAAATAATGAAAATTACTTATTAAATGACTTAGGAGACGATAAAAATATATTTTTATGCCGACATTTTAGCTAATTGCATTAGTTTTTGTTAAAGAAAACTTTTCATTTTATGGCGTAGTAGTTTTCTTATAAAAAAAAAACGAGTATCGTTTTCAGAATAATTTAATAATTATGTAAGAAACTTATGTAGAGTCCCGTTGTAAGAAACTGGCGAAAAGAAAGATGATATGGTAGAAGTTGGGAATTGCGACGTATGGCATCTAGACCTTGTGCAAAGTTTCGAATGAAAGATTCAACCTAACTACAGAATAATAATGGACAATGAGGTTATATAAATGAAATTATAAAGCCTTTGCCAATTATATGGTGTAAATAAAACCATTCTTACACTTTATATATACAAATTAACTTATAATATCATTTATGAGAGCTAGACATTTTCCTTTGTACCTTTAGTTAATGTGCCAGAATAACGGTTTTCTTTCGATCATTCATTATTTTATGGCAAATATATTTATTATTCTATACTATATGTGTTATATTATATGTTACATTACTTCATGTTATATGTTACCTGTTGTAAAATAATGACTCTCCCTTCGGGATCGGCAGTAACGTTTGTGGCTTTGTTCGTCGTTGCTATTCTCAGGGATAACTCTTGAACGGTGACCAATTAGCTTATAGTACATATTAAGTTGAGAGAGGGGTGGGGGTGAGGGTTATATAAAGCTATAAGTTGAGTGGGCTATAGTTCATGGGAAATAAGAGGGATAAGTGAGCCACGTCAGGTAAGAGCTAATGTAAGTGGTCTGTAAGCTGGCCCTTGGGACCGCCAATGCTGTTCCTATTAGGGCTATAGGGCCCTACACGCAGCTATGCGTGCCCATCTCGGCTTGGGCAAATTAAAGTCGCTCACTACTACGGGGTCGAATATCATCTCTTGTCAAAACTGGCTCTCGCAGTCTCGACAAACAGCGATATTACCCAAGATGGACATTGTAAACGGTGTCCCAGAATTAACGCAAGATTTGATTTAAATAGAAAACACAGCTTTTAGTATTTTTTTGTTATTTTTTTATTGAGTTATAAAGTAAATAGGATTGGGTTATTTATGGAATAACACATCGGGCAAATGGCCTCCACGACTTTGCTGGCACATACGCACTCTTTTGTCGATATTTTCCAAGACCATGGCATAAATGTGGTTGAATTTCGTTGATGCAGCGTTGAATTTCCTCTTTTAATGCACGGGTGGATGTGGGCTTGTTGACATACACCTTTGCCTTCAAATTATCCGATAAAAAGAAATCTAAAAGTTTTAAATCACACGATCTAGGGGGCCAATTCTGATCACCGAAACGAGATAGTACACGACCTGGAAATGTCTCATGCAGTATTTGAATTGTTTCATGGGCTGTATGGCACGTGGCACCTGTCTTGTTGAAACCAAATATTGGCCACATCAATATCATCCAATTTTGGCACAAAGAACTGTGTTATCATGTCGCGATATCGAGCACCAGTAACAGTCACTGCTTGTCCAGCCTCATTTTCAAAAAAGTATGGTCTAATGATGCCTCCAACCCGAAATCCACACCAAACAGTAACATGTTGTGGATGCATTTGTTTTTCATGGGTTCTCCGAACACCAAATGCGACAATTTTGTCGATTAACAAAGCCATCAAGATGAAAATGTGCTTCATCGCTTAGGATAATTTTGCTCGATAAATCACCATCCACTTGTTGATGTTCAATTATCCATTTTTACAAACCCTAAACTGTTAGCTGTTCAATTGTTTTTCTTTAGGTTTGCCAGCAATTTACTGCACAAATGGCTGCAAATTCATGTCTTGCGTTAACTCTGGGACACCCTTAATATATATATTAAAAAAGAAAATACATCTTAACCTAGAATCATGCTAATGAAGTTATGGACACAACCGCTTTATCATATCACTGGTAGGCTGGGTATAAAACGAAGAAAAAAAGAAGTAAACATTAGCCAATAAGCTCCCCACTGTACCACTAGGTGGCAATGGCGACCTGAGCATTTGCTCAGGTATCTATCGCAACCTAGAAGACCTCGTAAACATTGTCCAAGTATATCAGGTCATACAAGTTAAGATTGTTAACTCAAATGAGTGAATGGAAAGATGACTAGTTAATCCACAGATCAGTGTGCTCACCAGCTTTTTAATGGCTATTTTTTTTTATTGGTTATGAATTTTTTTTAAGTACATTCTCAAAGCACGCGTAATTAGAAAATGAACAATATATATCGCAAACTAAAAATCAGATTTTAACCGATAAAAAAACTTCTATCTAAAACATTAATATAACATAGGAAGTTGATTGAAACGAAATGCATCATTTCCGTTATTGGCTTTTGATACTGTATTATTTAGGTTATCTTAAAAGTTCTTTTTGCTTCATAGTCCTGATTGCGTACATAATCATGGCGAATACTTGCAATTTTCAGTAGTGAGCTGAGATTCGAGAAATTTTAAAAGTTGGGCAAATAATGTTTTTCCTTATTTGCTGAAACCATATTTTAACCATTAACTAATCGGCATTTGAGGTGTAGAATGTACCTTTTAAATTTCAAATAGATTGAATAATTTTCCCTGCAACTTACTTACTGACAGATAGACAGACAGACAAACGAAATACCCCCGCAACTGAATAAAAGTAGAGCCTCTCCCTTTGGGCTTGATCATTACCGTGCCGTTTTTTATTAATTTTGACTAGCTACTGAGTATTTTCCGTACTGCAACTTTATTAACAATTTTAATATCTTAACCGACTAGTTGTTTTATTTTCACACCACATAACCCTTCTGTTTCGCTCGAAATGCTTGTTCCACATAATTAACTAAAAAAAAAAGTCGAAATTTTGTCTAAGACTGAGCTAAGTAACTATTACAATATTTGCAAGAATTACTTTGTCATCGACGGATAAAAAAGATTTTACTACCCACAATGATGTTCGTTTTATTATCCTGAGCTCCACAGCCTTCAGTTTAGACTAATTGTTTTATCCATCCATAAAATTCAACATACAATTGACACAGCATCAAAAATTACTTGATTACCTTTCCTGGTATATATAATATATTAACCAATACTGGTATATAAATTTTTGGCTTGTGTTAAAGTTTTACTGTGTTTTGTTTTTAGATTCGGTACACCCTCAACGAATATTTCTCGATATATATATATACATACATAATAAAAAATACTATATAATTACTTACATAAAGTATTTGTCTATTTTTTCTATCTTGTAGAGAATAACTGGTTATAAAGCGATTAATAGTGGAGACATGCAAATTTTACTTTGTTTAGTAACCATTTGCTTAAACTTGCATTGATTAGTTGTTGTTTTTTGGTATTATTTGATGAGAATTACGCAAATAGTTTCTATATTGATCATTATTTTAATATTCTTTAGGATGAGATGCGTATAGCCAAAGAGCGGACATGTAGTCAGCATTAATATCAGTTGCGTAAAACACATCCATTCCATTACATAAGTGTTAGTGTTGCAAAAAACAAAACAAAAAGAAACTCAGAAAATAATGGGAGAGGTTTTTTTGATTACAGATGATTATTGTCCAATCTCCTGGAAAATTTATAATGTGCTCGTAGGACGTTTTTGTTCAAAGAATAGTACTGAATGTGTCCGAGGAACAAGTATAAGAAACATTTTTTTCAAACGATAAACGGCTTATGAAACACCGGCTATAGCGGACAAAAATTTTTTCGAAAGTAAAACACGTTTTTATGTTTTGTCGTAAAGTTTTTTTTTAATATTTTTTGTTGATAAATATTTTGACATTTTATGATTTATATTTGCATTTGAATTGACGTGTTTTTTATCCGGTCCTTGGTCTTGAGAATTAAGTATATTCGTACTGGAGTATTATTATTTGTGATTCTACAGTTGAAAGTTGAAAATAGAAATCTCTCTCAAAACGGTATAAAATAATAAAACACGTTACTATCAGATAGATATGACGTTTATCTTCAGAAACAAAATACAGTGCAATAATTCAAAAAGCTCATTTTTTGAACTAACGTCAAAATAACACACCGGATTACAGGTAGGCAAGGATTCGTCTTTTATTTATAGTGTTTAATATAATAATATCAGAATGTCCTGGATAATAATTAAACAATATCAACACATATTACCTATAACATTTATGCATTATTCAAAGTGGAAGGAACAGAACAGTTTATTGCTATAAAATATTTGTGTTTTCATAAATGGACGAATTATATTTGTTATTTAAAGTTTCCTATATTTATTATCTATTTCGAGATAATTAAATCAAATGTGTAGATAATTAAATAATTATCTATGGGCTTTCTTAAAACGTTTGCAACTGAATTTCATTAATGAAATGAGTGTTTATAACAGGTGCTTCGGGGTATTTCCACATTTCCACACACTTCCAATTAAAGACAGAGTACAATTTTTTATGGTTATTTTAAACAAGTGCATGAAATCCTCCCAAACTATTATTAATCCTCATTCAACATCTACACAACCAGAAAAAAAACCTTAGTATGCTTAGTGCTAGATACAAATTTTCTGAAAAATATATACCACTTAATGCAAAACATGTGCTTATTACTTACATGTTGTGTCATTCAAATAAAAAACACGAACAAAAATAAACAATATGTCTTAAAGTATTTCCTAGCCAGAATTCGTCATTCATAGGAGCTAATGCGCAGCAAACATAACATTTATTGTTTAAAGCTGTAACTGTAAAAAGTAGTGAAGCCCTGTACTACTTACTGGCTAACTTTGAAGTAGTGATACCATTATACTTCCCGCATTTTTCATTTGTACTTCAGCTGCTATGATTTTCTCTTCGTCAACTGAGTGACTAGTTTCAATTTTTAGATGCTGGGTAGGTTTTAAAAGGGCTGACAACCAAAAATAAAAAGTACCCAAGGATAGAAATCAGTCGCTCAGTTCAAAGCAAATAAGAATAACACCCATCACAGTGGGGATAAGAGAAAAAAAGTCTTTACGTGAATAATAATTGTGAAGCCCCATTTTAAATGGGTTCTAATAGATATTGCCTAAAATGGTTTATACATATATATATGTCAACTGAAAGTCTGTGACTGACCCAAGCCTATGTCAAACGCAAACTAAATAGTAATACTGTGATTTGTGACAACATACCAAAACTTTTATTTAGTTTTTTGAACTCAAAAAAAGGACCCATATCCTTTTTTTCAAACACGATTGATGATTATTTAAAAATCATATATATATATATATATATATATATATATATATATATATATATATATATATATGTAAGACAATTATTGAAGGTGGAGTGAATAAACTGAAATCGGTTTCTCTGTAAACAAAGTTAGCAATTTTATTCACTATATATTACATTATAACAATTATTAATATTGATTTACACAATCTTACCTGTAAACAAAGAAACGACAATTACAGCTTATAACTATCACCTCTCTATTTACATCTTCGGTTACCTAACATAACCTTCTCTATATGCTGGCTGCTCCATCTGGTGGCAGCCAGTGGAAGCAGCGCGGCAAATTCAAATTAAAGAGAGAACACTTTCCTTACATATATATTTATATATATATACATACACTCCCATAAATGATAAGATATTTCATAAAAAATTAATCACATTATTTATTCACAATATTTTGGCAAGGCTTAAATTGATAGTATATTAAAAGATAGTATATTGTTGTCCACATACAGGTTTGATAACATCAAGATATTTTAAAAACATATTTATTTGAATATACATTTAATATCATTGATTTTAACATGATTTATTTGCTGATCTATCAAAGCCGAGTGCAAAACCTTTTAAATCTTGAAAATTAATTGGCTCTGGATGAATAGATAATGATGTAAATAAATGTTAATTATTGTAATTTTTCTATGGGAATCAGTTACATTGGGAGGTTTTACGGGGGATCAGTGGGAAGTTCTGTTAAATACCTAGTGTTAGTCAGATATCTCTGCTTGTTGTCAAATATTGCTAATGAATTAAGTTTAAAAATTCAACATGTTTATCATAGGGTATAAAGAGATAAAGGGTATCATTCAAATCAAAATTAAGCTATACGATAGAATTTCCCTTTTGAGCTCTCATGAAGTTTTAAAGTTTATTTTATACAGATTCGATAATACATTGATATTTATATATATAACCATATAATATATATTTATAAACATCATGATTATAAATTATATAGATGATAATATATTATTGACCTTATCAACGTTATTGCAACAAATGTTCCTATGTCATTAAAAATAAACAAAAAACAATGAAAAAATTGTCACTTTAACAACCGATTTGAATGGGCGCTATGTGGCCTCCGTGTTGCACCTCAGTTGATAAAAAATGCACCATTAAAGTCACTCGCTGTTGATTTGTCTGTCAATAAACGTGACGTCACATTTCATTATGCCTTCCTGCAGACGCTGTAAATACTTCCTAATTTGTTGCCTTCTAAATCAATGTTCTATTCGACACTTTACAACCGGAATATGCTTGGAAACGTACTGTTGCTACTGCGGTTGAAATTATCGCCGTTTGTGTACCTTTGTGTCCTACAAAATCGATCGTAAAAATAAATCCAGTCGATTTTAAATTTATATTCTTCAATGCGCAGTTACAAATATGCTGTGTGACGTAATGATTTGGAGGCTTTGGCAGAACACTGTGGTGGTCTGTAAAGTTTCAGACCTTAACATGAAGATGATAATAAAAGTTAGTGAAATAAAAGCTAAAATAAAAGCTTTGTTAGGTTGGAAACTTTTCAGACCACCCTCGTATGTTCATGTATCTCTATTCCGGGGCACTTACAGTTCCCGGGCTAGTTGTATCACATTTATCCCAATCCAGAAGTTTATCGCTTTTAACGTTACGCCAAAAGGAGGGCTAGGAAAATAGATTGTTCTTACTCGGAGACAATCACAAGAATAAAGCCCAGTCCTTTTAAATTACCATTTCTGTTCGGTAAATAAACCTGTCAACAATTATATACTTGACTAGCTAGCTTACTGTAAGATATGTCATTATTGTGAGGTTTTTTTTTTATTAATAAAGTGTTTTTAAGTCATTACTGTTGCGAAATCGTCAATTCTTGGTTAACTTAAATGAATGAATGGTAAAATGAAATTTATTTAAATAGCTAACTAACAAGCTACCTACCATCTGTACGTCAGGTAGGTTTAAATAAACATTGGGCAATTAGCTCCCCGCTGGCAACTCCCGTATCACTTGAGATCACTGTGGCGATGTCGACCCGACTATTTTCTTAAGATATTTGCTTAAGACCTAGGGGGACCTAGAAGGCCTTGGACCACTTATTCCAAGTATTAGGTCATAGAGCTGGTGTTACATTTATACTTAGACCAAAGTAAGGAACAAAGGAAGCGACTCTGTCCTTCAGGTAGGTTTAAATAAACATTGGGCAATTAGCTCCCCGCTGGAAACTCTCCTATCACTTGAGTTCACTGTAAGTGGCGATGCCGACCCGAGCATTTCCTTAAGACCTATGGGGACCTAGAAGGCCTTGGACCACCAATCCAGGTATTAGGTCCTAGAGTTGGTGTTACATTTATACTTAAACCAAAGTAAGAAACAAAGGAAGCGACTCTGTCCTTCAGGTAAAATCAAACAGGTCTTTTTAAACTCTGTAGAACACTGATCTCTTTCCTCGAACCCTCCCCGTAGCCCATACCTGTCTTTCTGTCCAATTTACACAGCCCCTATCCATCTCACTTATCAGGTGAGGTGGCCCCCTCCTTTATTAATAGTCTTGCTATAACCATTGTGATTTGTTTTTAATAATAAAGCCACAGTTTTTTTCCTATTCTGGCTCAATACGGCATAAATGTTTAAATTAAACGTTATTATCTCTGAAAGATATTTCATTAAAAGAACAGATATAAGAAATTCAGCAATTGCACCCCAGATCGAATGGGTGCCGGACAAAGGGTAGTTTGCCCCATAGATAAGACCCAACTCGTGCAAAACTAAAGTGTTCAGACTATGTAACTATCCGGCAGGCTTAACGGTCACGTAGCAGCAGGGCAGTATTTGAACGAATATCCTACGCTAGTTTTCCGACATTCGCTACAATTCCGAAAATTTCTCCACCACCGGCCAACCGAGCGGAACTTGTTTTAAGAAGGAACGTAATTTAGAAGGCTCTGCTGTGTAAGGCCGCTAGGAACATCGCCCGCACACTTCCACCGCAACAGGTTTGATAATAGATCCGGCTGATTCTCGCTTTTATTTTAAGGAGAGAATTATCAAGGCAGTTAGGCCGACACTGGCTCACCGCCATTTCCTGTTGACGCCAATGATAAACCTGGCAAACCCTATTTAGGATGTAAAGATAAACCTGTTGACCATCAGTGGCCTCACCGTTTTTAGTGTTTTGTTTTTTAAAACCAGAAACCTTAGTAGCAGTTAAAAATTAGTGGTTTAGAAAATCAGGACTAGCCTTTCAATGTGCGACATATTAACTGATTTACAAGTTTGTAGGGGTACCCGCTGCTCCCAATTTTCAGCCTCTGTTCCAAAAGGATGCCAGCAAGAACCTTTCTTAATCTAATACTGTATTAAGTATGATATATATTTGGAGTTTAAAACCTTGCAAAACTCTGTGAATGCGACGTACGTTTCCTAGAGACTGGTAAATGATGCTGGAAGCCATCCTAAGAGGAGGGACACCAGGAACCTTACGTTATCGCGAATTTGAATATTCTTGAAATTCCTATTTGATATTGGGAAGACATGACTGAAGTGCTCACTCGATAATACATCATTTACTGACATTAATTAATTAAATAATGAATCACCTCCAAATCAAAGAGCTTGAACTCCTGATTAACAATATTTTACCGTTTTTTTTTCTTTTTTTAAGCTATAAATTTAAGTAGTCATTAAAACTCCCGTTATCGTCGTATTTTTTTTTTAGACATATTTGAGATATTTTACATGCTAGTATGATTCGATGATAGTAGAAATAAAGACAACCACATAAAAAATAATGAAGATTCTTAATAATGAGAAATCGTAGTTGTTTGATGCATCACACTTGAGTTTTGTATTCCATTATAAAATAACAAAGCTTTTTTGTCTTTCCGCAACGGTTAATTTATTTTTATTTTTTCAAAAAGCGCTTTGGACAGTTCTAGGTTGTCATATTCAGTTATCTAAAATAAAAAGTCAAATGATCAAAATACGCAACCATGGCCTCAGTCATTAAGTAAAATATATTTCAACAAACAGTGTTTAACTGTACTTTGTTTGATAATGTCTTTCTATTCTACTAAAATTAAATTTTTTTTAAAATTTCCAAAAGTAAATAATAAATCATTAAAATTTAAAAACAAAATTAAGAACTATCAAATAACCATTAAAAATTATTAATAACTTACTAAAAACGCAACAATCAGTCTCATAGCTACTCATCTAATTGATTATGAGTGATATTGAAACATCTAAAACAATTAATATCGTTATTAACTTTAGACAATATCTGCTACATCCACGCTCCTCACTATAAGACTGACTTTGACCAGGAACCAGGGGGTTTCTTAGCATACGTGTGTTCTCTATTTCTTCCTTTTAGTTACGAGGTGTTGAAAAATATTGAGGTAGAGGACATGGACTCTACAACAACACCCACACAGCCCAAACCACCAGCGATATTCGTTCGCAACATTAGTAATTTCAAATTACTATGCACTCAATTGAGCAAAGTTGTAGGTACAGGCAAATATACTTGCCTCAATCGATCTCGGGACACAAAGGTTTCTCCGGACACTCCTGAAACATACCGAGGAATTATAAAATACCTAGAAGAATCCAAGGCTGATTTTCATACCTACCAACTAAAGCAAGAAAGATCGCTGCGGGTGGTGATTAGAAACCTGCATCCCACAACACCAGCGGACGAGATAGAAAAGGAGCTGATAAGTTTAGGGTACAAGGTTCGCCAAATCACGAATGTCCTCCGTGAGGAGAGACAAGAAAATGATACAAGTATCAAGAAACCAATGCCCTTATTCTTTGTCGATCTAGAGCGAACAGCTGGAGTGGAGAAAATCTACGAGCTTAACCACTTATACTACACAAGAGTACAGGTCGAAAAGCCTTACCCGAAACGAGACATCGCCCAATGCCATAATTGCCAGGCATATGGGCACACAAAATCATACTGCTACCACCCTCCCAGGTGTGTAAAGTGCAGTGGGCAGCACAAAAGTGAATTGTGCAAGAAGCCCCTAAAATCACCTGCTGTATGCGTGCTCTGTCAGCAAAGCCACCCGGCAAACTATAAAGGCTGTGAGGCTTATAGAATTCTAAAGTCCAGAAGTGAACAACGTCGTCGTCCTGAAGAAGAAACATCAGCCACAGGTAGCCCAAGAAGCGCCCCCACCAGAAGTTTGAGGCCTTCAGTCTCTTTCGCTGACGCAGTTAGGAACAGAGAGCAGCCACAGGCACTGCCCACTCCTCCTCCGCAAGTTCTTCTTTCCCAGCACTCCGCTCATCCCAGCAACCAGCAAACTCTATCCCATCCTCAACCACACATCTCGCATATCCCGCCACCTTCAAGCTCTTCAGATCTCACCAGCCTTTTAACCTCATTCCTTACAGAGTTCAGAACCCTAATTACACCTCTCATTTCCCTTCTTACAAATCTTGTCTCCTACCTTATCCCCGTTAAACAAAATCCATAAGTGGATCCTTCCGACTCCTTATCCATTCTCCTTTGGAATGCGAATGGTGTTCGCACCCACACTAACGAACTGACAGCACTACTCCATGACAAAAACATCGATGTAGCTCTTATTACTGAAACAAGACTTACAAGTAAACGACCATTTACCGTTCGACAGTACCAGACTTATCGAACTGATCACCCAGATGGAAGAGCTCATGCAGGTACCGCTGTCATTGTCCATAACTCCATATCCCATCACATAGTTCCTTTGGTAGCACATGATTTCCTTCAATCCACTGCAGTGTCAATCACCACCCTCACTTTTCCCCTTACTCTAGCATCAGTGTACTGCCCTCCCAATAAATCCATTCCCGATTCCCAATTCATCTCCTTTCTAGACTCCATCGGGCATCGTTTCCTTGTGGGTGGGGACTTTAACGCAAAGCACCAACACTGGGGCTCAAGATCCACAAATACACGGGGACGTGCTTTGCTGTCTGCACTCACACGGAGACATTGCTCCACTATCTCTCCTGACACAGCCACCTATTGGCCATCAGATCCCAACCGAAATCCAGATCTCCTTGACTTCTTCTTCTACAATAGTTTAGGAACACTAAACTATTCACTCAAGCGCCTCGATGACCTCTCCTCTGATCATAGTCCTTTATTATTAACCATTTCCCTAAGACCAATTCACAAACTGCCTCCTCCTTCATTTATTAGGGGCCCAGTTGACTGGGACCACTTCCGTCAGCTTCTTACAGAGTCCGTAAACCTCAAATTATCCCTGAAAACATCCCAAGACCTAGACGATGCAGTGCATTCTTTCACTACTCTGGTCCAGAGGTCGGCTTGGGAGGCATCGTCACCCCATCGTCACCCAAGGATCCACAATCATAATCGTTTACCTCAACATCTCAAAGATCTAATCAAATCCAAACGCCGCTCTAGAACAGTGTGGCAAAGATCCCGGCATCCTGCTGATCGCCGCTCGTACAATCAGTACTGCCGATTGGTAAAGCGGCGATTGGCATCCTTCCGTTCTGATTCTTTCAATTCCTACCTCTCCTCTCTGTCTACCAGGGATAACCCCTTGTGGAATGTAACCAAAAAAATCCTAAAGTATCAACCTGTTTCACATCCACTCCGTCGTGATGATGGGTCCTGGGCGGCCTCGGATGGAGATAGGTCGGAGGAATTTGCTCTGCATCTTACCCATACTTTCACACCTCACCTTTCTCATCAAAGCCATACTCACAGCAAAACTGTGGAAGATTTCCTCACTTCACCTATTCCTCTCTCTCTTCCACCAAAAGCCGTAAATCCCTCTGAGGTCAAATACCTTCTGAAAAACTTACCTTACAGAAAATCCCCTGGATATGATCTCCTAACTCCTCAAATTCTCAAACAACTTCCTCCTGAAGCCATAACCTTCCTAACCTACATATATAATTGCATTATCCGAACGACACACTTTCCTCTCCTCTGAAAACATTCCATTATTGTCCTATTCGCCAAACCCGGTAAACCACCCAATGACGCCTCATCTTACCGTCCAATTAGCCTACTCCCTATCCTCTCCAAAATATTTGAGAAACTCCTACTAAAACGTCTATTTCCCATTGTTGAATCCAAAAACCTTTATCCCACACACCAGTTTGGTTTCCGCCAACGACATTCCACTGCTCAACAAGGGCTTCGCGTTGTTGATCACATCTCCTCAGCCCTTGAAACCAAAAAGTATTGCACTGCTGCCTTTCTCGATATAGCTCAAGCTTTTGACAGGGTTTGGCACGCAGGTTTGCTCTACAAGCTCAAAAGACATTTACCACAGACCCTTTTCCTAATCCTACAGTCCTACCTTTCAAACCGCTTCTTCCAAGTCCGCTGTGGCTTAGAATACTCTAACTACTATCCCATAAATGCAGGAGTTCCACAGGGTAGTGTCCTAGGCCCCATCCTCTATAACCTATACACCGCTGATGTCCCTTCTACTTCCAACACCTTCTTGGCTACATTTGCAGATGACACTGCAGTCTTGTCATCCCACCCAGACCCCGACATAGCATCCCATAACCTTCAAAAACACCTTGACGAGATCGAGTATTGGTGCAATCAATGGCGGATCAAAGTTAATGAAGCAAAATGCTCCCACATTACCTTCACCCTTTGTCGCAAGACTTGTCCATTAGTTTATTTTAATTCTATTCCTCTCCCAGTAACCGAGACAGTACGGTACTTAGGCTTCCATCTCGACAAACGACTGACCTGGAACCCACATACGAGACTAAAAAGACAAGAACTAAACAGACGCTTTGGACAACTGTACAGACTACTTCAAAGGACATCCCATCTCTCAATAGAAAATAAACTACTAATCTACAAAGTTATACTTAAACCAATCTGGACATACGGAATAGAGCTATGGGGGACAGCAAAAAAGTCGAACATCAAGCGTATCCAATCCTTTCAATCCAAAGTCCTGAGAACAATAGTAAATGCCCCTTATTATGTCAGCAACAAAACCCTTCATAACGACCTTAATATACCCTACATTCTAGAACTCATCCCTTCCAAGTTTATGAAATTCCACAGTAGCCTTTCCAACCACCCTAATCCTGTAGCACAGTCTTTGCACTGCGCCACTCATCCCTATAATCCTCCTCGGAGACTGAAACGGCAGTGGCCTCGTGACCTGCTATAATCGCGTGACAGTGGGAGTCCTGGCAATGGCCAGTTTCTCCAATCATGTCCTATTGTATGAATGAGCGAGTGAATGATGACTGTAAATATGGTATGAATGAGATCATTTATCTGTATTATTATTGCCTTATAAAAGGCAGATTGTAATTATTTCACAATAAAGTTCTGAACTTATATATTTCTTCCTTTTAATAAAAAGGATATATTATTATTAAATATTATTATATATTATGAAATATTATTCGACAATAGGGAATGTAATTGTATTTAAATATTTTCCAGGCTATTAATTAATGTTTTATCGTTTGTACATATTAGGTGAGTAAAATATTTAATATTATATATTTACTGAATCATCTGGACCAATGAAAATTTTAAATAAGGTTAGATATTAATAAGAAAACATAAAATATATCTATAGAACGAACTGGTTATAAATACGTGACAGTGGGAGTCCTGGCACTGGTCAGTTTCTCCAATCATGTCCTCAGTGTCTGTGGCTCTCGCGCTCTTGGTCAGCTTCCGCTGGCTCTTATCCAGTGACGTGGCTGACGGAGGAGCGTGGGGGACTTCCCAAGACTCTCCACTCCCTCTTTCGCACGCGAGGGAGGTGACAACCACGTGGACTTGGGAGGTCTCTGAGCTGTTTGTAAATACTGTAGGAATGAGCGAGTGAATGAAAATTGTAAATATAGTATGAATGAGATCATTTATCACAATTACTTATTGCCCAATGAGGCCGATTGTAATCTTATCATAATAAAATTGTTTGTATTAATACGCGCTTTAATTTACGCATTTGAACTTCATTAAATTTAAAATATTAGTTTTAATAATAACCAAAATTTGAATACTGATAGTTTGGTGTACGTACATAATATAATATAAAAATAATTAAACCTTGGCACAACACTCCATGAAGTAAATGATACAACCAACCGAGATTGTAACAAAGCTCGTATAAGGGTTTAATAAAGGTAATATAATTGATAAAATGTAACCGAATGAACGATGGTCGTTACCGGGCACGAAACAAATAAAATTGGAAAAATTAGGTTCCTTTTCTATAATATCAAAGCTTTATTTAAGTCCCACCTCCAAACCTATTTAAAGGCAGTTTATTACAAAACACAAAAACTGCTAACACCATTTTTTACGACAAAATTCAGAGGACAAGAATTGTCCACTACAACAGCCATTTTTCTTAGCTTTAGGAGTGATGTTCATCAGTAAGCTAATTAGACCTATATTTTAGCAGATGCAGTGTAGAAAATAAGATAGTTGGTTACAAGAAAGACGAATTGCGAATCAGTCACAATACTAGAAAGCCACCACTAAATGTCAGAATAAATTCAAAATAGCTTCTAAGGTACTTGGGTTATCTTTAAAACTATCGAGTCCAGCTATTTTCACATTCTGTTTTTGTTTTTCGCTAGCCTGTTTATCTAAATGTAATCAAAGCATGAAATAATTTGTTATATGTTTGACCCACGGCATGGGGAATGTAAAATTAGAAATAATGCGAGGAGACAGGGATTGCAAAAGTGGGGCAAATGTCAATTTGAAGTCGGCATGCAATAAACCCCCCCCCCTTTTTTTTTGTAAGAATAAACAGCTTCAAAAGGTCACATACGTCCCCACATGAACCATCGTAAATACAGTGTCGACGACATTTTACAAATTGTCATTTTCTTCTGGCAAAAAGGGATCAAATATATGGGATTCAGCAGTCGAGGTGGTCCTTAGAGAGTTTTTTGACTCATTTGCACCTTAGTGTAAAAGAAAAATCTCATAACACAAAGGGAAATAAAGAAAAACCTTCTTCTTAAGAGATTTGGTCCCAGAGTATTGAATATATGAATCTGAGGACACAAGCAAATGGTGGTCTATTGTTTTTGTAATATTAACTGTTAAACGAAAGATATTTTTGTAATTCTACCCTCCTTCAAATACATGTTATCCTGTGCAGGAAAAGGAGGCATAATTCTGTAAATTTATTCATGTTATTGTTCATTTGTTTGTACAAAATTTTGAATAATGGGGTTTTGGGAAAAAAAAAAAAAAAAAAAATGGCTCTACCTTTGCAGCTTTTGACCTAGGTCTTAGACTAGACTCCTCATGGTTAGAAGTCATCGATGTGCAATAGCAGGAAGTTTTATTGTTAGCTAGTAGGATCTATGTAATCTTTCCATCATTGTATTCATATTAAGTAATCATTTTTCAGTAAAACATTAGTAATAAAATACAATGTACATAAATTTATATTTTATTGAATTCCTCCCCAACACCACGTTAATTTAGTAACGTTTTATTATTTACATTCCAATCGGGACAATAGAAAATTAATTAAGTATTTATGAGAAAAGTATAATTTGGTATAACTTCACGATAATGCAATACGCTCAGGATATGATAGAGGTATCAAGTCTGTCAGTAGTTGAATAGTTAGATGGTATCCCTGTAATTCAAACATTCTAATTATTCAACTAGAGCGTAACAGCTTACAGTTTATTTATTCTGATATAGTTGTGTATCAGATTTATCAGTGTATCGATACGCGAGTCCCCCTCAGTTCGTCGAACGTAGCAAATTAATAGTATAAGTTCTAATTCCCCCACTAACTTATATATTAAAAAGAAATTTTTATATTAATAATGGATATTTCAAGTCATGTGTGATCATCATACAATTAAAGGAATTGTTAAGTTTATAAAAAAAAAAAAAATTGCGAACACGATTTTACTGAATATTTGTACCCAATAACTAATCAGTATATTTTGAGGAGCTGTGGAATATACCGTCGAAATATCAGATCAGTTGTATCATTTTCACGACCTATATCGTAAAAGATACCAACAGACTGACGAAAGGCAGCCGCACTGTAACTGAATGGAAGTAGAGCCTCTACCTTCGGGCTCGGTCACAATACGTTCATTCATACATTCTTGGCAACAGACAGACATACGAGGGGATGGGCCTCACGTTCCTCAGCTGATCCCATCTATGTTTATTTCATTTTTTTGTCGTATGAAATAACCAATAATAATCATATAAATAAATAAATAATCAGTATATTTCGAAGAGCTGTGGAATGTACTTTTGAAAGTTGAGATCAATTGTATCATTTTTCAGAACTATATCGTGTAACATTAGACTTTGACGATCTGAATAGAAGAAGTAGAACTTCTACCTTCGGGCTCGGCAACAAGGCATTAATTCCTACATTCATTGGAACAGACAGACAAATAAAGCAGGTGGTTGGGCAGTGTACGAAATAGGCATAGGACGGGAGGGGGCCCATGTTCCTCAGCTGGTCCTATCTACGTTCCATTGTTTCATCGGCTACAGGCGGCCATTCCACTTCCTCCCCTAAATAGACACCAGCTGGGGGTGGAGATAAATGGAACTGATTACACTGTCCGGTTTATCTAGCCTCTGATTTATCCCATCACGATTACATTTCTAATTTATATCTTTATTTTACCGTCTGCTCACACTTATCTCATCTTGCCCACTCCGCACTTCAGCCGTGTTACCTTTCAGAGGAGAAAACAAGATTAGGTGATAAATTGCGGTAAAAAAATCCATTATCCGACTCCATTACACCCCTTGAATACGTTAACTGTTTATCTACAAGTAATTAAACCATGGAGTCATTTGAAGATATAAGTTCTTATTCTAATCGGAACTTGTAAGTTTTGACAATTAATTTAAGAAATTGTGAGTTTAAATTGACTGTTAAGCACTTAGGCGTAATTTTCAATAAAAAGCTTAATCTTTACACCTTAAATAAATTCTATTAGAGCAAAAGCCAATGTTCCCAGTCTCATTGCTGTTTCCATGTTCCATGTTCCTTGTTGCCGAGCCCGAAGGGAGAGGTTCTACTTCTTATATTCAGATCGTCAAAGTCTAACGTTACACGATATAGTTCTTAAAAATGATAAAATTGGTCTGAAATTTCAAAAGTACATTCCACAGCTCCTCGAGATATCCTGATTAGGCATTGGTAATTTCATACGAAAATAAAAAATGAAAGTGAAAAAACTAGGATCTGTTTCCAGACAACAACACAGTCACCATCCTCGACCTATACTAGTAACTTCTTTTAAACTGCAGAGAACACAGAATAACAAATTCACCTAAACGTACTACCATCTTACAACTACACGATACCGCTGACAGGTACTTTATTTATAACGCAGTAAAAGAAAGCACTACAAAATTTCTTGAATATTGTAAGAGTAGCAATGATAATTTATTAAAAAGTGTTGTGCATGATTTTTCAACTTGGAAGGTGATAAAGACAATCATTTTGCTCTTAAGGACCACTGAAACATTATTAGTCCTTTAATTTTGGGTGTGTTCCTGTTAAGGATAAATAAATAAGTGGATATTTTAGATTTACGTATGGCAGCGGGAGTCCTGGCAATGGCCAGTTTCTCCAATCATGTCCTGAGCGTATGTGGCTCTCGCGCTCTTCGTCAGCCTCCACTGGCTCGTATTACGCGGCTGACGGAGGAGCGTGGGGGACTTCCCAAGACTCCACTTCCTCTTTCGCATGTGAGGGAGGTGTCAACCATGTGGACTTTCTCTCTCTATAAACCAATATATAAACAACGGATAATTCAATTCAAGTGTTATTATTGTACAATTGAGGGAATTGTAACGTTTCCAAAAAAAAAAGTTGCGACTACGATCTTAATCATTTTTTTGAGTTGGATTTTATTAGGTTGTTGAAAAAGTTCTTTTGCCATACAACTGATTAATTTCAAAAATGAATGTATAAACTTCTATTGTGCCTGCTAAACATCATGTGGTCATACACGAATCCTGGCTTACATTCTCGAGCAATGCAGGGCGAACAGATCAAGCCCTTGAAGCCAGGTGTATTTCCACTGTTGAAGCGTTTGAACCAAACCGTTTCCTTTTACCGAACAAATTGCACCCAAACAGTTTTTTCCAGCAATGTCTTCAAAGTACGCGAGCACAATTTTTTTTTCCTCGGACGTTCTCGTTGCAATATATAATGACAGATGAAACGCAAAGACGGTTGGGGTCCATGATTTACTAAAGGATTGGTCTTGTAACCAGCCATGAAAATGAAATAAAGAAATATTCATTATTTATTCTACATGTTTGAAAAAAGTCATAAAACAACTCAATAATGATTTATTATGTTATTTTAATGTTTCCAAAACCTAATATTAACCAGGACCTAGAGATAGTTAATTTGGTTCTGTACTCGATTTTTGAATTACTAAGTAATTGACTAATTATTTATCCTGGGGTTGATTTTATTTGGGCCATCAAGTAAAGCGTATTCCTGCTAACCACTTGTCCCTCTATGTGAAACTAGGGTTTAGTCACAAACCCTGTTTTAACGACGCCCAGGTAATATATAATCAGCGTAAGCCAGAGTATTGTATGAAATTGTTATTACCTTTCAATTATTATTTCATACCGATGTGATAATTTTGACGGTCGCTATGGAGCTCACAGAAAGACTGACAGGCACGCAAGTACCTGCATCAAAGTCTGACTTCTCCCTGGCAGGGAGTTACTAGTCCCTTATCCCTCGATTCAGGGTTGACAAAATTGAACCAATTTAAAAAAATGGACATCTTTAGTATTTCCTATCAAAGCTCTTAAAAAAGTTTTCATAATTGGGCGAGTGCCTCTGAGAAAATAAGGAGATTCTGTACAGAGAAGATCCCCCCTTCCCTTGTAACATGTCCCAACAGATATCATCATAGACAGATAAACAGATAACATATCTTGTTCTCATGAGAATAAGCGAAGGAATCAACTGCTACTATAGAACTTTGGTGTCGCTCTATTCCTTTGGTGAAGATGAAGAGACCGCGTCTTAAGCGCAATCTTGGGTAACCATCGTTGAGCATTGCCTGCGTAACCAGAATGTAGGGACCTTTGTTGGTGAAGGTTGCGTGCCAGGGTTTGTCGGATTGAGGGAGTATAAAGTCCAATCACATACTGCAATCGTCCTGATGTTTAATGTGACACCCTAATGAATATAATGGGGAGATATCTATTTTTTCAATTACTAAGTAATTGATTAATTGCCCTTTAGTAGTTCTCATTGTGTTTGTGACATGATTGGGATATTCTGTGTCTAATAAAGCCAATTGTTGAATTATAGATAAAAACAAAACTATATATAATTAATTAGGCCCCTGATATCTTCAATTTGATACTTTACTCGAAACTCTTGACTAATAAAGGACCTCTCTTATTAGTGCTGAAATTAAATTGGTTTACAAGCTAGCTTATAAGTAAAGTAAGACGTTAGTAGAGGGAATAGTAAATGTTTTATGCCCTATTTATAAAAAAGGGAGCATTCGTGTAAAATGAATTGTAAATATATTATACAAGTGATACGTCGTGTCTCCACATGGCACAGGACTAGGGATTGGATATGAGAGCCTAGGGTCCACTATTTTAATCGCATAATTAAATTGAGTATAAATAATAAGAGCCAGCGGAGGCTGACCAAAAGGAGCTCAGGACATGATTAGAGAAACTGGCCATTGCCAGAACTCCCACTATCACTTAGTTATAGCAGGTCACGAGGCCACTGCCGTTTTGATCTCCGAAGAGGATTATAGGGGTGAGTGGTGCAGTGCAATGACTGTGCTAGGGAATTAGGGTGGTTGGATAGGTTACTATGGAATTTTATGAACTTGGAAGAGATGAGTTCAAGAATATAGGGTATATTCAGATCATTGTGAAGGGTTTTGTTGCTGACGTAATAAGGGGCATTTACTATTGTTCTTAGGACTTTTGATTGAAAGGATTGGATGCGCTTGATGTTCGACTTTTTTGCTGTCCCCCATAGCTCCATTCCGTATATCCAGATTGGCTTTAGTATAACCTTGTAAATAAGTAGTTTGTTTTCTATTGAGAGGTGGGATGTCCTTCGAAGTAGTCTGTACAGTTGTCCAAAGCGTCTGTTTAGTTCATGTCTTTATAGCCTCGTGTGTGGGTTCCATGTCAGTCTTTTGTCGAGATGGAAGCCTAAATACCGTACGGTCTCAGACACAGGGAGAGGAATTGAATTTAAAAAGACTGGCGGACAGGACTTGCGGCAGAGGGTAAAGGTTATGTGGGAACATTTTCCTTCATTGACTTTGATTCGCCATTGGTTGCACCAATACTCGATCCCATCAAGGTGTTTAATTGTAAAATATTAAAAAAAAAAAAAAAAAAAACTTAAAAAAAGGATGCTTAGGACTTAGAAAAGCATAGGATTACTAGATATGGTGGAATATGAACACTGCACTGTGGAGCCTCGTGCTGCTACTGTGCATTGTGGTAATGATGGTGGCGATGAAATGGATAAATATCATCGGACATCTGTGGCTCGATGGGTTAATGTCTTAATGGACGGGCTAATGGTGAGGGTGTGGAGAGCAATAGTCCATAGGGGTGGGAAAACTCTAACTAGGTCCCAACCGGCTCTCTCCTAACGCTGGCCAATCACAATTTCAATTATTTATTCAGTGGTGTAATAATGCTGCTAATTCGGAGAGGGTTGATGAGTGATAATTGATATTAATCTTCCACGGGTTAATTACCATTAAATCTCCGATCAAGTCAATTATGTTACGGGATATTTACATGATAAACAGGACAATTATTATCTGAAAACTCATTCTTCCTCGGAGCATGCTCAATAATTGAATAAATCACCTGAGTCAATTTACAGTTAATTTTTCACGCAAGCTTATGTGAATAAATTATTTTTCTTATTTTCAATTGTTTTTATTTTCTCCAAAATTAGTATTTTGGTTTAGTTTGGTTACTAATGTACGGAACAGAACGAGTTTATGATGAAGTTTTTATCATTATGTTATAACTTGTTTGCCAAGCTCTCACATTTGATTTGAGTGCACTTGAAAGGAGGTATTTTCTTCCCTGCCTGGGGAAACTAAAAACGGGGCTTCCCCATTTTCGTGAGGAGACAATACTCCTTGACTGTGCTCTACAGTTCGCTTGAGATTGTTCATTAATTTCGTTTTTATTCATCATCATAATATACAAATAATGACGTAATACAATATTGTTCTTTCACACCGTTCACAAAGGCGCATACAGACATACGAAGATACAAAGAACAGAGATACAAACAGAGAGTATATATGGACTGATACCACAATAAATAAATAATAATAAAACGACAATACAATATACACTAAACTAAAAACCAATAAAAATCGACTGATTTATAATGCAATAATATTCAGATTTTAACCCGTTTTAGATAAAAATGCAAATCAATACATTCTTCCCTAGCCAAGCCTAAACTAGTCGCATACAAAATTATTTGTTTTGGTATTCTCCAGTTGTGGCAGATTTTCACAAACTTCAAAATCTAAACTTACTAGGGAAAGAATAATACAAAAAATCAAGTCAAGTGGAATGCTTCGCACGGTTTTAATCGACATACTTGAATTGTAATTACAGTTGACTAAGTCTCCAACAAATATTTCTTGTTATTTATTAATCAGGATCTCCATTAGATACCCTACCCTACTCAATGTGGTATGGATTTTTTCTTTCAATTATTGATTAATTACCCATCATTGTTTTTCGAATGGTTGTATCTATTTTTTAGCATCGCCGGAACATTAAATGGAACTACCACCCAAAATATCCTGTCTCTAAACGAAATACCGGTTGTTTGAAAGTAGCCAACACGAAGTTGATGGTGGTTTTTATGATTGTAGTTGTAGTTAAAAAATACAAAACCCAAATTACGTATTGCTTTTCAGCAGATATCATTATTTTGATACCGTATTCAAAATTGTAGAATAGCTCTCAACTGTATCACCATGTTCACTCTTGCTGGTAAGTAAAAAAAACCAATAGATTAACAACATGTGAAAGGACATGGTTAAAAGTTAATAAAAGAGAACAGTTCTGCGATTCGATTTGGCATTGAACACCTTTCAAAGGAAGAAGGCAAGGGCAGGCGGGAATTAGCCCGACTTAGAGAAGCAGGGTTGCCTAATATGGGTTCCTTCCTCAGCTAAATCCATTATTACAGGTGTCAACGTCAAGATATTGGCGGGCTTAAGATCCCAATGTGCTGAAGCAATGGGCTGCGCATCATTGTATTTATGCTTGATCCATGTATTGCTTATTCTTGCTTCTTATTTCTAAGCAGTATGGCAAACACGTTGTATAATACAAGGCAAGGAAAATTGTACGTTCTATTTGAGCAGGGGACTATGAGAGAATGGGAGGCTTATAAAGACCAGAGCAAACGAAAAGGTGGATGGTTTTAAGTCCTAAGCAATTCCATATCAGTCAATTATTTCTTACAAGGCATCTTACAGGGCCTTGTAAAATGACTATTTTTCAGTATTCTACCCGAGATGTATCCGTTTCATCACTAACGTTCTCACTAATAGTGGTGAATGGGAGCAATCGGATGGGAGATAAGGCAGCCATCAGAAGGGTAGATAGAGATCTATTTGCCCCTAGCAGAGTGGTCGAATGGCGGCCAACAGAGTGCCTTTAACCCCCACCGGTTAGAACAATTACCCCATGATAATTTATGAAAATGTGCGCTAAGGGCAGGTGGAGCCGCCCCTACCCGACAATCTTCCACAGTGGTCCTTAAAAATTAGACCTATCTCTTGGCTGGCTAATTAGAAGTGAGAAATGTATAATTTCATTTTCTGGGCCAAATCCTCCCTCCCTTATAGCCAAGGACCTAACCACTCCATGACACGCACCGTTCCTTTTTACTTTTTCATTTATTTTTTCGCTTGAGCGTCCAGACTTTTGTGCAATGGCGGTTGAATGCGCATAACAGCAGAACTTGGGGGAACTTGTTGCTAATTGTTTTATATCATTTATGGATATTATGACCTTTATACTCCTTCCCACTCTGGAATTCTCTACCTCCTAATATCCACCATGCTTCATCCTTACAAATCTTCAAAACCCTCCTATACCAACACCTCCTCACTGTCCAGACAGACCATATATATATTTTTTGTATTAATTTGACTGTTTTCATTTGTGGTCCTATTGCATTGAATTCTTCATGTTGCTGTTTTTTTGTTTGTATGAAAATCCATCTATGTCTTTATTTGCTAAATGGAGTTAAATATTTTCATTATTATTTCTTCTTACACATTATCTTACATTGCTTTGTTTTTTTTCACTTTTGTAAGTTCTTTTCGAGATATGAATTCATCCGGACATTAATGTTGTTCATAGGGGACTTTATCCCGGAATAATTATTTATTTTTGTTCTATTATACATTATAAATTTTATTTGTAGAAATATACATCGTAAAGATCATAAAGATTGCCCATGTCACACATAATTGCTATTTTAAGCACCTTCTACCTTTACTTAGTAAATTTCGGCCTAGAACAAGGAACATGATTATTTATACTTGCTTTATTTTTACCAGCTGAGACCAATAGAGCCCACATAAAGTCTGTCTGAACACTATAAAACTACTACAATAAATTTACCAAGTTTTCGTTCCAGCTGACTAACACAAATATAAAATATAATACAAAGTTTAAAAATTAAGTAAATAAGCAATAGCCAGACATACTTCTAAAACCTTAGTTTCTTAAATATTAAATTAAAGTATTGTGAAACTAATCAATGTTTAACTTACGATTTTTTTTATTGGATCTTAAAAAAACTTTTTTTTTTTAAATTGAGTATAATTGAAATTCCTTTTGCTTTCACGTGGCGTGTGTGTAACCGTAGAGGGAATTGGCCCTTATACAGCTTCTGAGTGATGTTAGCATGAAATGATCAAATTTTTTAAAACTCCCTGTTTCTGGATTTTAACCAACACATTCTGAATATGTTGACGTGTTTTTACACTATTGAAATGTCAGTGCGATGGAATCATATTTACGACCACTACAGAAAAACAAAGACATCCAGACACAGTACTTACTTGAAAGTAGAGCCTCTCTACTTCGGACTCAGCAAAAAGATTGGTTCTGACCTTTATACCAAATAATTCGGACTCATAATTTCAGTTGTGAACTAAGGACAACTGTCATTCTTCATTTTTTTCGAAATAATTCCTTTTATAAATGGGGTGAAATCTTCTCTTTATGCTGTTTTGAAACGTGACTCATGGCGGAATAAGACAGCATTGAGTTAATAACATAGGTAATAGATTAATCGCTAAAACAACACTCTCAGCCATTAACAAACTATTATAAATCAATAATTGATATTATCTGTAGCAGTACCCTTTCGTACTTCCCGCATAAGGGAACCCCATTAATGCATTCGTGTACAATCGATTTAATTGGCAATAAAACCGGGTTCGATTGCCTTGTTCACTGCCTTAATGGCTCACCGCTCACCGATAAACATGATATCGATCGGCTGGGAAAATATGGCTTTATTCCGCAAGGAGATAAATATCCGACGGAAAAGGCGTCGGTGCGATATCAGCCTGCGCAAAGGTCAACACTGCATCAGCTAATTGTGATTCATATTACATTATATGATTTTCTAACGTGGCGGCTTTTGTCGAGTGCATGGTGCTGTGAAGATTCAACGTTGAGTTGTTGATCCAACAAGCATTGGTTTTTGCCATCTTCTCAAAGTAGAAAACTCAGTATTTCCATTGAAAAATATCTATTCAGCAAATAAAAATAGTCGTAAAAAACTATTGACAAAAAAAGAAGGGCATTTACAAACGGTTCACGATTGTATTTTACTCTCAAAAGTTTTGAATTTGCGTCGTCGTATGTGGTGTGGCTTTCAAATAAGAACGTCACACCCTTTTTGATTAGGGTACAAATATGTTTATAAGGGTCATTATCCCTTTTACTAATAGGCTGCTTTCACTTTGCAAAGGAACATTTATTCACTTATGGTGCTTCCAACGTTTATGGGAAGTACATAATTGTTCTTAATGCTTATACTTTATAATAAACAGACGAGGACCGCCTGATTCACAACAGATCCATCAGACAAGATATAGGCAATGAGTATGGGAATAATGCGCAAGGTGACTTTCTAGAAGGAGTACAACGTCTTTTAATTTCCTCTACGAAGCTTGCAAATGCTTCTTCCACGGTGGTCTCTATTGTTTGCGAAATCTGTAGACAGGTTGAGGGAGGACATTAAGCATTCCGAAAAATAAGTAAATAGTACTTTTTGTTATCCCCTTTAGTAGTTCTTATGCTTCCATCTTGGATTCTTCCGATCTTGAACAAGTTAAATAACACAGGTAGCGATGGAGTACGACTCCATACTTCCTTTAGATTTAGTCTACCATGTCTACAGATGTTTCATTTAAGGAAGAGGATCTATAAATACTGATGGAGCCAGCACTTCTCGCACCTACAAGATGAAACCATAAATGTGAATATTTACAGCCCAACACCTCTGCGGTTTTCAGCAGTTTACCGGACGCAGTGGAGAGCTTGGATGGGGGACCACAGGCCACAATGACATTATTGACTGTCACTCACAGTGTCACATAAACTGTGGACGCAGACAGGCTCCCATGTCTAGACGCTCACGCTAACAATATGCATCAGCTCGCTAGTGAATACTACATGCGAATCTTGTCAAAGCATCCGATATAATTTACGATGACCAGATAATTTATCTCCACGTTTTCTGGTTTTAGGGAATACATGCTTATTCCGGTCCATTTGACTAAAGCGATCCTATCTCGAGCATCCTCACAAGCCTATTATGCTTTACACATGTTCTTACGTGTGAAGGTGGGATAGCGGTCTGCGACTATACAAGCTAATTACTCATCAGAAACAAGATCAGGTGAGAAATTACAAGCCATTACTTATATCCTGATGTGGCTTAGCCATAAACGGCTATAAAATAAAGCTAAGATATTGCACTGCTATCGGTATCTGTTGGTAGAAATGAATTTGTGTTTATTAAATTCGTTATCAATATTTAGATTTATTTGAAACCATCAACCCGTAGCCTAATAAAATAGCATGTTGACCACGGAATAGATTCGCAGCTATTGTGACGGTTTCTTTATGGGATGCGTCTGGTCGAGTTTGACCAAAAATGTTGAAAGGCGATTTTCTAGCTACCATCCGCGGGCGGTCTTTAATCAAATAAAGCTAGGAGGCATAATCACTCTTGGTGACTACACCGTTCAGACATGCCAAATAACTCCGCTAGTCGAAAATTATTATAGTTCATCAACGACCAACTTTTCACTATTTTTTAAGGTTTTGTAGTTCTCTTAAAACTCTTACGTTCACACTTCGTGTGATTCATGTGTACCGCCTGGACATCTCGACGCCCTGATTAATAATAGGTATTTTGTGTTGAAACAAGTTTGGTCGAAAGTTAATTGTAATAAAAGATCTCATTCATACCATTAGTAGATTAATGCTGTAAGGCTTATAAACACTATAAAGTAAAACACTATAAACACATATTTTTTATTGTATTTTATTCTTATAAAATCATATTCAAATAATCAATATATATCCTATTCAGGCTTCCCCTGGACTAAATTTTAAGAAACCATATAAATATTTATAAACATACATGTTATCTAATCTTAAAAATAAATTACCCAAACCTTTAAATTACAACAACCGTTACCAGTAGTACGATCACCTCTAAAATATATTATTAATTTGACATATATGTGTTTGGCAACTTAATCTCCAATTATTTCCACAATAATATTTCCTAAATGTTGCATATAAAATTCATGTGCATACTATTTTATTTTAGCTCCTGAAAGAATTGCATGGCTAGAATTAATGTGTTTAATATATCTGTGATAGATCGGTTGATATTTTAATATGTATACCCTCCCTCAAAATGAAAATATTGTTTCCATTTTACTTAATATTAATTCATTTAAGTCTTATTTTATGTTATGCATCATAATCTGACTCATATTAATGGCTAAATCATGTAAAGGTTTGCATAATTGGTTATTTGTTTTACATGTTAGTAAATTTTTTTATTATTAATATGTTTATTAGAATTTTAGTTCGCAAGATGCCAGAATAGGCGTAACTTAACTATAAACGTCATTCTAAAGTGGCTTAAGCATAACAGATCGAAATAGGTATGAGAACAGAAGTGTGTTACAAGATGAGAGATAAATAAAAATATTCATATAATGCCATAATGATAAATTGTATAGTTGTTCTTATTTTATAACCTCTAGATGATCATCCGTTATTTATTTTTATATATATACAGATAGCATTTCTTATAACATTGATGTTATATCAATCACTCGTGTCTTTTCATTTTATTCTGTCAGTAACATTGTGGCAACATTTATGAGATTTCCCTTTCTTATTTTTGATACCTGATGTAAGCGAACAAAGTCGAAACGTCGTTCATAAATAAATTTTATAAAATATTTTTCTCACCGAGCAAAGTCGATATCCCATGCGTTGACTGCTATAACCGCCCGTGTACGTTTGACGCATTGTTTCTTAAGATTTATACTTAGAATCCCCGAAACGGTCACATTTCGCAGCACTGTTCCGAGTTAGGATGTACCCATCTGTCCTTCGACAATACTTCCTCGGATCCGTCCTCTTGAGCACTATCATGACTAAAAACCCATCCTTACCTTTATCACCATCTCCATTCCGAATCAGCGATCAAATCTCGCAATACCCATCCGAACTGTATTTGCCATCTCACAAATATGCTTCGTTGAGGTGAGCCCCATCACCGAGTATATATACATTGCATTGTAATTTTAACATCAATCGGTTATTGTTATGTAACCCAACCTCCTTCGAATGCATCAGCGCATCACAGAAAGAGGAGAAATTTGTAAATTGTTAAAAATTTTATAATTAAAGGCGTTTAGAAAAAAAAAAGCAGCAATCCTTGAGAACTCTAATCCTATCACTTGTTGTCAATAGTTCATTATTATTATTATTTCTATTTATTTGATATTTTTATATATCCCAGCAACACGCTCTTTCCTGCCTTGTAATAATTCTTAAATTCTTAGCTACAACTGTTAGCGAATCTGTATGCTGTTGGTTCATTGAAATCACCACACATGTACATAGGCCCATAATATAAGCTAGTAACTACAAATGTAATTTATATATAAATTTTTCTTTCTTTATGTCAGTTAGACATACTTTTTGTTAGGGGTCAATATTTTTTTCATTCCATTCAGAAAAAAATGTTTTTCCTACAACCTCATTGGGAAAAGAACCTCTTTGGGGTATTGCTCTCCATTCTCGTTTTACTGTCACTATTTTTATCCTTAGAAGGTTTAGTGGACTTCGTATCTATATAGTGGACTTCGTAACTATATAGTGGACTTCAGAAGTTTTTGGCTGCATTGGCACTTCATTCATTTAATTCTTAGCTACAATTGTAAGCGAATCTGTATGCTGTCGGTTCATTGAAATCACCACATATGTACATAGGCCCATAATATAAGCTAGTCACTAAAAATGTAATTTATATATAAATTTGTCTTTCTTTTTGTCAGTTAGACATACTTTTTGTTAGGGGTCAATCTTTTTTTCATTTCATTTTCATTCCATTCAGAAAAAAATGTTTTTCCTACAACCTCAATTTTGGAGTATTGCTCTCCATTCTCATTTTACTGTCACTATTTTTATCCATAGAAGGTTTAGTGGACTTCGTAACTATATAGTGGACTTTTTGTGTGTTTTGTGTGTGTGGACTGTGGAGTTTTTGGCTGCATTGGCACTTCATTTTGCAAAACCTTTCTGGTTGAGATCGATCTCGTATAGTATAATGAAAACTTATAGTGGACGCGTGACAATAAATAAAGGTGTGATTCTTGCCAACTAGGGCGACGCAGAGCCAGGGAACGCAACGGTTAGGATGCGCGCTGTGCCCCTTGAAGTGGCGACTGGCTCCAATTGGATTCCATTTCTACTTTCACAGCTGGAGCTGAGATGAGAAAGGCCGCCGGGACTGGTTCTCGTTAGGAAATTATAAAGCAATGTTTAACGACAGCTGATCTGCCTCTCCCCGCTCCAACTTTCCAATCAAACCTGTTCATACATCGACACACACATCCACATGCATATATATGTGTATGTAATTCTAGCTTACTTAGTAGGACCGGTTTATCATGGATAGAAAGAACCCTGAGCTTAAATCGACCAACGATCGACATTTTTATTAGAGCAAAATACAAGTTAAATTCTAACAGGAATAGAGTAAAAAAAAAAGTATTTATTCGAGCAACTATGAATAATAAAAATGCACATATAAATAAATACCGTTCTGGACAACAAAAAATAAACAGTACAGTACGGGAATAAAATAATAATATTTAACTTACAGGCATGCCTCAAATTAAAAAAGTATCATCTAAGAATTCGTTAGAATGCAAAATAAGAGAAGTGTAATACAAACGTCCATTAAAAGAAAAAAAAAGAAGAGGCAAAAATTATAGCAGCAAAATTAAATACATAATAACATCCATGTGTTTATCAACTGAACATTTAAAGGATTCTAATCTTAGATAGTATAATAAAAAATAGTGCAAAGATGTTACATAGTACAATAATAATAATTCATCGAATATTTATTTAATATTTAAATATTCATAAAGACAATAGACCTGAAATAAAGTTAGTTTAAGATTATTCTTAACGTGTTAATTTTGTTAATGCTTGAATAAATTTAACGATCCACATGTATCTAATGACATAATGATCCGTGAGATCTTTACATTTGATTTAAAAAAACAAAAACAAAATAACATTGAATGTAATTTAGGAAAATATATTAAACCAGTGATCAATTGGCTCACGATTGTTTCTCATTAAATCTAAGATTTTGTTATAGATCAATTATGAACTGACTTTTTTTTTATCTAGGAAATATTAAGGAAGTAGAAAATAAATTAACTATATCAATCGGTATACAACTTAATTATAATCTTGTATATATATGCTTCTATTTTGTATATTTGCTTTGTATTTGTATGTCTGTGTAGTTTATCAGTGATGAAAAAATTATGTTGTTATTGAAGTAAACGTTTTACAGATATATTTCATGTAAAATTAAAAGTTAAATAAATGTTATCTGTGAGCTTTGACGTCTGGTAAGTATGGGCAATATATGGCAATGGTGTCCAAAAAAGTAGTTATTGAGGTTACTTTTTATGGAGAACGTTCCTAATGACAAATATATATATATACATGTTATTGTCATCGTGTCATATTTTTCGAGGAAGCGAACACTTACGCACAGAATCCTGCTGTTTTTTTTTTGTTTTTTAATTTTTACGGTTTTACTGTATTTTTTTAAAAATTAACACGTCAACGGCTTGAGTGATCTGCTACTTAATCGAGGCCTTGCTCCGTTTAATTCTTCCAGCAGGTGTTAACTAATACAAATGTTTGCAGAACGCTTCGAAAAAACTGCTGATTTTCTTATTCACAGGCTACCTCACTTGAGTTCATTTTCTATATGTTTTCTCATTACATATTACATGACTGCGTTATTCGTATTATCAGCTGTTAGACGCGTATTTTCATGAAGATAGAGAGGTAGACTTGAGTTTCCATGAGCACTCCTCGAAATACGCATTCTAGCTTAAAATGAAACTACGGGTAGTTTGAAAAAAAAACAAATTAAACGTGCAAAATTGGGAACGGTTATTACTCATTTATAAATTCCCAGCTCATAATATGATTAAGGACGCATTAAAGGTGGCAAGGTTCAATTTTAAATAAAAAAAAATTTAATAATTAATAGAAACAAATTACTGGCCAGATCTCCCCGTTTTCTCATGATTATACAATAATTTATCATTTAAATAAAAAAAAAATCCTACTAACAATAATGTCACAGTAATTAATACAGAGCTATTGGCTAAAGTGGGCAGAGACAAATATGGACTGGATTAGTGAGAAACCGCCACAGATCTGTGTTCTACAGAGAAAAAGATACCTGCTTGATTCTACCTGAAGTTCAGAGTGTTGCGTTCAATGTCGTTTGTCTTGTTCCTTACTTCGGTCTAAGCATATAGCTCCAATTGTAGGCCTATTACCTGAACAAAGTAGTCAAGGATTCCTAAGTTATGAGTAGATTCAGGTATTTACCTGAACGAATGGTCGAGTCCCCTTTGCCACGGTTAACTGAAGTGGCACATGGTGGGGAACTTATTTTCTTTATGACAAGCTGGCAATAGTTGGGATAAAGTGGTTGGATCAGTAACTTACATTTTTTTTTTTTACTTCTGCAACGTTTAGTTCGTTTTATAATACACTAAAATCATAATTGACTTAAACAAAAACGGCTACTGATCCATGGATCAACTAGCATTCACTTATACTGTAGTTAAGGTGTGTACATAATCAGTAACCAATCTTGTCACACCAAATAGTAATTTGAAACTTTCACTGTTTCGTTAAGGGTTAAATTGGAAAATTTTCAAAAACCAGTAAATTAGAACTAAAATAGAACTGAAGTTTAAGTAGTAAAGAAGCCCATATATGCAAGAGATCTTAAATGCTATTTGTCTTTTAGTTGAGTCGAATGAACGCGGTATGAATCAAATCATAACATATAACTATAACTACAATGTCTAGGAAACATTTATCTTCTATAAAATATAGATATGATATTGACAGGATTGAAACCGCCGAGAAAATGAAAGGGATTGAGACCATATCCGATTGTGGTCAAGGAATTGAATCACAATGCCACTCTGACCACTGTGTTAGAATCAAACAAAGAGTCTCAACACATCGAAAACATCCTGTCCGTTTTCGTAAGAAAATTAACGCATTGGAACCTCAATAAATTTTCCAGAAAGTCTGACCTGTCGATTAATTATCAAAATTTAAAGTTCAAGTCAAGTGTGATGCGTCACACAATTAAGGGTTACTATATTAACAGTTTGTCAAAAATTTTATTGACAGTTTTAACGACAATGTAATTATAGTCCTAGTAGTAAGGTCAACGCTATGCATTATTATTAATAAATAATAATATGTAATGTGTTATATAATTATATTGTTATATAATTTGATTTTTTTATTTTCAACGAGGTGTCAGATAGACAGATATAAATATGACACCTACAAAAAACAACACTGGTTGAACAAAAGTTGAAAGAAAAAATGTAATTACGAGAATAGAGAAAACAAAGGTAATCAGGGCAAGATCATGCTTTAATTTGATACCCTACTAAAAATTAGAGAAATTATATTTGTTTTTACCAAGTAATTGATTAGAGAAATGTAATTTAAATTAAATCTATGTTGCAACAGCTGGTCGTCTAACCACTAGGACACAGATACAGCTGATAAATTAATGACACTTAATTACATTTTATGGATAAGGCCATATTTCTCATGTAGCAGGACCTCATGTGGGATTTTATGCCACGGGTATATTGCTTGAATAAACATTTAATTAAATCTGGAATAATAAATTAAATCTAACAGTCAGTTGGCCTATGTATTAATGCAATAATATCTTTCTTATCATGAAACTATGCCCCTTAAGAAATGCAGTCAAACAATACTTTATTGTATTTTATTAATAGTAATATTACTTCTTATAGAGGCTGTCACTTTATTTTTACTTTGTCATTTGCCTGTATGCTGTAATAGCTTTGTTTGATTGAAATAAATTTGTCATCTGTACGTTACTGTTATTCATAGGAGTCTTTGTCCCCGAATCAATTAGTTTTCTGTTCTATTCTACGAACAAACCTTTATTTAACATCCAGACGGCTCTTTGACAGTATCAGTCAAACGTTAAAGTTTGCAGTGAAATAAAATATTAAAAAAATAAGACAAAATATAATAAAAAATTATATGTACAGGTAAACGACTTATAATCTTCATTAATTAAAAACATAAATTGAAACAAATGTATAAACAATAAAACATAGCTTGCTTGAAAAAAAAAAAATTGTACACAAATCCACATGCTAAGTCTACACTCTGTAGTTTTAACTTGCAAAATGTCAGGTAGAAGATTTTATATTTTTCTCTTGTTGTAGTAAAAAGAATATGAGTTTTCAACCCCCCCCCTGGGAGAATATTTCAGACTTTTATTGGTTTTCAAAAATAACTTTTTTCCCGTTGATCGTTGGAACAATAAATTGATAGTCACCTTTAATGTAGACATAAAATGAAAAACATTTTTTTTCTGAACCCAATATGAGACATCATCAAGTTGCGTAAAATAGCCTATATCTGTCATATTTTCACAAACCTACGTTTGAAACCTTCTGTGCGGCTTTACTTTAATTTAATTACATGGTTATAGGTTTTCTTCTTTATATATATACGTATATACAACGTATTTTATTCATGATAACGATAATTGTTTATAGTACATATCATTATAGTACAAGGCATATCATTTTAGCTACCCAACGACTGGACTAATAGGGTATTCTAGGGTAGGAGGACCTAGAATTACATATAAAAACAAAATACAAAATTTACCTAGAATATTAGAGTTTGATACCGGTTAGGTGAATAAAAATAAGATCTATTGAAAATACTCCTCTCGGGCCTTAATAATTTTTAACTTATGGAAACTTCTTTATTGTGATAAAAATACACCTAATCGGGCAATAAGTAATTGTGATAAATGTTCTCATTCATACCATATTTACAACTTTCATTCGTACAGTATTTACAAACAGCCCAGAGACCTCCCAAGTCCACATGGTTGTCACCTCCCTCTCATGTTAATAATTTAATAGCAGGGCTTGCCCTCTTCAAAGGAGCCTTCAAGGGGTTCACACACACGTATTTTCTCGTGTTCTCTTTATACAGCTATTATTATTATTACTCGATGTAAATGTGAACTATACACGTCTCTGGAGAGAGAATGTTGAAAGGAATCCAACATGGAGATGATGAGCTCGTAATAAAATGGAGCTCACCTGGTGTGCCAACTCTGGTGTTAAGTAAGCTTTAATGATATGTATTATCGGATAGGAAATAGCCTAGGGGGTCGCTGTTTGAGAGAATTACCCCAGATAATAGTTTGGCTTTGGTAGTTTGGTGGTTTTTCTTGGAGTCTGGAGCGGTTCCAGGTAACCACAGACCTTCAAAGGCCCGACAGGCTCCCTCTATTATGGCCAACACCTAGCCACTGTTTTTTTTCTCATGCCGCTGTATATGTTTTAGTAATGGCGAGCCTGCGTGGTGTCGTACCAATCAACAGGACATTATTCCTTCTTTTGTTTTTTTTCGTTAGGGAAACCATCCCTGCCAGGTCAGAATAAACGGGCACCTCTCAGGAGAGAGGAGTAACCACAGGACTGTATTCCACAAACTCAAGCCGCCCAAATCACAATATATGCTCGTAGCGTAACTATATTATGCGTTTTCAAATAACTTCGTGATTATGTTCCAAGTAGAGATTTATTTAATTTTATTTTATAGTTTATTATTTGTAAAATTACAATTGATTGCATTGATAATTGTGATTTAAGAGCTACCTTGTACACAATTCCACTCACTCAATATGTACAGCTCACCCTCATACCTGTAGGCATACAATGTGTACACACAAAATCTGCCCGAAAGCCTCCCTCGAGGATTCCCCTAGTGAAGCTCGTGAGAAATCCGGGGCAACGAAGTTCCCCCGGCCTCCCTATCCAACCACGAAGTGTGCCCGAGAACCACAGACGCTCAGGACGTGAGTGGGGATTGTAGCCAGTCCCAGAACTCGATGGCATACTTTTTATCTATTTACAATACATCGCGAGGCCACTGCCGCTTCGGGTGACGAAGAGGATTGTAAGGACGAGTGTAGGTACAGAGATCTCTGTGGAGGGATGCGTTAGTGATGTAAAAGGGAACGTTGATAGTAGTTCTGAGGGCTTGGATTGTATTTTGCTTTTAACTATGATGCAAATTGCTAGATTAGCACAATACAAGTAATCTTATGGTTTTTAGTTGATATTTTCAAAAAATACAATTCGATGCATAATTGATGACAAAAAAATATTACAAATAAGGGAAAAAATATAGTGAAGTTGATGATAAAGGTCGAATTCTCGACGAAAAATGAAGATATATAATATCTAGGCGTGTATCCAGGATAACCGTCTTGCAACCTCGTCCCGACGCGACCATTTCTTACTTTGATCACAAATGAATCAAATTTTAAGTTTAATCAAAAGTAGTTTAGTATAAATGATACAACTGAGCACAGACCAATTATTAGTAAAGTCATTTTAAAATATGTATATTACATATTTATTTAATTGTTATTACATCATATAATTCAATTCATTCAATGTAATGTGCGTATAACTTATTGTGGTTTTAATATTATTTTTTTCCCTTATATAGCCCCTTTAAATTCACCGATAATTATATACAATTATAGATCCTCAGGCGAATCTATTACAATTTATTTTTGTATTTCCTGTAGCGCCGCTACATTAGATACAGGTTTTTTTATTTTATAAAAATTATATAAAGGAATAAACAAGTATAATGGTACACATTATACGTGATTGGACTGAACTGACTCTAATAAAGGTGATGGAAAATGGGCTTACCTTTTTGATACTTACATACTAATTCTTAACCTAATTTTTCCCCAACAGTCTGTTATCATCGATGCGGGAGGGGTGGTGGGGCCATTAGTGTTAAACACTGGGTTTGTCAGGTGCTGCAACGAGTCAAAAAACCTGACGTGTCTCTGGCGGATAAACTCACCCACCGACGGCACACCAAGCAACGGTTAAAGAACGCTGACCTGTGGTTTTAATAAACCCCATATTAGATTGTAATACAAGTGAAACATTAATCTTTGTTCAGGTGTATACAAATTGACAAAAAAACATTACACTACCGGTTGACGTCTTGTGGCTTTTTGATAGTGGTCAGCATTCATATTTATTCTTTATTGTCCAAGTTGTGACAGATCACTAAACCAGGGCATGGAAATCACAATTTTTCGCTAGTTAATAGATCCACACTTTATACAATAATGAAATGAGCATATTTTCGGCGCCTGGTCAAGGTAAGGATAAACCATTCTCTTGAACCACAGGTGTACCGTGAAGGTTATGCGATTTGCACTGGTATTCTCCGGTTGGGAATGACACCGACCATGTCAGATTCACATTCTATAAAGGACTATATCTTCTTTTTTCGTTTATTCACACTGTTATCAGCATGATAATATTATGTTCAACTTATTTATTGCTGAAAAAATGAATATATAAAATCTGTATTTATTTGCAATAAAATAACAAACCACCAAACAACGTTTGTTGCATGAAACCTAAACAAAATATATATTGTAGCATACTTTTAAATTATGTAAAATCTCTTGGGGGGCAAAACAGCTATAGCGTTCATACATCAGTATAATAAACGTTAAATTCTCATACTTATCTTATGGTGAGAATACCACTTGGCTATTAAATATTAAGTTATGAATATGATGTAATCGATTAATTTAATTATTTCAAAAAAATTTAATTTTATCTGTGAAGGGGATCAGATAATTAACTAATAAGAAATAGTAGGCGTTATACAATAATATACTGCTGTTATGATTAATTATTATCAATTCTATGAGCGCAAAATTTACGTAACTGTTGCTAATAAGTCGATGTATTCTGTATTCTTGAGGCATCTAAAAGGGTTGATGAGGAAAATACAGCTACCAACTGTCCCCCCATTGGTGTGATTTATCAAATGCATACCTCCCCCCCCAGTCTTTGGTTCAAATTTGTACCTGGGGCCAGTAGGTTCTTTTTTCACACATTGGAGCGTGATACTGACCACATCGCTTCGTGGCCCCTTTGCAAAAATACTCAACCCCCTCTCCATAAAAAAAGATTGTTCATAATGTTTACTTTTCACCCCAGGTTTTGTTACAGCTTCTGTTTCACATACATACATAATTTTACATAGAACCAAAATTTTCCTCAAGCGGGAATCGTATTATATTATATTATGAGGGTATTATACATCGTAACTGTTAATTATGATGTATACAGTATTAACGGATTGTTAGATACTTTGGATATCCAATTATAATGCATTAACGATGATTAAAGTGATGAGGGTTGACTCAATTGGAAAGCTTGTAAAGTTAAAAAAGATGTTTACCCGCATACAAACATACTTTAATTTACTTTACCGTCAAATAGTTTAAGAATTACTAGTAAACATACATTAAGTTAATACTGGATATAGTAAGATAAAGCGATTATTACTAATAGCACTTATTTCTTTCTCTCTAATTTGCTCTATTGGGTACGGGCTGTTAACTGTAATATGACTTCACAAGGTGGTGGAGGGGCTATTTCATTGTTGAATGTTTCTTTAGAATGTAAGGGAGATTTACAATATGCATAAATACGTAATGTTTAGTAACTTCTAAATATGTACAATACTTATAGACACGCAAAGTATTATCTAATGGTAAGTAGTAATCACTTGTCTCAGCAGCATTGGTTTCTTAATACGTGTCATAATTCCATAAATTAAAGATCTCAAAGCAGTAAAGACTTAAAAACAATCGCATAGGTTACAGTAAAGGCTTTAAAAAGGTAGGTGAGAGGTTAAGGAATGAACTTCAGACATTTTTTTTTCCTTAACCACTATTTAATTTTGTTTATAATTAAATATATATGATAGATATAAATTGAGCTGATATTGGCTCCCTTTCCTGCAATGCGAAGCAGCTTAAGCAGTTTTTGGACAATTGACACTATTTGATTACTGTTAAAAAATTATACAATGCAAAGGGGCAAGATGATGGGGCTCACCTTCGGTTTACATCTAAAACTATGTTACGTCCAACTTACAAAGTAACTTAACCTTCAAAGTTCTACCTTGGCCTGCTGCCATCGATGGGGATATCGTGTTGAACACTGGGTTGATGTAGTATTACAGTGAGTCAAAGAATTTGATATTAAGTCTATGACAAATGAACTCGTCCAACGTAGGCAGCTCAAAGTCTTCGTGGAGCTCACTGTTCCTCTGGTGCTGGAATAAGGTATGTCGGACCACTTTCATAGGTATCCCGTTTTGAAATTGTTTGGAGTCAGATGACTAAAAAGCGGTGCACTGTACAGCAGAGCCCGCATGAGTATGCTCTTGTAAATCATGAGCTTGAGGTGTCGAGATAGATTTGGAAATTTCAGCAGGTGTGTGAGCCGGTAAGATTTCTTGCGTACTTATTTTAATTTTCTCAAAAAATAGCCACAAATACGTAGGTGTCGGTCCATTTTTATGCCTAAATACAGGAGGCTGTTTGCGGGAAAATTATGCTGTGTTACTTAAGTGTAACTTGAAAACAAACTTCACACATGCAAGCAGGTGTTAAAACCAATTTGGACCTATGCGGGACAGCCGAACCTTTGAAAATTAAATGAATCTAAACATTCCAATCCAAAGTCCTCAGAACTACAGTCAACGCATCCTTTTACTTTACAAACTCATCCCTTCCCAGATACCTCCAAGTGTCAACTGTCTGTCCTTGACCTTATACCCTCAGGATTTTCACCATTAACTCCTTATCCAGTAACCTCAGCCTTACAATTCTCCTCGTCTCCTGAAAACGGTGATGACCTCGCGATCTATTGTAAGTAGATTCATGGGGTCCTAGCACCGGCCGTCATCCCCCTCAGGTCCTGAGAGTCTGTGGCTCTGGTCTTCGCATTATGTCGAAACGGTCGGTGACGGGGAAAGTCCGCGGCTTCCGACCCTTCTACCAGCTTGTTGGGGGAATCGCCTTGGGAGTTTGGAGGGGGGGGCTCCTGGACAGAATGTGTATGTGAATTATATGAATAGAATTGTACACAGGTATGAATGAATCACAATTAATAATCCACTATAAGCAAATTGTTATTTTCCAATATAGATAGTCTATAAAAAAAAATAGTGGCACTCAATAATATAGGGTGCCCTAGAAACGTTTGCACCGTGCTGGTATAGTAAACTTTAGTGTGAATGAACAGGTCATTAAGGAATGCGGACGTCAGTGGTTAGTGGTCGGCCTCTAGCGGTGCCTTAACATCTGGGCTGCCGCTCTACCGAATTGATTTTACACATGGATAACCACTGATAATATTTATCTTGCACTCATAAAAAAATGAGGTTAACCGTTGAATTATTATAGTGTGTTTTCCTTTGACCGTAGTGTGTTGAAAAACTCACTAAAATTATAACAATTGATAGTCGATTGGTTGTTTAAAAATCTGCCTGTCAAATAATCTGTAATTTTGGCAGCCTATTAGTTAATATTTACTGTTTAAAGTAATATCATGATCTAAGTACAGCTTTAACCGGTTGAATGAACCTACGACAGGTTTATGCATGTTTATTTGACAATGGCGTTTGTATAAGTAATCCAAGATAATTTTTTTAATTATGAAACCAGCTGTTGGTTTAGGTTTACTAACAAGTATGATAAAGTCTGTCACATTTTCTAACTTTACGCCCTCCCAAATCAGGGAACAAAACTTATTTTAACTGTGCGTATTTTCACCATGGTAGTTAATATATTTGATAGATGGACTTACTGAAGTTGCCAACGTGGTTGGTAAATTGCGCTGGGGATTCTCTACACAAATATGAGTGAACAACAACCAGACCCATCATTCTTAGAAAAGCAGAGGAAATAAAAGTCAAATGTTATAAATAAGACATCTAAAACAATAAAATCACTGATGAAAATCCATGGCGTAACTCCTCATGAAGACGTAAGGCCGACCAATGGTTGTCACCTTTTTGTAAGTTTGTAAGTGGCGCTGAGGCGCTAGTGTGATCAGGACTAGGCAAATTCGGTCTTCTTAATCACATTCGCTATTTTTTAATCAAGTAGCTTCTCATTTAGCCACACGAGGTAGAATTTATCCCAACGAGATCCATACTCCCCCCAAAAAAATCCTAGAGCGAGCCGGGGATCGCATCAGGTCTTGGGAGTGCCAAGCCCTCCAATATTTTTTGCATTTACTCCCTGGTTTCCAGAATCCTCCGCAAGAACCCCCTTCGCAGAATACTCCCTTCTATACCAACAACCAACCCTTTTACGCTCACCTCGATCTTATTCGTACATGATCGAGCCTCCTCCCGATACCAGAAATTCCTTTCCCTGCCTCCCTGATCTTAATAACCTCCGATAACTCTATAGAGCAAGGGAATGTAAGTTGACGAAGCTGATAAGATGACGATTTGAGTTTTTATCTTAGGAAGTAAGAGACCGGAGCAAACAGCTGTGCTCACCAGTAGCCTATGGCGGTGCATACTCGTTACTCTGTAAAGAACCTTTCATCCGAGATCCCTGTGACAAGCAGTGAGCCAAAGTTCATTTTTCAGGAAAGACAATGCAATTTACAACCTGATTTTCACAAACGATCATTTATTTACGGTAAATTTTACAAGTAACATTAAAATATTTTAATACTAAAACTTAAAAACAATAAACTCATTTGAAATCCAAACTGATTGCAATTGATTTGGATGATCACAAATTTTATTCAAAGTAAAATGGATCGGTGGGTTAAGACGATGAATTTTGTCCGAGTAAGTCGACGGACAACAATTTACTTCGCTGTTTTGAATTTAATTTCAAAAATTAAATAATATATTAATTAATATAATGTTAATTTAAAGGCTAACAAGCGAAGTAGAAACGAGTGTATTGACCACCGCCATCCTCATCATCCGATGGCTCATCTATCAATATAAATTACATTAACACCGACGAGGATGTGGATCGTGAAGATTTAGAAGGCAACTGCGAAGCAGGGAGAGAAGAACTCTGGTATCAATGCTTCAAGTGTAAATCTTAGGCTCACGGAGGTTGCTTAGTTGTAATGAAGAGGAAGCCCGCCATTAACCGTGGAAGTGCTACTTTTGTGCTTAGTTAAATTCCTTTTAGCAATTGAAATGTTTTACTATTTTTTTGAGAAATCCTCCGCAGTTGAATTAATTTGCAAATATTTTTACTCGGCAAACTTAAATTCTTTCACTTACACTTCATCCTGATTAAAGAGACTGAAAACAAGTTGTAAAAAACAGCTTAGATATCAGCCAGCACACAAAGTGTGCCCACAAATGAGGAATGGCTATCTCCTTACCTACGTTGTTCTCTTATGGTGTTTATCAGAGGACTAGTGTGGATATATTATGTATAGACATTCCAATTGGAGAAAGCATTTTGATTTTAACAATGTATCTACAAAATATAGTCATACCATTCCTTTGATGAAGGAGTAACTTTGAAAGAGAGAAACCAAGGTAAAGATTTAGGTAGGTGGTGGGTTGTAGGCACACTGAGTAGATGTTGAAGATCTTACATTGTCGTTTGCCACTCTTTTTCAGTCTCTTCACATTGAATAAAGTGTACACACAAATGAAGGAATGTAAGTTTGCAAAAATAATTTTTCATTTCTATACCTATTCGTCATCTTAGCCGCGAGGAGGGGCAAGATCCTCAACTTACTTACGTAGATCAGGAAAACGTTTAGAAGTTTCGACATCTTACTTTCCGTTACTCTGCTCCCATTTCATACTAACAACCCAGAGGAACGCCTCAGGACAATCTCCAAACCAACTAACAATTTGTTTATAAGTGAGCCCTGTGATGACTGCTAAATTGACAAGTGAAGTTGTTTAGGCTAATAAGCCTTCCTCGGCCCTCCCAAAATAAATTGACAAGACCGAAAAAACTGTAGTTCTAAGCACTGCTTAGAGGCTTAGACTATTCTATTTATTGCATGTATTCATCAGATTATATTGTATTCCCTGGATTAAGATACGAATGGATTATGGATTTGATATATGCTATATCGTGAAGAATGGACCGTTTACTAGGAATTAAAACAGTTTACAACTTGCTTCCATCCCTTGAGCATCAGAAACCGTCACTTAGCACAATGATGATGACAGCTACGGATATATGTATAGGAAATACTGCGGCTGCATTAGGTCCTAGTGTGAGATGGTTAGAGGATGGAGGTTAGAGTACTGTTTAGCATGTTACATATTGCTGCCATAAACATTAGGTCCATATTAAAATGATGAGGCTGCTGATCTTTGGTTTATTATTCGTAGTCTGTACGCATATGCGGTGGCATTAGGTAGAGCAGACGCACTGTTGGAAGAAGATCCGTTCCAGATGCGGGCCGAACAGAGGTCGATGAGACAATGGCAAGGACAGAGTACCGAGAACTGTGGAAAAAAGATAATGGGGAGAGGAGGAATGCCGGCCGAGCGGGGGCTAATTGCCTCAGATATATTTGTAGAGGAGGTCTGAGGTGTGAGATTGACAGGCGGAGCGATGTTTTCCGAACCGCTGCTAGGAGCCTCTAAGATGCCAGGCTAAACGGCCCCCGCCGCCCCTGTAATTACCGGCCAACTCAAACACATCGCCCTTTGTCGGGCCCCCTCTGTGGGCGGGTCCCCGGCTATTAGGGTATCGCCTCTTATCTATAATATTAAACAGCTGCTTCAATTAGCATAGCACTCGGCCAAACAATATCGTAGTTGGCCTGTTCACATCATAGATGGACCGATATAGGTGAGGGTATCCGGCCAGGAGGACCAATCACTCCCATCAGTGGAAATGGGTTTGCAATGGCTGCGAAAGCCCAATTTGCGAACCGGTAAGTTTTCCATGTTGTGAATTATGAAAGGTTGATAATCATATTTATCTACGGACGACGTTTCGACATACTATGTATGTAAGCACCGGGCCCATGTGTGATGAGGTGGTATGATGTCGGCTTATCACATATTATCAACTACCTAGAATTTCTTTTTGTAGCACCTTGTATTTAGGGTGGTGGTTTTGAACTGAGTTTAGCTATACGTGAATATGATTGTATTAAAGATCAGATATATAATGTGTTACGCTGTGAACTGCTTTAACTTGTCTTAAATGGATATCCCAGATAACAGTTTACATTTGGCGTCCTTCATAATACTTAAGAACCCGATGAGGACATAACACGTCGAAACGTCACTTATAGATGCTGAAATGATAGATTACTTCTCAGATAAGTTAAAGATGATATTTGTTAAGGTTATACTGTTATTTATACGTAATATAAGTCTCACAGAGATGGCAGTCGTTCGTCAAGACAACCTTTATTTTTTGCAATGCCCTCTCACAACTCTTTCGAGCACGTTTGTTCGCATACTACGTTTTAAAACCCGAGGGTGGTCTGAAAAGTTTCCGACCTAACAAAACTTTTATTTATTTTATTATCATCTTCATGTTGAGGTCGGAAACTTTTTCACTTTCAGACCACCTGTGTACGATGCCTCTAGTCACACCAGTGTAACTTGTAAAATATACCCCTTTCGTATATTTTGTCTTTCTTTTGGCATGGACGTAGAACGTATGCTATTCCGTAACTAAACCAACATTTAACAATGAGGCCTTCTCTCCACCTCTCTAACGTTGTACTAAATTTAAAAAATAAGCTCCACCTGTCCAATAGTAATGTACAAGGATCACTCTCTGTTATTGTGATTCTGTGACAACAATCCATTTTTTAAACATATTGAAGCATTGTAAATTTAAATCTCATCCATAAATAAACATGCTGAAAATCGACTTTTATTTTTATTTTTTTTTATTTTTATTAAATTGTAAATTGGTATGAATGAGATCATTTATCACAATTACTTATAGCCCAATCAAGCAGATTGGGATTTTATGATAATAAAGTTGTTAATATATTTTTCGAAGCTAAGTCCATTAACTAAAACCCATCGACCATCAAATACTACTTGAAATTAGTTTCTTAAAAACTTATTAAATCATTAAAAAAAAACTTTTTTATCACAAAGACTTTACTCGCCTTCGTCGTTGGTAATCACATTTTAAGAAAATAATAAATAAATATCTAAAATATGTAATTAGTGATTTCTATCGTTGGCTCTTAAAAGTTTGTTTGTCAAAATATTTTCGGATTGTTTTTTGTAACCAATAATATATTGGTACATTTCAAGGTTTTGTGGGATATACTATTTGAATATCAGACCGCTTTTATAGCTGCTCTGGTAGAACATACGTGCATGGGTTATCCAAACCCTCTGCCCAGCCTCCGTGCTCTAATACTAAGAAATCTCTGCCTGGCATGTGGACCTGGTGTGCCACTATGATCTCGTCCGGGTGTTCAGTTAAGAGCTCGTGGACTCCACTAGATTATACGTACGTATACCACGAAACGTTCATGGGCACTTAGTTTTGCATCTATAAAAAAAACACCCATTCATGCATATAGCCGATTATTTGAAAGCAGAGCCTGTCCCTTTAGACTTAGCCATTGAAAAGAATCGTCACAGTTTACGAAAACCATTCCCAAAAGATATAACTTTTGAATGCAAAAGTGAAGAATGGAAGTAGTTAGGATTAAAGGATTGAAACACAAGAACGCTGAGGTAGAATCCAAAGTTTTCTTTCCATTCCTAGTTCTCTTGGGTTCTAGCACGAATATATTTAAAACAAAATATAGAAAAAAATCAGACTCTGCATCGCTTGCGTGCCTTCAACGAGAGCAATTACAATAGAGCCGGGCCGATAGCGGCCGTTAAGGTAACAGTAAATACACGAGCGGCGCATTTTTCCGCCTGTTTGCTTTATCAATAATATAACTGCCGCAATTAAAACCCTCCAGGCTTTTATTTATTTGATGTGGTACGCCCAAAGGCTCGGCCTCCCTCCCGGCGCTGTCTATATAGAAACAATAAGCAACAGTCATTTTTAATTTTACATGTTTCGGATTATGAAAGTTATATTTCAAATATCGTATTTAATAAATACTTATTAATTGCATATCTCTGGTCTAACCAAAATTTATTTTATACTGATACAAGGGGTTATAGTGGCTACGCCAAACAAGAGAAGTACCATCAGGTCAGGAAGTCATCCTGTATCGTCAGGATAATAATATCCTATGTGTTAATATTACACGCAGCCTTCTAACACAATACACAATTAAAGTTTTTGTTACGGAACACAATTTTGATGATCCTGAGCGTATGAGGCTTTAGCGTTCTTCGTCAGCTTCCACTGGCTCGTATCCAGTGACGGCTGACGGAGGAGCGTGGAGGACTTCCCAAGAACGTTTTTCAGCGAACAAAAAATGGCTGCATCAACATATGCTATAAAACAATGTTAATATATCAGCATTTATGGAATTCCATCGTAACCTATCCAACCACCATAATACCGTAGTACATTCATTGCTCTGCTCCACTCATCCCTATAATCCACCTTGGAGACTGAAACAGCAGTGCCCTCGTGACCTGCTATAAATGCATGACAATGGGAGTTCTGGCAATGGTCAGTTTCTCCGATCATGTTCTGAGCGCATGTGGCTCTCGCGCTCTTCTTTAGCCTCCACTGGCTCGTATCCAGTGACGCGACTGTTGGAGGAGCGTGGGGGACTTCCCAAGACTCCGCTTCCTCTTTCGCATGCGAGGGAGGTGACAACGCATGTGGATTTGGGAGTTCTCTGGGCGTTTTGTAAATACTGTACGAATGAGCGAGTGAATGATAATTGTAAATATGTTATGAATGAGAGCATTTATCTTATTACTTATTGCGTAATACGGCAGATTGTAATTTTAGCACAATAAAAAAGTGAGAATAATAAAAATAGGTTTTTCTTTGAATTCTACCTGTTATTAAAAATATCATGATCAAAACATTAACAGAACGTCGAATTTTAAGATTTTAAGATCAATTGGCTAATTTTTTCAGTTCATCGGTAGGATGAAAGCAGCTGTTTGTAACTAGAGCCCCGTCGTTAGGGCTTGACAAAAAAAAGAAGAAAAAGTGGGCAAAAGATGAAAGTAATGGAAACCAACTATATCAAACTTATTTCTGTTCAACGGCTTTTTGACTAAGGGTACAAAATAATAGTTTGTCCCCTTGTGACGGCCGACAAAAGAATTCCTCTTTGGACGAATAGGAAAGTCCATAGAAACCTCTTTAGTCCATGAATAGGTTCGATGATACACAATCTATATTCAAGAAAGTCTATCTCCGCCGACGAGGGAAACTGTTTTCGTCAGTACGTGATCCAAACGTGTCACTGTAATATACATCTGCCGGAGCACTGCGTTTTCCTCAGTCTAAGTGAAAAGCCAAAGATCCGCTTTTGATACTTTTGTAAAGGTCACGCCTTAGATAAAAAAAGTGCGAAAAACTTCCGTATCAATTATTGCCAAGAGCGAACCGAGAGGACTACTGACAGGTACGCTCTGTATTCGTTTTCATATCAGTATGTTTACTCACAACAGGCAACACTTAATGAATACTTTCAATAATGGTATAATTTACTATTAGTACGTGGTACGGAAGAGATCGGTATGAAATGTGTTGTGAAAAAGTTTAAATAGCTTAGATTTTACCTGTGCACAGAGGATAGGGTTCGACGTGGCTTGTTTGTCCCTTAATTCGCTACCTGGACACTAAAGATCAAGGCGGGCAACTTCTGTTAGATAGCTGACCTAAGTAGAACATTTTATTTTATAAATCTCAACTAAATCAATTTTTTTTTATCTCTATGTGACCGCATCTAATTTACCCCTAAAACATTCTCAATGCTCGTCAGTTTATTAATTCCATCAAAAAGAAACTGGTAGAATTGAGAGAATCGTATCCTACGTTAAAATACTCTACGTGCAGAAGAAAATATATGCAAAATTATCGTTGAAAAGACGAAAATCCATTATAACAATATTCAACGTAACACGGGGGTATAGTGTAAAGTATTAGAAACTATTGTTCCAAGTATTTTTTTTAATCTCAGTTATCGCGCTCTTCGGCAACCTCCACTCGTATCCGGTGACGTGACTGACGGAGGAGCGTAGGGGACTTCCCAAGAATCCGCTTCCTTTTTCACGTGCGAGGGAGTTGACAACCATGTGGATTTGGGAGGTCTCTGGACTGTTTGTAAATACTGTATGAATGAGCGAGTGATTACAAATTGTAAATATGGTATGAATGAGAACATTTATCACAATTTCTTATTGCCTTTGAGATTGTAATTTTATCACATTAAAGAGGTTTCAATAATAAATTTCAGTTATTGGATTTGAATTTCCAATCTGTCCTATTGAGAAACAAGTGATAGTGATCGCAGATTCCATTCATAATAGTTATAGTTCTCTATTAATTCCTTCATACATGCATGTTCTAATACACACTGCCAAGTCCCTGTTTATTTTTCAAGTACCTTTTAAATTCTCTTGTCCTTACCGTATCTAACGTTTCCTTAGCCGTGAGGAATAAAATAGAACTTTAAATCTAAATAAGTTTCTGAGCTAGTACTTTGAGACATAAGCTGAGCAAAATTGACCCCCATTTCACGTTTAATTCTTATTTTTTACTTCCCATTACGGCTTTTAACAAAACTTGAGATAGTTTTAATAATTTTTACGACTTCTGTCGTAGAGTTATTGCACAAAAGCGCCGTCTCTCAACAATGGCCCGTATGGCAAAAAGCAATGTAACTATTGGATAATTGACGCCTCACCAGCCATGCATTGTACCCAGTTACCTTGTGCTGTGGCGATTTGTATACCTTGAATTACCCGTAGAAGGCAATGCCTGCCTGAGGATTAGCTCTGGCATTTACCTGAGATCCCATGTGCCTAGGCAGCAGTCTACAATCGACCGAAATAAGGAATAATACAAGCGACATTGAACCCTACCCTCTCTCTGTACTTCAGGTAGAATCACTGATCTGGAGCTCCTTCCTCAACCTCTGAGCTTAACAGTCACCCATTTTGTACACAATCATTACTGTGAACTATGCCGTTATTGTCAGTTGTTTTTATTAAATAGAGCGCTTTTATTACTGGACAGGATTGTAGTTTTATCAAAGTTACTTTACTGCTGTGAGATGATTGTAGAACAGACAGACAGGTCCGACGAATGACGACCTCCGGTGCCTGAATGAAAGTAGATCCGCTCCATTCGGGCTCGGCAAATAATTTAAAAGAAGATTAAATCGAACGGTCCATTGTTTGAATGGATTTAATACGTGGCTTCCCGGTTGTACAGCTGTGATTACACACCGCTCAACAGTAGATCGACACTGCTCTCTTGCCAAGCATAGTCTTAGACTGGAAATTATATAGATGTTGAGGGGCACACTTACGGGCCGACTTTATCCCATCTTTTATCCATCATCTTTATCCCTGTTCAGGGCCGGTGATGAGAGGGAGTCGCCGACAAGCTCAACCGTCGGGTGCAGCGAATTCGCCAGCAGCCCCACTATGATAGCGATCTGATAAGGGACACGATGAAATATAACTGAATTATCAGACCCTCCGTTGAATCGGTTGATGTTTCCCGAGGAATTAGATTCTAATGTAGGCACTGACTGCTAATGGGGTGATTCTCCCTCCCCAGGTATACGAATATTTAACGCTGAACCGTCTCAATCCATCAACCGTTGGCACATGGTCGTAACCATATAGATTATGTATAGTCGAGATAGGTAATAATTGTAAATCATAGTAGGGCTAATACCACATTTAACTATAATAATGAAATTAAATGAAAAAAAATTATTCTGGGATAAATAATTGTCCCGTAAGAATAATAAAAAGGAACGAATAAGTATTGTTAGTTATAATAAAGTTTTGTTGAAAAAAACATAATTATTTTTTATTATTACAAATTACACTGATGTAAATAGCTTATAAATAATAATGGACCTATATACATATGTCTTGAGTTCAATGAACAAACAGCATAATATTGTAACAAAAGACATAAACGAATAGAGGTGAATGACATTCGTTAATATTATCAAATAGTAACCTAAGAAAAATGTAGGAATTATTATGGGGGGGGGGAGAGAGGGAAAGTGTGTGTTACAATGAATACAATTAATAAAAAATAAATACAAAGAAGAAGAAGGAATTATGAATTGTATAATTGGATATAGATACGGAACTGGTAAAGACTAGATTTAAAGATGGGAGAGTTGGCAAGGGAAAAATATAATTGGGAAAAGAGTTCCAAAGGTTTACGGCAAGGTTGAAAAAGTACGCCCTACTCATTTGTACAACTCGAAAGCGGCCCCGTGATCAATACCCTGAGCGTCTGAGGCTCTCATGTCGATATCGCGTCCTGTTGATGGATGGGACTTACGTCTAAAAGACTATTTATATTTTGTTAAAGTATTGACGGGAATTTTCGGAATTATACTGACGCGATGTAAACATGAGTACTACTTACCATTCTCCCACTTAAAAGTGCTTATAGTGTGTTAATTTATTTAAAAAAAATGTGGATTGGTGAATGTTACTTTTTTATTGGGTTCCCCCTACCAAAATAAATATTAAATAGTTTTAAAGTGCATATATTTTACGAAATTCAAAGCAATGAAAGTGCAAATTGGGTTGAATAAGTCGGAGATCCCCTTGTATATTGAAATGTCTTTGAATGGCAAAGAAATGCTATTTTACTTATGTTTAAGTAACGTCTCAAGTGCGCCAATTAGCCAATCAGAAATATTATTACTCAGGTGTTTTTTTCTGTTCATTTTCCCTATAATTATCATTGCCTCGGTGACAGGAGCATTTAAACGTCACGACGTTTATAATATCTCCCACTAAATAAATAAAACCTTTGACAAGGAAGCTCATGGGAAGGGGGGGGGAGACAAGGGCTACAATTACAGTTCATTATCGGATAAAAGTGTTGGCGAACAAGTACTATTACCTGAATTGTACGAGCGGGCACCGTGCCAAGGCGCGAAGTTTTCCCCGAGTAATAATATATTGTTGCAGGCACGTCAGTGGAGCAGGTATTATGCAAATTAATTGCTATTTGCTCACTATTTTTCAAAGCGGTAGCGGTAATTTGTTGACAGCATCCGTTACACCGGGACATTAGCGCGGTGGCCGGCTTCTCGGCATCTTGTGCATTTCCATTGTTCATTTTCTTTTATCTTATAACGTGGAACACGTTCCTCTGTTTTCTTTTCTTTACACTTTCTACTCAACTGTCTGAACAATAACAAAGGAACTGTTAAGAGATCGTAGTATTACTTTTGAGGAGTGAAGCTCGGTCTATTGTCTTGGTGGCGTCACTTGAAAGAAAAACTGCAACTTGCGCCCGGTGGTGGGGAAGATAATCAGTAACAGATAATAGTCAGCTGATTAATTGTTCTACTCAGGATTAGGTACAAATATTAAAACGGATTTGAAAAATTAAACATGATCAATGGGTTATTTTTTAAATAGTTAGATTAGGTTCCACATCAAAAACAATTCATTTCATCTAAATTTTTTGATTCTTCTAAATTATTTTTATTTTCATAGATATAATTCTTATCCGTCTAAGTAACGAATAAAAAATGTTAATGAGAAACCGTAAAATTCATGAGCATTTTCAAGATGTAGTTATGTTGAATGTCATAAATGTTAATTATAATGCCGCGAAAGCGTTGAAGGGAATAAGGGATCCTATTGTTCTTACTAATTTCTGAATAAATTATATATGAAACATTAATTTGAAGCAATAATTCAAATAAACAACTACTATGCACCAGTGGGACAAACATTTGTTAAGGCGTGTTAACTTGAGAGGCGATTAAATGGTAATCAGTAAACTTTACATATTCCGGCCTGGTTCATACTGTGCAATTAAGCATAAGCTGTGGTTTCGGTACACTAAGAGAAAAAAAAACAGGGGTTGTCACGCTTCTTTAGGTATTGAAAACTGTTTCTGTAGTCTCAATTAATTTATTCTGCATTAGTTGACTTATCTACTGTTAACATATTCATCCTTTGATAGAAAATTGGTACAATTCAACATAACGAATTTCTGTGAAGAGGATTGCAGGACTGCCTCTTGCTAATATCTAAATTTAACCATTTAAGACAACCAGACTTAAAGGCATATTTTCAAAATTAAATTTAATTTCACATTATCTTATAAAAAACCTATTTTAGACAAAATAGTATTTGTTGAAAGTATACAGTCCCAACATTGAACTAACGTAACTTAAAGAGTTTAATATGTATTATAAAAAGGATGTGGTTTCTTCAATTAACTCATTTGAACATATTACCTATCTTATATTATAATTAATAGTACATATTTTATAATTTTAATATACTGGCATTCAGATTCATTATTATTTTATTACATTGTAGCATTAGTAATTAATTAAGGTATTATAGCATTCTTTTTAAAGCTCAGAGAATTCATTACATTCTTTGTGACATATTTATTTATTTGAGACCTTTATTTGTAACCTTTCTAGATAGTAAAAAAAAATTATTAATACAGAAAATGCTATGAATTAAATATAATTTTCCTGAAATTATCTAATGCGTACTAATGTATAAATCGTATTTTTTATATTGTGGTGTGATTAGAATCATAATTAATTTACAATTGCAAATATCCAATTCACTTACTATTGGTCCCAATTGGGTCTAAACCCAAAGTAATTTACCTTAATAAATTAACGTGGTGATCAAAATGGAAGGGATCAATTTATATAAAATAGAAATTGTTTTTTTTAATTTCAAAACCTCTTTATTTATATAAGTATTACAATGAACAAATAATTTTTGATTTACATTTTTCTCCTCCTGCTGCATACGCCGATGCATTCGAAGGAGGGCATAAATATAATACAATGCAGATTGATGTTAAAAAGTCAATCACATACACAACACTAGGTGATGAGGCTCACCTTCAGCTTACAACCGGGAAAAAACTAAAAACCAAACCTAAAACTATAACCTAAGACTAAAGCGTTCCTTCCGCGACAGCGTTCCACCATCAATAGGGGGACGGAGCGGGAGTTATCGTGTTAAACACCGGATTTGTCAAGTACTGTAGGGAGTAAAAAAATTTGATATGTTTACGTTGGATGAATTCATCCACAGTAGGCATATCAAAAATCTCGTGAAGTTTACTATTGCTCCGCTGCTCGAATGAAGAACCTCTGACCACTTTCATCAGTAAACCGTTTTGAAATTGTTGGAGTCGCCGAGCTGTCGTATACGTCAGATGACAAAAAAGCGGTGCACCATACAGCAGTGTAGGCCTGAGTATACTCTTGTTGATAAGTAGCTTTAGACGCAGTAATAGATTGGGGGAAGTCAGTAAATGCGTAAGCCGGTAAGACTTCGTGCGGGTTTGCTTCAACTTCCTCGCAAAATGGTTACTAAAACGGTGGTCCATTTTAATCCCCAGATATACTAGGTTGTTGGCTGGTGAGTTTTGCTGCGTTCCTAGTATGTAACTAGTAGGTAACGGACTTTTTCCTTTTTGGAAAGAAAAAATTACGCAGTCAGTCTTACCTGCGTTTACAGAGATATTGAGTCTCCCTAATCTCTCACTGATCTGGTTAGGTCTCCTATACTGTCTCGCTCCGAAGTATATATCTTCTCGTCTTGGACCGTGTCTCCCTCTCTTCGACAGGAGGCTTCCTTCTTTATGATCCTTTTGTTTTCTTGTATGCCTTTTCACACCATCTTGTGAATGGGTTACGCACACTATTTTCGGCCCACCTTAGCTGATGAGTCCCATATCCCTTCTGGCACTTACTTTCGCGACAGGAAAAGAAGAGTTCTTAACTGTAAAATCCTCCAGCCCTTAACGACACTCCACAACAGATGGGGCACCCTTGCTTTCCGTCGGCCTTGCCACGGGCAGAAGGGTGTAGCCGTCCCAGGTCGGAGTATTGCTGCGAAATGCTTCTGTGTCTTCGCCTCCTAAGTATAAATCTTAAGAAACAATTCCTTAACTGTATTATTTGATTACACTTGGTCTTACATAGGCAGCTAAGTTAAATTGTGTCGGCTTAGGTCCATGAAACAAGTATTTCTGGTTTGAAAAGATCCATCCATAGATTAACTAGTACAGGAATTACGGTCCTTCGTGGGCCGTGTGATAGTACGGATTTCCCCCCTCTACTATTAATCCCCTGTGACAATTTCCAAGGGACGTTCACCCGAGAATTTTTTAATAGCGGCCACTTAGCCATCGACGCCGGAACAGAGGACAGCGGGACAGAGGGAGTGGATTAGCCGTGGTCCGTCCCAGATGGAAAAGCCGAGATGGAAATGGAGCCATTAGGGAAGGACGGGCAGTTGGCGGACGAGTTACGTGAGTGAAGGGATGGCTGCCCACTCTAATTAGAGATTTCAGCGGGTTACACGGTCGCCTTCGGCCCGACAGACGGACACACTTGTCCTTACTCTTTTCAAACTTAAATGAGAAATACATTCAGTTTAAACATGAATTAAATCATCTACAAAAAAGGATGTCTCTTAGCAATAGGTTAAAATTGTCTACTTCTTCTCTATAATCCTGCTTCAATAAACAAAAAAACGGAGTGTGCAAAATTTTACTTCGATCGGACCGCATCTAGGTGACCCTTAAACACCTACGAATCGGAACGAACGTTCAAAAGTCTTATAATCTTCCTTAGCTCGACTATTTTCTTTTTTCTGCATTGAGAAATTTAAGGTAGTCCCAATAATTGCTTAGAAACATTCTGAATTAAGTTTAGCAAAAGTGAATTAGAAAAATTTAGGAAATACTAAGTTTTTCAATATAGCAAACAATTTCTGTAAGTGAAAAGCTTTTTTGCGTTTAGAACAATAATTTTTATAGAATCAAAAACATCTTGTTAAGCTCCCATCCCCTTATTTTGTTCCAACTAACAAAAACCAATCCATGGATTTAGCTCAATGGGATTACTGCAAAGCGACACTCGTCAACTCAGAAATTTTTTAATTTTCACCCAAATATTCTTTTTATCACATATAATTTTCTTTTAAATTAAAATTTATCTTTAAACAGAAACTTCCAATACCAAGAATAAGTTTGATGTGTTGTTTTTTTCGTTATTTAAGAGAAAATTATACGTATGATAAAAAAAAAAAATGATCTGAAAAATGACTTTTTGGGCGGAAATTTCAGGGTTGATGAGGGTTGCTTTGCGGTTGTCCGATCGAGGTGAGATTTTGTATGGATTGGCATTTGTTTTTTGTTAATTTAAACCAAATAAGGGGTGGGAACTAAACTCTTAAGAAGAGTTGAAAAATATACAATCAGTCATTTGATTGGAAGAGAAGGTTTAATTTAGGTTTTAAATAATTCCAAGGTTCGTTTCCCTTTGTAAGCTTTTTTTGATAGGCTAGCGCTTTCAACACCCCCACGTCTGTCATACTTACCACTGCGAGAACTCAACTGAATTCTTCTACAAAGGGTGGAAAACCCGAAGCTCTATGGCCCTAAAAGTAGGGGTTGCGTTGTATTCCCGCGGTCAGCCTTCCATGTTTAAATTATTTTACGACAGCTTGGCCAATAAAACGTTCATATCGGGATCGTCCATTTGAGCAGGCTAGCCCAGCTGGTAGATACCCCACATATTGGGGAAGTCCTTCCTTATTTAGCATTCTCACACTATTAAATTAGCTGGTACCTTTTAACCAAGAACGTGTTCCCTATCAAAAAATTGAAAAAATATTTCTTTGTTACTTTTATTAGGGTTTTGTTGATTTTTGCAAAACCAATATATATAGATGAACTTGAGGGACTAATATAGTCATCCTCCTAAAATGAGTTCCATTGATTAATTAATTGGCTGGTATTGAACTTTTTTTCTGTTATCGAATTTCGACTGTTTTGTTTTTTATCTTTACAAAAAGTCACATTGAGTAGAGTAAGGTATCAAATCAATGAAATCAGTATTCCGAATTTTAATATGAAGCTCATATAATGTTGGAGCTGAGATGAAATATAATAACTTAAAGTGAACTTATAAGAAATAATCCATAATATATTATAATATCCATAAATATTATTGCTTGTGAAATAACTAGTTCAGTAACAACCCCAGTCAAACGAACAAAAATAGCTTCTTGTATTTGGTTTGTGGGAAGTACCGAACGAGTATAATTTTTCTTTAGCTAGTAATTAATAATAATAGCTGGTTACATACTACGAAAAAAACGTTAATATCTGATTAAAAAAAAAACGAAAAATCAACGAAACCCTAAAAAAAAAAAACCTATTAAAATCGATAAGAACGCCATTACATCTTTCTATTGTTGGGTTCCTAAAATTTATTCTTTTAGAATAGTTTTGAAATTTGGCGTTTCCTTAACCAGGGTCCTTAATTCAAAGAACATTAAACCTTTAATAGTTTCTGAGCAGGCACTTAAGTCATCTCAAGTGTAATTCTTTTGAAACAGCAAAAAACATATTAGTATATATTGAGATATTGCTCAAATTTCAAATTGATAAAATGATCTTTACCGCTTCATAATAAAATATAAATGAAGGGTTGCCGGGAAATAGTGAATATTATTGCCCCATTGACAAACCAAATACAAGATTTTATTTTTGTTCGTTTGCCTGGGTTGTTAGTGAACTAGTTATTTCCCAAGCAATAATATTTAGGATTATTTCTTACATGTTCACTTTACGTAGTTACATGTTATCTTAGCTTTGACATTATATGAATTCCATACTATGAATCGGAATATCGAGATTGATTTGATACCTTACTCTATTCGATGTGAATTATACTTTGAAATAACAACGGTTCATTACGAGCTAATTAATTAATCAATGTCTACCCGATTTCTATCCATCTATGTCCACCCAAGTATTATTTTGCGAAAATCAACAAAACCTAAAAGTAACAAAGAAACATTGTTTCAATCTTTTGATGGGGATCACGTTCTGGTTAAAACGGTACTGGATAATTTAATAGTTAATGATAGATAAAATTAGTTACAGGATTCGTATTTTATTGAATTCTACATCTTTAATATATAAATTAGAAAAGTGTGTGGCTGTAGAATTTCACATAAAATAGCTTAAACAAAAATACTACAGGTATCGGTCGCATACCACCCCTTTAGCGTCTTGAATCCTATAAATCGCCCAAATTTATTAAACTGTAAAAATTAAATTGCGATGGAAATTTTGGTTTATAGAATGCTCACTGACTTCAGTATGTTGTAACATATATATCGTTTATTATAGCATATTATAGAAGAGGTAGGACTGTTTTTATGTCAAATATTTGTTGATATTTTGTTTGACGTACAAATGTGTCAAATGATTTTCTGATCACATCTATGCAACAGTTAGCATGAACAATTATCATGTTATAACATATATATCGTTTATTATACCATATTATAGGAGAGGTAGGACTGTTTTTATGTCAAATATTTGTTGATATTTTGTTTGACGTACAAATGTGTCAAATGATTTTCTGATCACATCTATGCAACAGTTAGCATGAACAATTATCATGTTATAACATATATATCGTTTATTATACCATATTATAGGAGAGGTAGGACTGTTTTTATGTCAAATATTTGTTGATATTTTGTTTGACGTACAAATATGTCAAATGATTTTCTGATCACATCTATGGAACAGTTAGCATGAACAATTATCATGTTATAACATATATATATCGTTTATTATAGGAGAGGTAGGACTGTTTTTAAGTCAAATATTTGTTGATATTTTGTTTGCCGTACAACAAATGGATTTTTCAAATGATTTTCTGATCACATCTGTGCAACAGTTAGCATGAACAATTATCATGTTATAACATATATATCGTTTATTACAGTATATTATAGGAGAGGTAGGACTGTTTTTATGTCAAATATTTGTTGATATTTTGTTTGACGTACAAATGTGTCAAATGATTTTCTGATCACATCTATGGAACAGTTAGCATGAACAATTATCATGTTATAACATATATATCGTTTATTATAGCATATTATAGGAGAGGTAGGACTGTTTTTATGTCAAATATTTGTTGATATTTTGTTTGACGTACAAATGTGTCAAATGATTTTCTGATCACATCTATGGAACAGTTAGCATGAACAATTATCATGTTATAACATATATATCGTTTATTATAGCATATTATAGGAGAGGTAGGACTGTTTTTATGTCAAATATTTGTTGATATTTTGTTTGACGTACAAATGTGTCAAATGATTTTCTGATCACATCTATGGAACAGTTAGCATGAACAATTATCATGTTATAACATATATATCGTTTATTATAGCATATTATAGGAGAGGTAGGACTGTTTTTATGTCAAATATTTGTTGATATTTTGTTTGACGTACAAATGTGTCAAATGATTTTCTGATCACATCTATGGAACAGTTAGCATGAACAATTATCATGTTATAACATATATATCGTTTATTATAGCATATTATAGGAGAGGTAGGACTGTTTTTATGTCAAATATTTGTTGATATTTTGTTTGACGTACAAATGTGTCAAATGATTTTCTGATCACATCTATGCAACAGTTAGCATCAACAATTATCATGTTATAACATATATATCGTTTATTATAGCATATTATAGAAGAGGTAGGACTGTTTTTATGTCAAATATTTGTTGATATTTTGTTTGACGTACAAATGTGTCAAATGATTTTCTGATCACATCTATGCAACAGTTAGCATGAACAATTATCATGTTATAACATATATATCGTTTATTATACCATATTATAGGAGAGGTAGGACTGTTTTTATGCCAAATATTTGTTGATATTTTGTTTGACGTACAAATGTGTCAAATGATTTTCTGATCACATCTATGCAACAGTTAGCATGAACAATTATCATGTTATAACATATATATCGTTTATTATAGCATATTATAGGAGAGGTAGGACTGTTTTTATGCCAAATATTTGTTGATATTTTGTTTGACGTACAAATGTGTCAAATGATTTTCTGATCACATCTATGCAACAGTTAGCATGAACAATTATCATGTTGTAACATATATATCGTTTATTATAGCATATTATAGAAGAGGTAGGACTGTTTTTATGTCAAATATTTGTTGATATTTTGTTTGACGTACAAATGTGTCAAATGATTTTCTGATCACATCTATGCAACAGTTAGCATGAACAATTATCATGTTATAACATATATATCGTTTATTACAGTATATTATAGGAGAGGTAGGACTGTTTTTATGTCAAATATTTGTTGATATTTTGTTTGACGTACAAATGTGTCAAATGATTTTCTGATCACATCTATGCAACAGTTAGCATGAACAATTATCATGTTGTAACATATATATCGTTTATTATAGCATATTATAGAAGAGGTAGGACTGTTTTTATGTCAAATATTTGTTGATATTTTGTTTGACGTACAAATGTGTCAAATGATTTTCTGATCACATCTATGCAACAGTTAGCATGAACAATTATCATGTTATAACATATATATCGTTTATTACAGTATATTATAGGAGAGGTAGGACTGTTTTTATGTCAAATATTTGTTGATATTTTGTTTGACGTACAAATGTGTCAAATGATTTTCTGATCACATCTATGCAACAGTTAGCATGAACAATTATCATGTTGTAACATATATATCGTTTATTATAGCATATTATAGAAGAGGTAGGACTGTTTTTATGTCAAATATTTGTTGATATTTTGTTTGACGTACAAATGTGTCAAATGATTTTCTGATCACATCTATGCAACAGTTAGCATGAACAATTATCATGTTATAACATATATATCGTTTATTACAGTATATTATAGGAGAGGTAGGACTGTTTTTATGTCAAATATTTGTTGATATTTTGTTTGACGTACAAATGTGTCAAATGATTTTCTGATCACATCTATGCAACAGTTAGCATGAACAATTATCATGTTGTAACATATATATCGTTTATTATAGCATATTATAGAAGAGGTAGGACTGTTTTTATGTCAAATATTTGTTGATATTTTGTTTGACGTACAAATGTGTCAAATGATTTTCTGATCACATCTATGCAACAGTTAGCATGAACAATTATCATGTTATAACATATATATCGTTTATTACAGTATATTATAGGAGAGGTAGGACTGTTTTTATGTCAAATATTTGTTGATATTTTGTTTGACGTACAAATGTGTCAAATGATTTTCTGATCACATCTATGCAACAGTTAGCATGAACAATTATCATGTTATAACATATATATCGTTTATTACAGTATATTATAGGAGAGGTAGGACTGTTTTTATGTAAAATATTTGTTGATATTTGGTTTGACGTACAAATGTGTCAAATGATTTTCTGATCACATCTATGGAACAGTTAGCATGAACAATTATCATGTTATAACATATATATCGTTTATTATAGCATATTATAGGAGAGGTAGGACTGTTTTTATGTCAAATATTTGTTAATATTTTGTTTGACGTACAAATTTGTCAAATGATTTTCTGATCACATCTATGCAACAGTTAGCATCAACAATTATCATGTTATAACATATATATCGTTTATTATAGCATATTATAGGAGAGGTAGGACTGTTTTTATGTAAAATATTTGTTGATATTTTGTTTGACGTACAAATGTGTCAAATGATTTTCTGATCACATCTATGGAACAGTTAGCATGAACAATTATCATGTTATAACATATATATCGTTTACTATAGCATATTATAGGAGAGGTAGGACTGTTTTTATGTCAAATATTTGTTGATATTTTGTTTGACGTACAAATGTGTCAAATGATTTTCTGATCACATCTATGGAACAGTTAGCATGAACATTATCATGTTATAACATATATATCGTTTATTATAGCATATTATAGGAGAGGTAGGACTGTTTTTATGTCAAATATTTGTTGATATTTTGTTTGACGTACAAAAAATGGATGTGTCAAATGATTTTCTGATCACATCTGTGCAACAGTTAGCATGAACTATTATCATGTCATAACATATATATCGTTTATTACAGTATATTATAGGAGAGGTAGGACTGTTTTTATGTAAAATATTTGTTGATATTTTGTTTGACGTACAAATGTGTCAAATGATTTTCTGATCACATTTATGCAACAGTTAGCATGAACGATTATCAGGTTATAACATATATATATCGTTTATTATAGCATATTATAGGAGAGGTAGGACTGTTTTTATGTCAAATATTTGTTGATATTTTGTTTGACGTACAAATGTGTCAAATGATTTTCTGATCACATCTGTGCAACAGTTAGCATGAACAATTATCATGTTATAACATATATATCGTTTATTATAGCATATTATAGGAGAGGTAGGACTGTTTTTATGCCAAATATTTGTTGATATTTTGTTTGACGTACAAATTTGTCAAATGATTTTCTGATCACATCTATGCAACAGTTAGCATGAACAATTATCATGTTATAACATATATATCGTTTATTATAGCATATTATAGGAGAGGTAGGACTATTTTTATGTGAAATATTTGTTGATATTTTGTTTGACGTACAAATGTGTCAAATGATTTTCTGATCACATCTATGGAACAGTTAGCATGAACAATTATCATGTTATAACATATATATCGTTTATTACAGTATATTATAGGAGAGGTAGGACTGTTTTTAAGTCAAATATTTGTTGATATTTTGTTTGCCGTACAACAAATGGATTTTTCAAATGATTTTCTGATCACATCTGTGCAACAGTTAGCATGAACTATTATGAGGTTATAACATATATATCGTTTATTATACCATATTATAGGAAAGGTAGGACTGTTTTTATGTAAAATATTTGTTGATATTTTGTTTGACGTACAAATGTGTCAAATGATTTTCTGATCACATTTATGCAACAGTTAGCATGAACGATTATCAGGTTATAACATATATATATCGTTTATTATAGCATATTATAGGAGAGGTAGGACTGTTTTTATGTCAAATATTTGTTGATATTTTGTTTGACGTACAAATGTGTCAAATGATTTTCTGATCACATTTGTGCAACAGTTAGCATGAACAATTATCATGTTATAACATATATATCGTTTATTATAGCATATTATAGGAGAGGTAGGACTGTTTTTATGCCAAATATTTGTTGATATTTTGTTTGACGTACAAATGTGTCAAATGATTTTCTGATCACATCTATGCAACAGTTAGCATGAACAATTATCATGTTATAACATATATATCGTTTATTATAGCATATTATAGGAGAGGTAGGACTGTTTTTATGCCAAATATTTGTTGATATTTTGTTTGACGTACAAATGTGTCAAATGATTTTCTGATCACATCTATGCAACAGTTAGCATGAACAATTATCATGTTATAACATATATATCGTTTATTATAGCATATTATAGGAGAGGTAGGACTGTTTTTATGCCAAATATTTGTTGATATTTTGTTTGACGTACAAATGTGTCAAATGATTTTCTGATCACATCTATGCAACAGTTAGCATGAACAATTATCATGTTATAACATATATATCGTTTATTATACCATATTATAGGAGAGGTAGGACTGTTTTTATGTCAAATATTTGTTGATATTTTGTTTGACGTACAAATGTGTCAAATGATTTTCTGATCACATCTATGCAACAGTTAGCATGAACAATTATCATGTTATAACATATATATCGTTTATTATAGCATATTATAGGAGAGGTAGGACTGTTTTTATGCCAAATATTTGTTGATATTTTGTTTGACGTACAAATGTGTCAAATGATTTTCTGATCACATCTATGCAACAGTTAGCATGAACAATTATCATGTTATAACATATATATCGTTTATTATAGCATATTATAGGAGAGGTAGGACTGTTTTTATGCCAAATATTTGTTGATATTTTGTTTGACGTACAAATGTGTCAAATGATTTTCTGATCACATCTATGCAACAGTTAGCATGAACAATTATCATGTTATAACATATATATATATATCGTTTATTATAGCATATTATAGGAGAGGTAGGACTGTTTTTATGCCAAATATTTGTTGATATTTTGTTTGACGTACAAATGTGTCAAATGATTTTCTGATCACATCTATGCAACAGTTAGCATGAACAATTATCATGTTATAACATATATATCGTTTATTACAGTATATTATAGGAGAGGTAGGACTGTTTTTATGCCAAATATTTGTTGATATTTTGTTTGACGTACAAATGTGTCAAATGATTTTCTGATCACATCTATGCAACAGTTAGCATGAACAATTATCATGTTATAACATATATATCGTTTATTATAGCATATTATAGGAGAGGTAGGACTGTTTTTATGCCAAATATTTGTTGATATTTTGTTTGACGTACAAATTTGTCAAATGATTTTCTGATCACATCTATGCAACAGTTAGCATGAACAATTATCATGTTATAACATATATATATCGTTTACTATAGCATATTATAGGAGAGGTAGGACTGTTTTTATGCCAAATATTTGTTGATATTTTGTTTGACGTACAAATTTGTCAAATGATTTTCTGATCATATCTATGCAACAGTTAGCATGAACAATTATCATGTTATAACATATATATCGTTTATTACAGTATATTATAGGAGAGGTAGGACTGTTTTTATGCCAAATATTTGTTGATATTTTGTTTGACGTACAAATTTGTCAAATGATTTTCTGATCACATCTATGCAACAGTTAGCATCAACAATTATCATGTTATAACATATATATCGTTTATTATAGCATATTATAGGAGAGGTAGGACTGTTTTTATGCCAAATATTTGTTGATATTTTGTTTGACGTACAAATGTGTCAAATGATTTTCTGATCACATCTATGGAACAGTTAGCATGAACAATTATCATGTTATAACATATATATATCGTTTACTATAGCATATTATAGGAGAGGTAGGACTGTTTTTATGCCAAATATTTGTTGATATTTTGTTTGACGTACAAATGTGTCAAATGATTTTCTGATCACATCTATGGAACAGTTAGCATGAACAATTATCATGTTATAACATATATATATCGTTTACTATAGCATATTATAGGAGAGGTAGGACTGTTTTTATGCCAAATATTTGTTGATATTTTGTTTGACGTACAAATGTGTCAAATGATTTTCTGATCACATCTATGCAACAGTTAGCATGAACAATTATCATGTTATAACATATATATCGTTTATTATAGCATATTATAGGAGAGGTAGGACTGTTTTTATGCCAAATATTTGTTGATATTTTGTTTGACGTACAAATGTGTCAAATGATTTTCTGATCACATCTGTGCAACAGTTAGCATGAACAATTATCATGTTATAACATATATATCGTTTATTATAGCATATTATAGGAGAGGTAGGACTGTTTTTATGCCAAATATTTGTTGATATTTTGTTTGACGTACAAATGTGTCAAATGATTTTCTGATCACATCTATGCAACAGTTAGCATGAACAATTATCATGTTATAACATATATATATCGTTTACTATAGCATATTATAGGAGAGGTAGGACTGTTTTTATGCCAAATATTTGTTGATATTTTGTTTGACGTACAAATGTGTCAAATGATTTTCTGATCACATCTATGCAACAGTTAGCATGAACAATTATCATGTTATAACATATATATCGTTTATTATAGCATATTATAGGAGAGGTAGGACTGTTTTTATGCCAAATATTTGTTGATATTTTGTTTGACGTACAAATGTGTCAAATGATTTTCTGATCACATCTATGCAACAGTTAGCATGAACAATTATCATGTTATAACATATATATCGTTTATTATAGCATATTATAGGAGAGGTAGGACTGTTTTTATGCCAAATATTTGTTGATATTTTGTTTGACGTACAAATGTGTCAAATGATTTTCTGATCACATCTATGCAACAGTTAGCATGAACAATTATCATGTTATAACATATATATCGTTTATTATAGCATATTATAGGAGAGGTAGGACTGTTTTTATGCCAAATATTTGTGGATATTTTGTTTGACGTACAAATTTGTCAAATGATTTTCTGATCACATCTATGCAACAGTTAGCATGAACAATTATCATGTTATAACATATATATATCGTTTACTATAGCATATTATAGGAGAGGTAGGACTGTTTTTATGCCAAATATTTGTTGATATTTTGTTTGACGTACAAATTTGTCAAATGATTTTCTGATCACATCTATGCAACAGTTAGCATGAACAATTATCATGTTATAACATATATATCGTTTATTACAGTATATTATAGGAGAGGTAGGACTGTTTTTATGCCAAATATTTGTTGATATTTTGTTTGACGTACAAATTTGTCAAATGATTTTCTGATCACGTCTATGCAACAGTTAGCATCAACAATTATCATGTTATAACATATATATCGTTTATTATAGCATATTATAGGAGAGGTAGGACTGTTTTTATGCCAAATATTTGTTGATATTTTGTTTGACGTACAAATTTGTCAAATGATTTTCTGATCACATCTATGGAACAGTTAGCATGAACAATTATCATGTTATAACATATATATCGTTTTTTATAGCATATTATAGGAGAGGTAGGACTGTTTTTATGCCAAATATTTGTTGATATTTTGTTTGACGTACAAATTTGTCAAATGATTTTCTGATCACATCTATGCAACAGTTAGCATCAACAATTATCATGTTATAACATATATATCGTTTATTATAGTATAATATAGGAGAGGTAGGACTATTTTTATGTGAAATATTTGTTGATATTTTGTTTGACGTACAAATGTGTCAAATGATTTTCTGATCACATCTATGGAACAGTTAGCATGAACAATTATCATGTTATAACATATATATCGTTTATTACAGTATATTATAGGAGAGGTAGGACTGTTTTTAAGTCAAATATTTGTTGATATTTTGTTTGCCGTACAACAAATGGATTTTTCAAATGATTTTCTGATCACATCTGTGCAACAGTTAGCATGAACTATTATGAGGTTATAACATATATATCGTTTATTATACCATATTATAGGAAAGTTAGGACTGTTTTTATGTAAAATATTTGTTGATATTTGGTTTGACGTACAAATGTGTCAAATGATTTTCTGATCACATTTATGCAACAGTTAGCATGAACGATTATCATGTTATAACATATATATCGTTTATTATAGCATATTATAGGAGAGGTAGGACTGTTTTTATGTCAAATATTTGTTGATATTTTGTTTGACGTACGACAAATGTGTCAAATGATTTTCTGATCACATCTGTGCAACAGTTAGGATGAACTATTATTTACCGTGTATGCATGATTGAAATATACTAGGAATAGGGATGAAGAGAATGGGACGGAATAAAAAAAAATTATAAATAGTAGCTAATTTATGTAGATGACTACCCCATCTGCTGCCATGCACCTGTACCACAGCTCCGTCTGTGGCTACTCAAAACAAAAAATCAATTGTCGTTACAAAGAGTGGCTATCTCCTAAGCGCTCCGTTTGCCTTCACTGTCAAATTAGAGCCTGCCTTTACGTTTTTTTCGGCCCTGCTCATGCAATACAAAGGGCAGGTAGGCGAGTCTTATCTTATCCCTTCATATCATAATTTCCTAGCACCCTTCTCGTTTCGATTTCCAACCGTCCTTTCTTCTCTGCTCTATCGTTTAGTGCTCGAAAGCACGCTATCAATGTTTAGTAAAATACAGTCATTTCCCATTTCTTTCGTAACTTTCCTCAACTTGCAATTTTCATCTTACTCGATCCATGCAATTAAGTATTTTTGAAGTGAAACTTCATCAGGAATGAATTAAATCTAGTGTATTGAGAAATTGGCTAGTGTTATCCCAAATGACTAAACTAATCATTTCAGTTCTGTGTCACTATTAGTTGAGTGAATTGTACAGGAGCATAAATGAATTGTTACATCCTAATTATTAATGCTGTACAAGCAGTGGTAATGATATGACAAATAAATTTTTCTTAAACAATATAAACTCTACAACAAAAATTACAGCAAATCGAACAAATGCTCCAATAATTATTTTTTTAACATACATAACAAGTATGTATCAGTGGACTAGTTTATGGAATGTAGTCCCCCATCCTTCTTCGATCAGTGCTCTTGCCCTTAAAAGGAGAATACATGCCCTGCCTACCAGATAGGTGGGGCTGGAGTGCCGCCTGCGGTCCGGTCGGTTTCATGGGTCCTTGCGGCTTTGTTCTCGCTATCGTGCTCATTCGAATCCTTAAGACATCTACTTGCTGTTTTTAATTGTATAGAAAGTTCTAAATACGTATACGAATCTCTTTCCAAGGGCTGTAAAATAATAATGAAAGTTAAATCATTAAAAATAACTGTTGTAAAATGAACAACAAGAAAATTATCGTTTATAAGCGGGCATCAATGATCGTTGTTCTTTGGTTGTTACTAATGTACACGACAGTCATGTTATATTTTTTATATATCAAAGATAAAAACCTGTTTAACATTTTGTGATAGAAGTGCCTAATACCAATATTAATTAACAATTTAAGTGTAATGATATAGTATGATAATCATAAAATATTTTAAACGTACCTACCGCAGATTGCTTGAAGGGTATTAGCAAAGCAATCAGACAGGAAAAAAATCATTATAATTTATAGAGAAAGGTGCCCACCTTGCTTTTAAAATGGTTTCAAAGGCCTTACTTTTGACTTATTATGGCAGCTAATAAGCACATATTCAATGATAGTATTATAATTGAAATATGTTTATACAATTTAAAACACGTTTTATTGCGTAATTGAATATAAGCTAACTTCTTTTTTCTCGGGGCAGCACATCCGCCAATTTCATAAACATTTACTCACGTTTTTATTTTATGCCCACCAACTTGCCAGGATGAGTCATCTTTTGAAATTGTTCTCACAGTCCACATTTATTTAATGTGTGAGTATACTAGGCCCAACACTTTCGTTAGTGTAATGCTCAATTCTATTGTGTTTTTGTGACCTAGCAAATCATATTGAAATAGCAAACGAAGATATGTATTCAAATAGGTCTTCCAGTCAGTTGATGCCACATCAAACTAGGAGGATCAGTAGAGTTGAGCTACTGTAGTTGATAGCCAAGTCCTCATCACACATCACTAGCCAATCGAAAACTTCACGGCAAATATAAGGCAGTTGCAACCCACAATATAGTCCACCACTTCAATGGAAGCACTGGACTGGAGTAAGAGCTCGATATATCAAACATGGTAATGCAACAGGTTGAATCCCTTTGCCTGCAATCCATTTGTTGTACTAAAGGACGGAGGACAGAAAACTGACCCGAGACCCCAGTCTGTTCTCTATGCCCACAAAGTCACATGACCAACTACTAAGGAGGTTAAGGCTTCAAAATAATGATTACTGGACTGCAACTAGCCCGTTCACTAGAGGAAACGTTATTCAGAAGAGATAAGAAGACTGGTGAGCCCATTCTCATGTCTTCGGCCAAGTGTTCAGTCAACTCAAACCTAGTTTACTATTCTGTATCATTCCCGAACTCTTACTATACCATACTGTCAAGTTACAAGTGAAACACGACTTGATAAAACGCGGATCAAAGGTTTTTTCTTTTAACTTCATTGGTACTTACAATAACATTAAGAAAATTATGATATGAATTTGTGGGTTTTATTGACTTTACCAGTCGAAATATCTCCTTTGTGTGGTCAAGAAAAGATAAAAATCCGATATGATAGTTTTGACTTAGTGGGTTTCAATTGCAGCCCGACGATATCTTCTCTCACTGAATTTGTATACTCATTTCCCTCCTCACTTTTCTCGTTTCGCCTCACATGATGCCAGCCTATACCTTGTCTATTCTCTTTTGAAGTGCTTATCCTGTTCAAAATCATACAAACAAACTGACGGGGCCACAAATAAGCAAGACAGACCAGTAATAGACCCTTCAGCGTTTTTAAGTACATTAACAGAACGGACCATCCAGACGGAAAATCACATGCTGGTTCCACTTACCCGGTCCATCAATTCCTCTCTCGCGTAATTCCTTCGGGACCCAATCCTTATTTCAAGTGTATTGCCCTCCAAATAAATCCATCTTTGACTCCACATTTATTTATCTCTTTTACTCTTATGGTTATCATTCCCTAGTAAATGGATGTTTGAACGCTAAACCCCTTCAGCTGGGCTCAAGAATTATACATTGTGAGGCCATTAGCCTTTTCCCAATCCCCTCAAAGATATTTTAGAAAATTCTGATAAATTTCCTTTCTTTTTTATAATCGTAAGACTGTCCCCGAATTAACAGTTTAGCTTCTACTTTTCTGGACGGGGTTCAGGCATTAGACCGGATTTGGCATCCTGGTTACTCTTCATACTCAAGTTAGACCTTCATCTACTTCCAGGTTCGTTCAGGATCAGAATATTCAAACTGCATTCCAGTTGAAACCGGAGTTCCTCAGGGTAGTTAATGTTCTGGGCCCGTTTGAGTTGCCTCTGTACTGACTTTCATACCATTATTTTTACCTTATACCTTATAGCTACTTTTACCAATGTCACAACCTTTCCTCCATCCCCTCCATCAGACACAGAAACAATTTATAGCCTCCAATTACTTATTACTTACATTGAGTACAAGTTTCAGGAATGGCTAACAGAAGTTAACGGAGGCAAAAACCACCCTAAACCACCCCCATACTACTTTCTCACAGGATAGGTCCTGCTAACCAGTCCTCTTAGACTCTAAGGAGTGGGGTAAGCCCCACCACACATCACACATATTACTTAGATTACACCAATAATACTAACCTGGAATCGACAAATTTGACTTAAAAGACAAGAACTCAATCGACGGTTAGGACAAGTATACAAATTATTTACAGAAAATCTCACGTCTCAACGAAGGATATTCTCATTTATCAAACCACCATAAGACTATTCAGGACGTGCAGAGTTGAATTCTGGGCCCAGCACAGGTCGAACATCAAACCATCCTTCCACTCCAAAGTTCTGAGAACAATACCTAACGTACCTTCCTTTGTCACCGATAAAACCGTTCATTCTGACAATAATGTAGCCACTATCCTATATCAAAAAGTCCCTGAGTGCAGTTCTCGATATTGTTTTGGTGCTGGGACGGAATATTCTAGTTCTACTCTACCAGAATGATGCCAATAAAACAGGAAAGAAATATGAGGTGGTCTTTATTGGAGAGGCTCTACTTTTAAAAAACGTACTGAGTAATCGTCTTTCTTCTGTATGTATGGAATAGATACTCTGCTAAAATTTTGAAGGATAATTTCACATCGTCTAATAAGCTGCCTGAGTTTTGGTAAAAAAATTTTTTTTTTTCCGGTTTCAATCAATTTTATTAAGATAAAATTACAATCTGCCTTTTATTAGGCAATGAGTAATTCAGATAAATGTCATCATTCATACCATATTTACAATTCATCATTCACTCGCCCATTCATACAATATTTACAAACAGCCCAGAGGCCCCCCAAGTCCACAAGGTTGTCACCTCCCTCGCATGCGAAGGAGGGAGCGGAGTCTTGGGGAGTCCCCCACGCTCCTACGTTAGCCGCGTCACTGGATAAGAGCCAGCGGAGGCTGACCAAGAGCGCAAGAGCCACAGACGCTCAGGACATGATTAGAGAAACTGGCCATTGTCAGAACTCCCACTATCACTTAGTTATAGCAGGTCACGAGGCCGTTTTAATCTCCGAAGAGGATTATAGGGGTGAGTGGTGCAGTGCAATGAGTGTGCTAGGGAATTAGGGTGGTTGGATAGGTTACTATGGAATTTTATGAACTTGGAAGGGATGAGTTCAAGAATATAGGGTATATTCAGATCATTGTGAAGGGTTTTGTTGCTGATGTAATAAGGGGCATTAACTATTGTTCTTAGGACTTTTGATTGAAAGGATTGGATGCGCTTGATGTGCGACTTTTTTGCTGTCCCCTATAGCTCTATTCCGTATGTCCAGATTGGCTTAAGTATAACCTTGTAAATAAGTAGTTTGTTTTCTATTGAGAGGTGGGATGTCCTTGTATGTATTAGATACTCTGCTAAAATTTTTAAGGATAATTTCACATCGTCTAATAAGCTGCCTGAGTTCTGTTAAAAAAAATTAAACCTGTAAAAAGTCGCCCTGGTAACATTTGAGCTTACTCAAGCACAGCTCGTAGAAAAGAATTCAAAAGGGTCACCAAAAAATAACGTTTAGAGATGTGACAGTAACGATCACCCCCAAATTGTATTTTTATATTGAAATTAACAAATAAAATAAGAGTTTTTGATCATAAATACCAAATAGTTATTTCAAAATAATTTAATAAGAAACACACGTTATTGTTTGGTCGTGCATATGTTATATGTTAGACCCCCGACATGGGGAATGTAATGTAAAATTATAATTCTATAATACCGAAAGTAGAGCTTGCCTGGATTTAGCAAGTTAGAAGGTACGAATCCTCTCCATCTTAAGGTGGAGATATACGAGTACAAGCCAGAACCCTTTTGATGGGCAACAAGCTTGGAGCAGGTGTTGAGATCACGTTTCAGATCAGTTCAATAGGAGGTAGTTTTGACACCTAAAACTATAATGCACTGACCAGCAGAAGGGTAAGGATGAAGGTTGTATCTAGGAGGGCTTTATGAATTCATCCAACGTAGACATATCAAATTTTTCGACTCCCTGCAATACCTGACAAACCCGGTGATCAACACGATAACCCCCGCTCCGTTCCCCCATCGATGGCAAGACGCAGTCGAGTCAGGAACGCTTTAGTCTTGTAGTTGTAGGTTTAGTTTTTAGTTTGTTTTTCCCACATTTGTAAACTGAAGGTGAGCCCCATCACCTAGTATTTATACATTGCATTGTAATTTTAACGTCAACCTGATATTGTTATGTAACCCAACCTCCTTCGAATGCATCAGCGCATCGCAGTAAGAGGAGAAATTGTTAAATTGAACTTTTTAATTGCATTGTATATTGTTAAAAATTTTATTAATAAAAGGGTTTAGAAATTAAAAAAAAAAAAGGGGCTTTTTATTTTTAGCCTTTGGAACAAGACCCGTTGTTTGTGATTCTCTACCCTTCTTCAAATGCATGTTGTAATGCTATGCAGGAAAAGGAGCCATAAATCTGTAAATTTGTTTATGTTACTGTTCATTTGTTTGTACAATTTTTTTTTTAATAAAGGGGTTTTGAAAAAAAAAAAACAAAAAAAACAAGACCCAACTTCCTTGGCAGCTCTTCTACAAGGAACTTGAACAAAACGTAAAATTTGACGTACAACTTCAGCAAGAGACCCAAAAGCATCTCTCGGTATTCTTTACGACGATATAAAATATTGAATACAGATAAGAAACGACAAGGCTACCAAAATTCGATTGTAAAAAAAAGTTATTAAGAGCTAATTAATTACTCAATGTCCACCCAATTTCTATGTGTTATTTGAGCCAGGTATCAACTTATTATTTTTCAAAAATCAACAAAACCTAAAAGTAACAACAAAACAAAGACACATTGTTTCAATCTTTTGATGGGGATCACGCTATTGCCTAAAACGGTACTGGATAATTTAATAGTTAATAATAGATACAATTAGTAACAGGATTCTTATTGTATTGAATTCTACATCTATAATATATAAATCAGAAAAGTGTGTGGCTGTAGAATTTCACATGAAACAACTTAAACAAAAATACTGCACGGTCGCACACCCACCCCTTTTTGTGATTGTCCAATTTATGACAGATTTATGGCTCCTTTTCCTGCATAGCATACAACATGCATTTGAAGAAGGGTAGAATTACAAACAACGGGTCTTGTTCCAAAGGCTAAAAAGCCCTCCTTTTTTTTTTTTTTTTTTATTTCTAAACCCCTTCATTAATAAAATTTTTATTGGTTATTGACCAATCCTGTCAATCACCCAAATTTATTAAACTGTAACAATTTAATTGCGATCGTAATTCTGGTTTATAGACTGCTAAAGGGGTCAAATTTGACGTACAACTTCAACAAGAGACCCAAAAGATCTCTCGGTATTCTTTACGACGATATAAAATATTGAGTACTGATAAGAAACGACAAGCCTACCAAAATTTTGATTGATTTTCTTTACAAGATGCAATATTTATCAAATAACTCATGTTGTTTTAAATACATCGGAAGTCGTCATGTTATATCGTTGCAGTTTTTAGATGGCTTCCCGACGCTAGGACGTAGGTGGCAAGTCTTTGCAAGTTACAGAGAGCAATAAAAAAAAAAAATTCAGGTTGTTTCAGTGTGGGAAAATAATTAAAGGGTAGCGACTCAAAGCCGATATAACTCAAGCCGGCTGAAAGGTGAAATATCTTGGTCACAATTTACTTTTAAAACAGGCGGACAATGGTTCGTTATGTAAAATGCGGAATGAATCTTTTTCAACTGGATTTATTCGGAGAGTGTAAGAATTTACATGGATCCGGTCGTGAGATTAGAGAGTTTCACCGATAGATTTATGAAGGGGCGGGCAGTTGAAGTGTGATTTGCCCACGACGGCCTTACGAATCCGGGCTTAAATCATCCAGCCGAGCTGCCAACACCGCATCGCACATCTGTTAGGCCCTCGGCCGGCTTGTCCGCTGTCGTCTGCTTGAATCTATTTTTGGCAACCGATAAATATATATCGATAGGTGATTATGATAATCGATAGGCGGCTATTATTCGACGCTGAGGTAATGCCCGCCCGACAGCTCAGGCCCGCTTGATAAATACCCTACAGGTTAGTGTATTTACAGCAGTGGAGTTGAGGGACGTTCTTCCCTTGGCCTTCTGTCGCCAAGACCGAAAGTAGAGGCTCAACTTTTAAACAGGTACGTGGCGATCGTCACGTATGTCTGTATCTAATTAATCACATAACAGTACTAATTAAAAAAATAACTCACAATAATGTCATAATTATGACAGTGACCGGTTCTAAATTTCCAGCCTTGGAGATTTGAATGCACAATACGGACACGTCTTCTGCAGAGTGTGTACATAGGGCTGCTTGAATTTACCTGAGCACAGTGAATAGGGCTCAGTGTGTTTGGTTGAAGCACAAATGTTGTTTTGTAAATACCTAGTAACTGGGAGTCTGGTCATTGATCAGTTTTCGCCCCTCATGTCCTGAGCGTCTGCGGCTCTCACGGTTTCTTTCAGCCTCCACTGCCATAGTGGTTATACGGCTGGAGGTATAGTATGGGGTTTCTCCCAAATCCCTTGCCTTGTTTTCCATACGAATATTATTATAATAGCCATACGAAGGGGGCAATTCCGCGTGCGTCTAGGCTATCTAAATATGCCTATATTCAATGAATGCATGTTGTAAAAATGGTATGAATGAGAGAGTGAATGCAAATTTGTGAATATGGTATGAATGATATAGTTTGTCATGATTATCTCTCTTTGTAACTATTCCTGTCTTAATTACCAATACCTAAGCAAGTATTCGGGTCGGCCTTTTTGTCACATCTTTGAACACTCAAGACAGGTCATCTACGGTTAAGTCAAGGTACATGAATTACCGGTGCGGCACCTATCCTACAATGTGTACGGTTTATGCCTATCGATCTAAAGTTTTAAAGATATATTAAAATACGCAGTTATCACTGACTATATTTATATTAAGATATGGTAACGGAAGGTATGTGAAGAAAATTGAAAACTAGTTTTTCAAGAAGCTATGTAAGATTTATTTTTTTATGGTTAAGGCAAGAAAAAAGACAGTGACGCAAAGGTTTTTATTTTGGTCAGCATTGTAGCTTTTTATTTTTTTTATTTAAAAGACACTTGTTGAAAACACGATTTTCAGTGTCCGGGATGTCTTAGTGGGATATACAGTAATCCCTCAATATTCACCGGTTTGACATCCACATCCGCGAGTTTTGATACTGCGCAAATATAAAAATGTGAAAGAATTCTACGTTTGAAAATTTTGTAATTGACTATATGTGGATTTAAAAAATCAAAAACTCCCCAAAAAAACAATTGCAAGCATGTGAGGTACAGTAAGAATATTGTAGGTACTTATTATGTTTTCAGTGTATGCAAGAACACATGTCTACGGGAACTGGCATTTACTGTTATTCATAGCAAAACTGTTTTAACGAGAATTGTAAGAATACAATTGAGGTCCCTTTTTCGAAGTTTCGAAGAAGGAAATCGAGGCCACGTCGATAGGTTTAAGTTCAAAAGGCACAAACACTATCAGCCAAATAATTACAGATAACATGTTGTTTTTTACCACCTAAAGGCAAAAATTAATTTAAACTTACAAATGCATTCATGCATATGTAAATAATACACGTACTGTAATTAAAAAAACATACATTTAAAACAAATCGCATGTGTTTTTGTCTTAGTTCGCCACTAAAAAACGAAACCCCCCTTATATACACAGGACGATGGACTTCCAGATCCACATCCAATCCTTACAATCAAAAGCCCTGAGAACAATAGTAAATGCCCCTTACTACGTCAGCAACAAAACCCTTCATAACGATCTTAATATACCCTACATTCTTGAACTCATCCCTTTGAAGTTCATAAAATTCCATAGTAACCTATCCAACCACTGTAATTCCCTAGCATAGTCATTACACTCCGCCACTCATCCCTACCATCCTCCTCGGATACTATAACGGCAGTGGCCTCGTAACCTGCTGTAAATACTTGACAGTGGGAGTCAGGCAATGGCCAGTTTCTCCAATGAGTGTCTGTGGCTCTCTCGCTCTTGGTCATTTCGCGCTGGCTTTTATCCAGTGACGCGGCTGCCGAGGAGCTTCGGGGACATCCCAAGAGAGGTCTCTGGGCTGTTTGTAAATACTGTATGGATGAGCGAGTGAATGAAAATTGTAAATATGGTATGAATGAGATCATTTATCACAATTACTTATTGCCCATTGAGGCAGATTGTAATTTTATCATAGTAGAGTTATTAATGAAAAAAAAAAGTTAAGTGCTTTGTAACGCAAATTAATTTTAATTAAACGATATATTTATTTTTTTATAATTAATATAAAACAATAAAATGCTATAAAGAACAATGTGGACCAAGATTTTTTTCACCGATAAATGCTAACACTTATAGTAATTAATTAATTATAAGATGAAAGAGACATTTAAGAATAATATATTAAACTGCTTATGATTATATATATTTTAGGATGCTGTAGCACAATTAAAATAAAACATGTTTGGATCTCTTGAGGATATAAAATTAGAATAATTTCTTATTTCTTTAATTAGTGGGTTTGTGGAATTTAAATAATAAATTTTAGTTTGAGTGGGAAAGAATTGTGAGAGATTTATTTTGAATAATTTGAGTTTTATTTACATTTTGTTTATTGGTGAAGCTTGGCACCCGTATTAGTATTGATCGAATTACGGATTAGTACAAGATTAATATATTTTTTAGAGAAAGCTCGGGGTTTTCAGATTTTAATTTGACTTTCTGGGTAGAAGTTAAATTTCTGTTTCGGTGTATTCCTTGTTATCGTAAAGTATTTCTGAATTTATCACCGATTAAAATTTTGTTAGTTCCATTATGAATTGAATTTTATTTAATGAATGGAACTATCGTTCAAATGAATGTTACGCGTCCATAATATTGTTATCAGCATCGTTTCGTAATAAAATGCAAACTTTTCGTTGATATTATTTCTTTAGAACATTGTCGTTATTGTTTATGTTGATAAATTTGGTCCAATAGACAGGTGGTTCGAGCACATATCATAAAATTATTTTGGCTTTAATCTATGGACTTGCCTATTCCAAACGAGTTGCTGGATGACTGTCCTCGAATTCACAAGCCGAGAATTCTGCAGTTATTTTTAGAATAGCCTTTGGCGTCATTGATCTTCACTTACTTTTCTAGCTGCTGATCCCAGGTTTGGATTCCGAGCTTTTACTGTTTTGATAGATCATAAAAAGTGATCATAAAATAAAACTTATTTCATTAAAAACAAAATAAAAAAGCTGTTTATTGGTAAAGCAACCCATATTAGTATTGAACAAATTACGGATTAGTACAAGATTAATATATTTTTTAGAGAAAGCTTGGGTTTTTCAGATTTTGATTTGACCTGCTGGGTAGAAGTTAATTTTCTGTCTCGCTGTATTCCTTGTTATCGTAAAGTCATTGCAAAAACATTCTAAAAAATATTAACTCTAAAAAAAATTTTTTTTAATGCAAATTCAACCACCGGAAATATCGGTGGGAAACTTAGTTTTTACCCTCATCCCCTGATCAGTCCTCTTGTCCTTAAAATGAGAATTTATCTCCTGCCAACCGGACGGACTCGGGAGCCCCCTGCGTTCTGTTCGTCCTCAGGGGTGGCGGGTGCTTTGTGCTCGCTACCGTGCTCAATCGGATCCATAAGATATATATTGGCTGTTTTTAATAGCATAATAACCCCTAGATACGTTAAATCTCTTTCTAAGCGCTATAAGTCAAAAAATCACTGTTGTAAAATCAAAAAAACAGGAAAATGGTCGTGTATAAGCGGGGATCAATCCCATTTTTGGTTGACATGCATTAAAACAAAAAAAAAACCTTTTTTTAAGGCACGTAAACCACAGAGTTATTCATTCCACAAGTACATGATAACCTGAACTTTGTCAATCTACATTATCAGTGGCATACAATTGATAACGTAAACCATATTTTACTTTTCAATTAGGAATGTTGTGAATTGACAAAAAAAATATATTGTAGTGCGGATGAATCCCAATCAAGAGAAATTAGAAGTTAGAATCTTAATGATATTCTTATCGATAAAACTCAAACAAAGGCACGTTTATATCTATAGTGTATGAAAATTAATTTTTTAAAAAGCCTCTCCAAAAATATTTTTTTGATATTACGTCAACAGACAACAGACAACTATTAAGGAATCTTCAGGGCTACAATTCTTACAACTATATATTCTCCCTTATTGGGCAATAAGTAATTGTGATAAATGATTTCATTAATATTTACAATTTCCATTCACTTGCTCATTCATACAATATTAACAAACAGCTCAGAGACATCCTAAATCCACATGGTCCAACTCCCTTGCATACGAGAGAGGAAGCAGAGTCTTGGGAAGTCCCCCACGCTCCTCCGCCGTGACACCGAATACGAGCCAGTGGAGGCTGACCAAGAGCCACAGACGATCATGACATGACAGGACATGATTGGAGATACTGGTCTTCACTGTCACGTATTTATAGCAGGTCACGAGGCCACTGCCGTTTTAGTCTCCGAGGAGGATTGTAGGGATGAGTGGCGCAGTATAACGACTGTGTTGGTTGATTAGGGGGTTGGATAGGTTACTATGGAATTTTATAAACTTGGAAGGGATGAGTTCAAGAATGTAAAACTTCTAACAAAATACATACAAAACAATTGTATGTGAAATGTGCGCCTATATGTACAAAACAATTGTTTACACGTTTTTTGTTCTAATTTTAGTCCTGAGGACGCCTGAATAGGCTTAACGTCAACTATTGATGTAATCTTGACTATAAAACATATTTTGGGAGAGGCTTCTAGCTATTTTTTTTGCAAAACGCATTTTCTGTTTGTGTTAAAGTTAGCTAAAGCGGTTTCACATATTTTTTCATGCTTATTGTATTTTCACCAACGTATAATCAGTATACATCACTCTTGCAACGCTTTCGTAGTATATACTTTGTTTTACTTTTCAACCTTTGTTTATTAATTCAAAACTGCGACTAGCATCACAACTAGCGAATGTTATAAAATTCCATGTCTTAGATGATGGGAGAGGACATTTTGTGATACCTCTCGAAGATATATTATTCTTATTAATATAACGTTTTTCATGTGGTATTGGGTATCGGCGCAGTTAGTTATGAAACTTTCTGAATAATCTTCTAATACTGTTCGCAGATGAGCGAAGGTGAGTTTATCAGTCTTATATACAATAAATTTTGTTCTTTTTAAAACCATTGGTGAAGTTTCTGGTGATGACATTACGCCGGTAATTTGTTAGTGGCTGGTTACACTTAATGCACTTAAATACGCATACGATAGCATGTAGACATATTGCCGGTAAAATGCGGAGGTGGTAGATCCGGGCTGGTGACTAAGAAATTCTCGCCCTAATGACCTGTAATAATCACTTGTGGCATGAGTGAACGTTTAAATGTTGATTTATAAAAGATGGCTTCTAATGGAGGAATTAGAAGCTTAAATGGAACCGTAGATTAATTTCGAGAAGCGATAAATCCAAGCGGTCAAGCCTACCATTTTTATTTTGCTTTTCTTATTTTAGCTTCTCCAGCTGTCTCCTTTTGTTCTGGACAATTATCAACTCAGATTCATTTGTTGTACCCTTTGTAGGAGGCACCGCTTCGGACAGCATAAATATATCTTCAAAGGTAATATAAACAATGATGAAATATTTTTTTTCCAGTTCCATTTGCATCCAGAATGGACTGTTCCAAAGTCCTAGGTTATAAATAGGAGGTGAGGTGCTACCGTTTAATCTAATCGCTAATTGGTGGAGAAAATATTTGAATAAATCCATAGTCATTGGCTACTCCATCCCTATTCTAATAGATCAGTTTTTTAATCAGAGCGTGTAGCTCAATGAAAGGTTTCTATTTGTTACGACCATTTAAATATCGTTCTGCATCAATTCTAGTTATGGATGCATATGTAGCATCGTAAAGCTCTCCTAAAAAAAAAAAAATCACTTCATTATCATCATAATTTTTTTTTTCAAGACCTTTCCAGTTCTCCCACATCTAGAGAGAAATGTAGGTTCAAAACACTGGATTCGATGACCTGAAAAGTTCTACAACTACACCCATGTAAATTATAACTTCAATTACTCAAAACCTACAAAAGTAGAAATGCAAAAACCAAGAAAGATAATTTATTTTTCTTCCATATCCGAAAATAAGAGGAATAGGCCATTAGGGTAGCATACCCTCAAATGATACATCCACAAACGCACAAAACATATATTGTTAGAATAACGTTAGCCTAATTGAGTTTCCATCTACTTATTACCCAATGAGGCAGATTTTAATTTTATCACAATAGAGTTGTTTTTATTAGTATCATTATTATTATTATGATAAGTGATTACCACATTAACACTTTTAAAACAAATGCAGTGTACACGTATATGCAGACTCAGTGAACAAAGGATGTATTATTTTATTTGTTATTTCTGAGCGAAATTGTAAATTATGTAAATAATAAAATGTAAAAAAAATAAAAATATCTAGTAAGCAAAATATCAAAAAATCTATTGTGATGACAAATACTAACTAAGCTAATGATCCACTATGATTAAGAATATTTAACAATTATTGGGCATTTCGTTGAATCTGAACACTGTCAATGATAAATTATCCCAAGTTTTTGTCCAGGCTATTTCTACTAGACTAGAAATATTCTACAGAAATTCTTCTTGACGAACGAACAGAATTTCGAAAAACAATATGAACGACTTACTATAAATCAATGAATTTTAACAGTTGAGACTATGTAAATGTAGATTCAATTTTGTTGGAAGGTTGGTTGTGGGCTACTCATAATAATAAGTGCGCACCTCTCTCTGGCTAATAATTAATTTTTTTAGGTAATTTAAAACAATAAAAACAACTTTACAACTAATAATAAGATACATCTAAAAGTTTAACGAGTCCCGTTAAATAACAAATTCTCCGCTGTGAACATAGTAGTATCAGCAACAATTTAAAAATTGTTGTAATTTTAAATATTGTGTTACCTTAAAATTTTCCAATATTTAAAATCTAAATATTTATCTAAAAAATCGCCTATTACCAAAATGAACTACACAGATAAATTCTAAAACTGTTCGAAAGAAAGTAATCATAGCTACCTTATAATTAAATTGATGGGAATTTGAAGTTTTAATATTTAATAACTAAAATAAAAAGTTGAAGTAATGTGCCCTACTGAAACCTACGCAATATAAATTCAAAACGTTACCAAGGGAACATCATTTATTCTGTTTGTCCGTTTGAGTGTCTGTTGATTTCTTTTTGTTCTGATAAGTAGAAATGAAATATTGAATACAGGTAACAAGATCTTAGTGGCCCGATGATTGGAAAAATATTACTTATACTATACAAATTATTAAAGAATATTAAAAATACATTTTCTTTTCAAGGGCATAGGGGAATCGAATGGAATGTATGGACATCATAATTAAAAGTGTTTGTCAGGACTATTATTACAATAAACTCTAGCATTATGTTCAAAATAACGCTCAAACAGAAAGATTGATATTTGTATTAAAATGAGTGTACAAAAAAAACAAACTTGATGCCTCTCCTAAAATGTCCTTTATTATTAATACTGCATCAATATTCGATGTTTCGCCTTTCTCAGGCGAGGCATTCTCAGGCCTACAGCTCTTATAAAAAAAAAAAATTTGCATTTACAGAAGACAACTAAATACAAAAACACTTGATTTGTTCTATAATAAGATTGGATAAAACAAACCATTTGTGAATATCACAAAGCTCTTGTTAATTCATTGTCATATACCAAGTTGGTAACATTTCTGCAAAGATAAATGAAAATATTATATTGAGCATTATTATACTAAAGAGTTAATACAAAAATCATTTAGAAAAGAAATATGAAACACGTGTATGAACAATTTAGAATGAAAGAGATTACTTGTATTCCTCATAAGGAACACAGACCTTATTGTGTTGGGGAAGTTTATATAATTATTGAAGAAAATTAAAAGTTAGCCCCCTGAAGTTAGTAGCCTGAAACTACACTATATCATAAAAATCATAATTAGCAAACTTTATTTATAATATATCAACAATACTGTGTGTGCAGCTTTTTTGCAACCTCTTTTTGACCTTAGACATAGAATATTGCTTGGAAGTTCCGAAAATATAATGCGAAAAAAATTAAGTGTCGTTTAGTAATTGACTACAGCAGTCAATAACGATTTGGAAACACCTTTCCCAACATACTAATGTTTTTTTTTATCTACTAAGACATATGTTTTTCAAAATTATCTAAGTAAGTTTATATACCTCAAATTCAATAACCAGTGTCTGTTTAATCATTGTTGATTCAATAAAGTTAACATAAAATACTTTTAAATTTCTTTACCGTAAAGGTAGATATATAAAGGTATTAAATATGTTATTATAAACAACAACTTTCTTAGGTTTGTTATTATTGTTTATTAAATTTCTTAATTTTGGTATTAATTTGTTTGAATATATTATTTGTATTTTGTTACTTTTAAGCACTCATAAATTGCTTCTTTAACGTTATTTAACATGTTTCCAAATTGTAGTCCTGACGATGCCAGAAAATGCTAAACTTCTTAAATGATACATTGTCATCAAAATATTTTAAAGAGACTACCCAAAATATATGCACATTTTTATGTCCCTTTTTTAAAGTATACATACCTTTGAAAATAACATCATACTTTTTATTTATTTTTTGTCTACTGTGATCGTTACCCATTACGAGCTCTTTCATGTGCCCAAGAGCACAGTTTTTGTTGTTAACTGTGATGTGGCTTTATTCATCATACATAACTGAAGTGTCATGGTAGCTCTTAGCAATAAAAAAAAAAAGGGGATATTAATTAGGTAATCCTGTAACCATTAAAGCCGTGCTCATTATAGTCCCAAAAAGGACGTAGAGGGTTCAATGCTTCACAGGAATGTACTGGTACATGACCAACCGGTTGTTCATATTAAAGCATATGTGATGCGGTCAGCACTCCAGCAATATTGTTCATCCCAGATGTTCTCGGAAATGGTTAAACAATGCCTTTTAAATATAAAATTCTACTATACTGTACTACATTACTGTATTCAATTTTAGCTTTGAGTGTACGAATTTTTCGTAATATCGGCTTAGTCAATGAAACGAGGAATTTATAAACGACGTTTACACATACTATGGAGGTGCATTGTATGAGTTGGAAGTGGATTAAACAGAACCATTCGTTCAAAAGTGAATTTGATGGAAATCATTGATCAACCTAAGCCGATATACCAACAAATACATCAAATCTAATATGTTACTATACAATGTATACTTATTGTAACAATATGTTTACAAAAGAATATTTTTGAGAAACTACCCCAAATCTTATTATGTTGCAATATGATGCATTATATGTGCACGTGATCGTTTGGGTATGGTATTTTTATTATAAATACAAAAAATTATTTTTTTAGAATGTTCTTTATTTGTAAAATTACAATTTGCTTACCCGGCATTAATAATTATTATAGAGCTTATTCATACGTAGCTTATACACATGTTACAACATGTACAGTTCACACTCGTACATACATACTCGTATGTACATACAAAATCTACTCGAAGCTCTCATACCCACTTCAAAAGTGTCGTAAGAAGCCTGCGCAACTTAAAATATTTTTTCCAAATTAACATTTAGTGTATTATGTATCTACTTTTTATCACACCATTGATTCAATAACACTTCCTTTTAATTAATTACAATCAATATCATATCATAAATAGTCGGTCCAAGGACCAGTGGGCAAGTCGCTTCTTTTTCATTACATCAAACCATTTTTGTGTATGTCGAGCAACAATATTGAGTTCACTTCTTCGCCAGGGATGTGAGTTTCTTAATTATTTATTACATTATTGAGAAATAAATAACTCATTTTATTTATAGAGCACATCGGTTTGATTAAAAATCTCGCTGAGAACAATGAAAATTAGTTTCAGCAACGCGTACAACTATTTGTCTATAGCTAAAATATTAATAAAAGACTATTTGAGTCTGTTTGGTAAGTGATTCTGAAATCTATAAGTTAATTTTAAAGTAAACTTATTACTTATGTTAAAGCAATAAGACTTTTTTTATTACTATATACTAACTGAAATATATGCTGCGAGATCCGGTCGTTGACTATACCTTTATTATTTAATAGAATGGATCATTATTAAAACAGCAAACCAGCAATTTTTAGAGCACAGAAACCTGTGTGGAGAAACGGACGATATCATTTTTCACTGTAGCAAAATATAAACATTTTGAATGTGGACTAAACAGCGTCGGGAGCGTAGAGTTTTCCACAGGAAGCTCTAATTGCGGTGAGTGAGTCTACAATCAAGCAAGGAATGATGCCAGCGCGATGAAAGTGGGACGATTATTCTGTTCATTATTATATGACGAAGTGTCGGTCATTAACTCTGTATATATGTACTGAAGGTAGTGTGTGTACCGGCTTCAAATGAGGACAATGATCCTTCAAGAAATATACTGTAGAAAACTAAGAGGATCCCTTATGGGAATTTCAGTATTTAGTGAACGAAACAGAGGGATCACTTTATTTGGTATTTATAGACAAATATCTGCTGAGAAGGGTCTTTGGGTGAAACTCTGTAAAATATATATAGAGTGTGCCTAAAAAAAGGAATACCGTTCCAAAGTCAACTGTATTTTTTTATGATCTTTAAGGACTTTTTAATTTTTATAGCGGACGAGTTCAATGAGGTATTAAGTGGCTATGAGTTGATCTGAAAAATATATAATTAACTATGTGCTATTACTACTATAGTACATACCTTGAAGATTTTTATATATTTTTTACTACTTTTTTGTAAGCAGTGCTTACGCTTGAAGCCACTTGTATACAAAGTCGAGCGATTGTCTGTAGCTGTGTACAGGGACTGACTATAGACATGTTGACAGAAAATGTGCGGTTGTATGTTCAACCCCCGACATGGAGAATGTAGTGTAAAATTATAAAGTACTGTTAAGCAACAGAGATTGTAAAGGTGGGACTAAGTCCGACTGTCATAAACAGCTAAGAGTCGGCTGGCCCCCTGTCTTGGGTGTGGGCCGATTACCCCGATGGAAGGCAAGGGTGCCCCATCTGTTGTGGAGTGTCATTTAAGGGCTGGAGAATTTTGCAGTTTAGAACTCTTCTTTTCCTGTCGTGAAAGTGCCAGAAGGGATATGGGACTCATCAGCTAAGGTGGGCCGAGAGTAGTGTGCGTAACCCATTCACAAGATGGTGTCATACACGAACACAAAGGGCCACAAAGAAAACAACCTTCTGTTGAAGAGAGAGAGACACGGGCCAAGACGAGAGGATACATACTTCGGGACTTCCTTAGCAGCTCTGGTTTGGAGAGGATTTCCCTAGCAGCTGTCCCCGGAGCGGGTCTGCTGTTTGCTAGCTGAGGACTGGTCTCAGGCAGACGTCTGAGGCGCTGAGGTTTTCACTTTGACCCATATCTTGATTTTGAAACATCGATGTATTTCAGTAAGAGATAAGTTTTATAGTTAAACTAGTATGGTCTCTGTAATATTCCTATAATTTAAATTCAATCAAGGTACATATTCTTTCAGTGAAACATTAGTAATAAAATATAGTATACAAATTTCTATTTTATATAAATTTATTTTAAGTTAATTTATTAAGTTAAGTTAGTTTGGGTTTAGATCCCAATAAGCACAAGAGGAAATTATTCGAGTAAAGTATAATTTGAAGTATAAGTTCACGCGAATACGCGTCCCTACAGTTCACAACAGTTTGCCGCTAAGTCAGGTAAATATATAAACGTATATACAGAGTGTCCCAGAATTATCGCAATATTTTATTTAAATAGAAAACACACTTTTTAGTATTTTTGTAGTTATTTTTTTTTTGAATTATAAAGTAAATAGGATACAGTTATTTATGGAATAACACATCGGGCAGATGGCCTCCACGACTTTGCTGGCACATACGCACTCTTTTGTCGAAATTTTCCATGACCATTTGGCATAAATGTGGTCGAATTTCTCTTTGATGCAGCGTTGAATTTCCTATTTTAATGCACGGGTGGATGTGGGATTGTTGACATACACCTTTGACTTCAAATAACCCCATAAAAAGAAATCTAAAGGCGTTAAATCACACGATCTAGGGGGCCAATTCTGATCACCGAAACGAGAGAGTACACGACCTTCAATTGTTGTGTTAACTGAATTTTGTACGCATGGAGACCCAGATATTTAGTGAGTATACGCTGTAGAGAGGTTCTTGAAATTTGCAATTCTTGTCTGCGCCGGATTAATGTTCTTGGATTTTCAACACTCTCACGAACTGCTTCGATATTGACATTTGAACGGCTTGTTTTTGGACGACCAGTATGTTTAGTATCTTTAACTGATCCAGTCTCCCTAAATTTTTCAATTAATCTCTTCACAGTTGATTTAGTCAAAACACTATTCCGACCATATTTTGTATGAAATTTTCTATATAATATAAATACTTATAAACTTATTATTTTTGAGATAATGTTCAACAATAAAGACACGTTGTTCTATCGTGTAACGCTCCATTTTTACTAACCCTAAACTGTCAGCCAAATTGTTTTTTTTTAGGGTTGCCAGCACATTACCACACAAATGACGGCAAATTAAAATCTTGCGTTAATTCTGGGACACCCTTTATGTGTCCTTAGAAAAGATACATCATTTTTATATTACCTTACAGTTTAATTTATTCGGATGCAGTTGAATATCAGATGGATTAGTGTATCGATACGCAGGTGTAATCCGTCAATATTCAATAGAAACATCTCTCATTCACCGCACGTACCAGTATATAGACAGTCTAGAGACTTTGTCGCGTGTACAAACTTGATTGCCTTGTTCCTAGTTAGTTACTAAATATGGGTGACCTTGTTGTCGTGCCTTGAGCAGTGATAAACATGGACAGTGAAAAAAATCGATATAACCTTTTGCAATTCTCTTCCGAGTTTGCAATTAGAAACAAAAAATAGATTTAGAGAAATGATTTTATTATTCGGGATTAATAGCTTGGCACATGAAAATCTTCAATAAATCGCAACACTTTCTCTATAGGCCACATTGATAAGAAAAAACATCTTTAGATACGAAAATCTCTTGATTTCGTATACAAGTGTGTAAAAGGTCTTAGGTCTTCAGTTTTTACGTTGGGGTGGGGGCCTCATTAGCCAAAACCACTTAACTTGTCATTTTCCCACACAGAGCTTAGTGTAAAGAAAATGCTAGTTGATTTGGAGGAGGTTGCGAGAACACCTCAGCCTTAGTCGTCGCCCTGAGTTGTCGGGGTTTATGAAGCACGGATTAGGATGGCCAGGAATGCGGGAAAGGAAGTTCTTGCAGCGGGAGGTTTCCAGTTCTTGGATGAATGGGATGTTGAGATCAGAAGGTATGGTTGCTGGCATAGAAGGGAGCATTGGATCTTGTAGAAGTAAATACATACTACCATTCAATACTTACAGTTCCGCATTTACTCACTCATTCATATAATACATACAAATACATGCAGCCCAGATGCCACCCAACTTCTCGTGTCTCCTCCCACGAATGCGAAGGGTGGTACCAAGTACGGCTTCTCGGCGTGATAGCTGTTCCTTGGATTGTTTCCGTTGTGTGTCAAGTACAATATATTGCAAGGAAGCAGTAGGCGTTGCATTTCATACCAGAGTATTTATTGCGTAGATTGTAGTTTTTCTTCTTTCTGTCGACGTCGTAGCTGCAATATTGTCCTTTCAAGCTATCACTGACCTTGTAATTTGCCGGTTGTCTTTGTTGTCGGGGTGTTCATATTGCGATTTCAAAGGTTGAGAGGTAATCTGCTAGAGCCACCTACCAGCTACGAGAGAACTTTGGTGAATTATATACCTTCGAAAGTAAAGTATAGATTTAATTTAAATAATTTTTTTAAATAGTTATAAACTATTTCCTACGGTGCAGTGTAGAAGATATCACAAGCTCCTTGACCATGATGAATAGTTCAGCTATAATCGATAAAATATCATCTTTAAAAGAGCGAATATTGCAGTTGTAGTTATAAACCATTTCTTACGTTGTAGTGTATAGAATCATGTTAGGTGATAATAAGAAATTATGGGGGGTCATGACCAACTCCAAAGGATGTGCTATAGAGAAGTTTGTTTTTCTCAAATAGAATTATATTAATATGTGGGACATTATGCTAACTAAGTGGACTTAGAATAATCTACAGCTCTTGGAATCTTGATGAGTCAAAATTATCATAATGAATAAGCGTTAATTACGCTACCATCCTAATTATGTATAATGTTTTTTTAATGCTTATAAACACCATCCGTCCCCCGTGGCAATTCCTAGCTAAGAACACAAAATTATAAAGGTTGTTTGTTTGGTATATTATTAAGCTATTCGTACACGTGTGTTTTTAGAGTAATGTTGTTTTTTTATTTTAAAAAAACAAAGAGTCCGAGCTATGGAAAGCTTTAGAGTAACCGCGATGAAGCTCCTGGTGTCTCTTAAAACTATCTATATGACGAATTAATCCGTAAGTACAAATCTAATTTTCCTTTCTACGACCGAAAGAGCCCATTAATTGTAGTTTGCATACATCTTTCTCAGTCTTATGAGAAAATATAATGTAACCAGTGTGTGGTGAATGATCTAGTTGGTCACTCTGGACAGTCTTTGGCAATTGTGTTCAAAGCCAAAATTAGACGTTGATCTCAAATTAGACACCATTACTCTAGTCTTGATTTCCACCGGAATGTCCTTGCCACCGTTACCACTGATAGTTGTTAGCTATTATAATAGGTAAATATATTGAACATTTCAAATACATAGGGCCGATCTATAATACCTCTACCGCTCTGTTGATATGACTGATACACAACTTGTTGAATCCACAACCAAATGGAGAGTTGATACTGCCTTTCTTTCTCAACCATTTGCTATAGACTGAATACGTGTCATTAATTTCCTCCGAAAGACACATGGTCCCATTGTTCGCTCGGCACATGGAAGCAGCCATTCAAACGTTAATTTGTAGCGTTAATATTGTCTAGAGTAGTTTATAAACTGCAGAAATATTATTCAACCTTTCTTCAGCATGCTGTCAAACCTTTTTTATGTGTGGAGCAGATGCTCCAGTTTTTGGACAAGGATGAAATGTTGGATTATGTTCATAAAATGATTGTCTCCATGCTTGTGAACCTCGTCCAAAAGGCCAATGAACCCTAAGGAATAATATTTTTTTAATTCGACAAGTGATTCATACTCGCACAGTGCCTCAAAACCATCGTAACCTTGACGAGGTAAGTGAACTTCTACGCCAATTTAATCACCCCCCCCCCCCCCACGTCCCGGAAGTTCCGGAAGTTCTGCAGAACAATGCTGACATCGGTAGCCTTCTGTCGACAAGTTTTCCTCGTAGTACTACAGGAATCTGAATTTTCCTTGAAGAGATATCCGCTCTGATTGGCTTTTTGGTGACGGCAATTTCTGCGGATTAAATTGCGCACTTCAAGAATATTCTCCAACTGGTACATCTGAGCTCGTCTCTTTGTTGGCAGATTTCAGTTGTTTCTTATGTTCTTATGGAAATGAGCACATGATGTGCCCATCATCAAATTATGTGTTGCGAGGATCAGGTTCCATTGTCCTACTACTTTCTCCGTACCATTATTAAACACTTTATTCACTTGATTCCATTAAGTATCTAGGTCGCAGACTGTGACATCTTTGATTTTCATTTCAAAGGTTGTGTTCACTTCCTGTTTTTGTTTAGAGTTGGACGTTTTTTAACCAAGAATATCCGATCATTAAGACGACTTTTGCCCTTACATCGATCAAATCGAAACTACTCCTAGAGATGTGTCGGTGTTTGGCCGTTCCGGTTTCAATCCAAGTCCGTAGATAAATAGCGTTTTCTGGGTATTTGTTACTTTAGAGTGCATTAGGAAATACCACAATTGAAGTCCCCACGGATCCGAATAGGTCTAACCTTACCATCGCGGTGTAAACGAAGGAAGTGGTGGAAATACTATTAGGTTTCTCCACAGGATTATTTTTATGAGCAGTCGGTGATGATCATGTCTCGTGATTTTGGGGTTCCACTGCAAAAACTATTACGGTTTTTTTTCCTGTCCTTGTAGACGTAAATACATACTACCAATCAATATTTACAGCTCCGCATTTACTCACTCATTCATACAATACATACAAATACAGGCAGCCCAGATGCCACCCAACTTCTCGTGTCTCTTCCCACGAATACGAAGGGTGGTACCAAGTACGGCTTCTCGGCGTGATAGCTGTTCCTTGGACTGTTTCCGTTGTGTGTCAAGTACAATATATTTGAAGGAAGCAGTAGGCGTTGCATTTCATACCAGAGTATTTATTGCGTAGATTGTAGTTTTTCTTCTTTCTGTCGACGCTGCAGTATTGTCCTTTCAAGCCTTGTAATTTGCCGGGGTGTTCATATTGCTTGCGATTTCAAAGGTTGAGAGGTAATCTGCTAGAGCTACGAGAGAACCTTGCTGAATTATATACTTTCGAAAATGTAGCATATATTTAATTTAAATAAGTTTTTTAAATGGTTGTAAACCATTTCCTACGGTGTAGTGTAGACCATATGACAAGCTCCTTGCCCACGATCGATAAAATATCATCTTTAAAAGAGCGAATATTGCAGTTTAAAATACAGTTTTCCCTTCTGTGCGGGCGAGAGTAAACAGAAATATTGGCAGGTACGCTTTTACGTGTGCCTGTGCGACACCGTAATACATGTTGCCAACAGAAGCCCGTGTCGCAACAAATACGTGAGCGGGAGCCGTGACAATTGCTCGACACTGACTTCAGAGAGGCATTCGATAAATACTGTGGTGACTGTGTGGAGGAGATGCCGGCTTCTAGTAAACGGCTCCGTGAAATAGCTAGTTAGTTTAGTCGGTGCACAAGGCTAACCGATCTAGCTAATTTTCCCCTCCACCAGCCCCGGTAATGAGCATCTGTTAAAAATAAAACCATGTCTCCGCGGTGGCTTTCGACTTGACGTTGTCTAAGCGGCGACCAAACACATATCTGCCAGCTCATTATGGCACGGCACGGCTTGCAGCTTCCAGTCTCCTAAATCCTCAATATCTCTTTCTTCTTCTCTCAAAGCGCTCTGAAGTCTTATTATACGCTTTGAGTCATAAATGATCTCACCTTCAAAATTTTCTTGTTTTTTTAAAGAATTCTCTCAAATCTAATTTATTCTAAAAAGAATGTTTCGTCGCTTTAAGATAATTCACATTTACTTCAATTGTCGGTTTTCTGGTATTCCTTGGTCATAGTAAATTTGAAACAAATATTGTGAGTCTCATCATGTAGGATTCTGTTACAAAACGCCACCCAAACCATGACTAGCAATGTGGAACATACAATCCTTACCTAAGAAAACAAATTTATGTACATACAATTTGATTACAACATTACAAGGCTTATATCAAAATTATCGATTTTCGGATATTTCGACTAGTGAAACACACTGAGTCATACCTTCATTTATTTTTTTATAATTCACAGTTACTTTAAGTGTCGGTTTTCTGGTATTGCTTGGTCATATTGGATTTGAAACAAATATTGTGAGTAATCATGTAGGATTCTGTTACAAAACGCTACCCAAACCATATATATATAAAATAAAAATAACTCAATATTCAAACAAAGTGTAGTTTAGTGTATAGAATCCTGTTAGGTGATAATAAGAAATTATGGGGGGGGCATGGCCAACTCCAAAGGATGTGCTATAGTGAAGTTGGTTTTTCTCAAATAGAACTATATTAATATTTGGGACATTATGCTAACTAAGTGGCCTTAGAATAACCTACAGCTCTTGGAATCTTGATGAGTCAAAATTATCATAATGAATAAAGCGTTAATTACGCTATCATCCCAGTTATGCATTATGTTTTTTTTAATGCTTATAAACACCGTACGTTCCCCGCGGCAAATCCTTACTTAAGAAAACAAATTTACGTACATACAATTTGATTACAACATGGCTTATATCGTGGGGTTACAAGTAAATCCCCAGTCAAAATAATCGATTTTCGGTTGTTGTTTTTTTAAACGAAAACGGGATATTTCTACTAGTGAAACCCACTGAGTCACATCTTTATTTATTTTTTTATTATTTATATTTTTACACACTAAGTGCTATATCATATTAGTTGGTATATGTGAAACACCTGAGGACACTGCTATAAAAAAATCGTATCATAGCCAAGACTGTTTAATGATTAACGAAAATGCCAGTACTATAACTTAATTTGACAAAATGATGCTTGTACCAAACAAGCCAAAAGAGAAAATTGTTGTGAGCGTTTTCTCAATATCACGTATATGATTTGGTGTGTTTCACCAGTAACGATATGGTACCCCATTACCCTTCATTCCTCCTAGTGGCCATGGCTTCATCCATGTCTTTGCTGGTCGTCCTCTCCTCCTCCTGGCCGATGGGGTGTGTTGAGGTCTTTTTGGCCGGCGATCCTCACCCATTCAATTTACTTGGTCATACCTCTTAAAGAAATAAATTACTTTTACAAGAATGGATACATCTGTGGAAAATCAATAAATTGTTAAATTATCGTCATATTTGTTTGATGAAGATGTCGGAGCTCAGTTCCCTATATCTCACATTGGGGATTTTCATATTGAGTCAAAATCTTCGTCCATAAAAATGTAATATATTTTTTTCATCAAATCAGCCTAAAATATATGAGCTCATGTTATTTTATTATTTTTCACAGCTAACCGTGAACTCAATCTGAGGAACTTGATGTTAGTAAGCAGTCTTACGTTTTCAACCTATATTTTTTGTAACTGTACAGACTACTTCGAAGGACATCCCATCTCTCAATAGAAAATAAACTACTTATTTACAAAGGTATACTTAAGCCAATCTGGACATACGGAATAGAGCTATGGGTGACAGCAAACAAGTCGAACATCAAGCGCATCCAATCCATTCTGAGAACAATAGTAAATGCCCCCTATTACGTCAGCAACAAAACCCTTCATAATGATCTTAATATACCCTACATTCTTGAACTCATCCTTTCCAAATTCACGAAATTCCATAGTAACCTATCCAACCACGCTAATCCCGTAGCACAGTCATTGCACTGCTCCACTCATCCCTATAATCCTCCTCGGAGACTGAAACGGCAGTGGCCTCATGACCTGCTATAAATGCATGACAATGGGAGTTCTGGCAATGGTCAGTTTCTCCGATCATGTTATGAGCGTCTGTGGCTCTCGCACTCTTCTTTAGCCTCCACTGGTTCGTATCCGGTGACGCGACTGACGGAGGAGCGTGGGGGACTTCCCAAGACTCCGCTACCTCTTTCGCATGCGAGGGAGGCAACAACTATGTGGACTTGGGAGGCCCCTGGGCTGTTTGTAAATATTGTATGAATGTGCGAGTGAATGATGAATTGTAAATATAGTATGAATGAGAACATTTATCTCAATTATTTATTGCCTATTAAGTATTAAGGCAGATTGTAATTTTATCTTAATAAAGTTTGATGAGTAAAAATAAAAATAAAAAATATTTTTTGTCTTTAATGGTGAATCGTTAGTCGGATGCTCTATCTACAGGGCTATCATTATCTACCTAGACAATACAAAATCTCTTTACAAACTTCAGAAAAACAAACTGGGAACGAAATATCATAGAGGGGAATATAATGCAGTCCTTTGTGTAAATATTAAAAACTATGGTAAAAATTACAATAAATAATTAGACGCTACTTTTTTAAGTACATAAAAACATATAAATTACTCATCCTAAGGTATATATCAGAAAGTAACGACTGACTTTCATTTAGAAACGTGCTTAGCAATGAATAAAATGTTGCCGTCGAGGAAAAAAATTATGGGAATGCAGTTCGCCTTCTGTTTATATTCTCCTTTTGTTTATCGTGGCTCTAGCCAGATCGTTAATTCTGCAAAACAAATACGAACATTAGTATAAATTATTCAGTGTAATAATTAGTACAAGTATAATTATGCAAATACCACACATGTTAATCAAGAAAAGACTGGGCAATAGCATACTAATCAGATATGAGGAAAACAAGTTCAAAGGAGTGGTCAATTAAACGAAAAAAAGAAATATGGTACATATTTAAAAAATTCCTTTGTATTGAATTTCGTCAATAGGCAAGTAAAAAGTTAAAAAAATAAATGCATGATGCTATGTAAGTTTAAAAATTAATCTTTGTACGTAGATAAAAAATAAATTTTATTGCGGTGAATAACAATAAAGTGACAGATAACACATTCATATCTGTCAAACAGAAATAGCTATTGTACTATAAAAAAAAAAAGGCATAGTAAAATAAAGTGTAAAGTAATAAGATGAAATAAAAGATTACTTAACTGCATTTTAAATAGTGTCGTGTATGTGCGTATTACATTAAACACAAAAAAACCTTGGAAAAAAATCCAATGTAAAAAAGTATTTTCTTATGAACTTAAACCATTCAAAATACTTTTATCGAGGAAGCAACGTTATCAAAATTTGAATGGTGTCTGTATTAAAGAAAAATTAAAATAAAAGTGAATAACTATTGATGTAACTGCATTTTTTGAGGATCTATAACTATGTTGGTTATTACATTAGTAAATGGGCATCCATAAATATGACATGAGGGCATATATAAATGAGCAGATATATTTTTTAATCTAATTTTTATAATATATTATATAAAAGATTTAAATCAAAAAGGTCTATAATGATGAATTATGTAAATAATGATATTTTGCTTTCATATTTAGTAAGGTCTTGACTAATTTTATTTTTGCTATTATATTTATTTTCCAGATCGGCTTGGTTAGCCTTACAATTGACTCATAATATGTATCAATTGTGTGATGATAACAATTGACTTTATAGAATCAAACAGCAATATAATGTAGAGTTGTTTCTTCGAATTACATTTTAATTTTCAATGTGCTTAAAGTCCCCCACGCTCCTCCGTCAGCCGCGTCACTGGATAAGAGCCAGTGGAGGCTTACCAAGAGCGGCGGAGCCACAGATGCTCAGGACATGATTGGAGAAACTGGACTTGGAAATGGATTTATTGGGAGGGCAGCACACTGATGCTAGAGTAAGGGGAAAGGTGAAGGTGCTGATTGACACTGCAGTGGACTGAAGGAAATTGTGTGCTACCAAAGGAACTATGTGATTGGAAATGGAGGTATGGAAAATGACAGCGGTACCTGCATGTGCTCTTCCATCTGGGTGATCAGTTCGATAAGTCTGGTACAGTCGAACTGTAAATGGTCGTTTACTCGTAAGTCTTTCTTCAGTAATGAGAGCTACGTTGATGTTCTTGTCGTGGAGTAGTGCTGTCACTTCGTTAGTGTGGGTGCGAACACCATTCGCATTCCAAGGGGGATTGGATAAGGAGTCCGAAGGATCCACATGAGGGTTTCGTTTAACGGGGATGAGGTAGGTGACAAGATTTGTAAGGTGGGAAATGAGAGGGGTAATTAGGGTTCTGAACCCTGTAAGGAATGATGTTAGACTAGAGAGATCTGAAGAGCTTGAAGGTGGAGAAATATGCAAGATGTGTGGTTGAGGATGGGATTGAGTTTGCTGGTTGCAGGGATGATCGGAATGCTGGGGATGAAGAACTTGCGGACGAGGAGTGGGCAGTGCCTGTTACTGCTCTCTGTTCCGAACGGCATCAGCAAAAGAGACTGAAGGCCTCAAATTTCTGGGGGGGGGGGGCTTCTTGGGCTACCTGTGGCTTGCTTATCTTCTTCTGACCGACGACGATGTTCGCTCCTGGACTTAAGAATTCTGTAAGCCTTGCAGCCTTTATTGTTGGCGGGGTGGCGTTGATGGCAGAGAACGCATACAGCTGGCGATTTTAGGTGCTTCTTGCACAATTCACTTTTGTGCTGCCCACTGTGCTGCACTTTACACACCTGGGAGGGTTGTAGCACGTACCTTGTCACGTATTTATAGCAGGTCACGAGGCCACTGCCGTTCTAGTCTTCGAGGAGAATTGTAGGGGTGAGTGGCGCAGTGTAATGACTGTGCTGGAGGATTAGGTTGGTTGGATAGGTTACTATGGGATTTTATGAATTTGGAAGGGATGAGTGTAATAATTAATACACTCCCAGGGAAGTTGACATGAGAGGAAGTAGATTAATTAACCCATACAAATTTATGAACTACAGGCCTCTCAGAAGTTAATCATACGTTGCTTGAGCATTCATTTAATCCAAAACGCCCAGAATTGTCAGCAGCTGTGTGTGTAGTGTAAAACACACATTTTGTACACCGCACATATATGCATACATACATAAAACATGATCTTTCAAATATGCGTTTCGAAACGTAAGATTATATGCCCAAATAAAGAATGAATAACGATAGAACGGGAGAAAATTGTGAACACACAATTAGTGTTGTTTTAGCACCATTGATCATAAATAATGCATGGAGTGAGAATGAACGCAGATGCTATAATAATAATAGAATTAAACATTTTAAAACACCGAAGCAAAGGGCCACATTAAAAGTCTGATTTTTGAAAGATCATCAGAAATATGGATAATATTAATTATATCATGTAATATGTTACATCATGAAACATTTTGTCCTGAGCGTCTGTGGCTCTCGCGCTCTTGGTCAGCCTCCACTGGCTCGTACCCAGTGACGCGGCAGATGAAGGAGTGTAGGGGACTTTTCAAAACTCCACTTCCTCTTTCACATGTGAGGGAGGTGACCCCCTTGTGGATTTGGGAGGTCCCTGGGCTGTTTGTAAACACTGTATGAATGAGCGAGTGAATGAAAATTGTAAATACAGTATGAATGAAAACCTTTACCACAATTACTTATTGCCTAATGGGGCAGATTTAATTTTATCATAATAAAGTTGTTTTTATTAGTATTATTATTTAGAAAACCATGTGGAGACACCTAAGTCTCTTGGCTGTTTGTAAATAATGTATGAATGAATGAGTGAATGAAGAATTGAAAATATGGTATGAATGAGAACACTGATTGTCATTATTTATTGCCCAATATGCAGATTGAAATTTTATCACAATAAAGGTTTTGAATAATAAAAAAAACATTTAAATCGGGGATGACAAGAGCCACATTACACGCTTACTTTTTGACAGACCATCAGACATTTGGATGATATTTATTGTATCATTTAATGTGACTATATAAATAAGTATATCTATTAGTTACAAGAATGTTCTCTAAAATATCATAAACCACCACACAACCCCTTCCATCTCATTCAAAGTCTTGATGCAGAAATACATAGTATGTTAAAACGTGATGGGTCTGGATAAGGACTCACTCACCCTTGTAAGGATAAATGAGTAGCTACTTGAACAATGGCGAAGCGATTAAGATATTAAAATTAAGCTTGAGAGGTAACACCTAGTGCTGACCACACTAGCACCTCAGCGCAGCCAAATTTGGTGACACACTTGAGTCGGTCCACCTGTTCGTTTATTGTTATGTACATGTTATAAGTTTTTTATGATATATTTTGTAAACAACTTTATTATGATAAAATTAAAATCTGCCTTATTAGGCAATAAGTAATTGAGATAAATGTTCTCATTCATACCATATTTACAATTCATCATTCACTTGCTCATTCATACAATATTTACAAACAGCCCAGAGGCCTCCATATCCACATGGTTGTCACCTCCCTCGCATGGGAAAGAGGAAGCGGAGTCTTGGGAAGTCCCCCACGCTCCTCCGTCAGTCGCGTCACCGGATACGAGCCAGTGGAGGCTAAAGAAGAGTGCGAGAGCCACAGACGCTCATAACATGATCGGAGAAACTGACCATTGCCAGAACTCCCATTGTCATGCATTTATAGCAGGTCACAAGGGCACTGCCGTTTCAGTCTCCAAGGTGGATTATAAGGATGAGTGGAGCAGTGCAATGACTGTACTACGGTATTATGGTGGTTGGATAGGTTACGATGGAATTTCATGAATGCTGATATATTAACATTGTTTTATAGCATATGTTGATGCAGCCATTTTTTGTTCGCTGAAAAACGTTCCCTCATTGAAACTGAAATGGATAGTTCTGTCTCTCGTGGGAATATGTCGTGACAGACTTGCGAACAGGCAACGAGCCCTATCTCCTTAATCGGAAATCAAGCGTTAAAGTGAGCTAGAAATTCATAAATAATTCAACGACTCATATGTAAATTATGCAACTTATATTACTTACATCGTGATTGGGTTATAAAAGTATTGGTTGATCTTAACACAATATTATCACTGATTAATTTTATGCATTCTTCAATTTCCTGTATTGGTTATAGCACGTTTATCATTCGCGATTTGAATATCCTTCTAATGGAAACAGGAACTGTTTATAATAAATATTGGTATCGTAATGAAAAATGAATTGTTCTTCCATGTCTTACGGAAAAGTCTTTTTAGTATTGTAGGGTTTGGTGTTTTTTCAAAACCGGAAATCCTTCCGTCCCCTTGTTTTCGTCTTTCCGAGCCCATGGTAAAGGTACATGAATTTTTACACGTAGGTCTCGTTTCATATAAGGAAGACATGAAAAACATACCACTCTCCATAAATAATGTGGTAATATTAATTAATTATTTTTTATTAAAAATATAAATAAGTTTCTATGATTCCGTCCGATATTTTGACTTCGTGTTTGTATTATTGTTCAAAGTATAAATCGTGGAAATCAATGACTCTTGTTGTTGACATGACCTAAAACAGAAGCAAAAACTATCATCACGAAAATTCGTTATCATATTGTTCGCAACTATAACTTGACAAGTGATTCTAAGTCAGGCCTGTTTGTATTGTAGTTTTATTTGATGCTCTTATGATGCTGCAATTGAAAAATTCACACGAAATATAATTAAGTATTGCTTGTAAATTATTGGGTAATGTAAGAATAAATATTTGTCTGATGGTATCAAATTAAAGATCTTCTGATCAACAATATGGAATATGTTTTTGGGTTTAAATGGACTTGCAAACATTACAAAATTCATTAAAATTTTTTTCATAGCCGTTACGAAAAAACTTTTTTTCTGTGATGTATAACTTTTAAAAATGTCAATTTTTGGAATACCGTGTGGAAACGGTTCGATTCTTGTCTAGAAACTGCAATAATAGGTTGCGAGGACTACCTGACAAGAGCCCCAGGTGATTTATTTTTAAAAAAATGTTTAGTACTTTCCTAGGGCATTATTTTTTCAACATCAATGATTCTTACAAATCCAGGGTCGTTTGATCATTTATAATTTATTAGTCATTTCCGTAACCAATTTGTTTAGAGGTGTGAGCACAATGATTGGCATTTGGCAGGTTTAGGCTACGGGCTGATAACAGATGTGCCATTTCCGACCTGGGATGAGCAGTGTGGTCATTATCGTATTCAGCTCCAAAGCTATCCTGACGAGCAATCATAAGTTAAGGATCGACAGGTAGATTGCATGGTTCATCACCCAAACGCACCAACAATTTATGTGGGAGATTCAAAGTGAAAAAAAAAATAGTCGGCGATCCTCGCACAGGTTTTACTCTCAGTTTTAGTTTCCAATAATTTCGCAATGCTTTCGAAAATCTGTGCAACATTCAAATTTTGAGAAAAACAAAAAAAATCATCTGAGCTAGGATATTAAATATAGACAGTTGATGGGAACATTTGATATTAGCTATACAAAATGAATGTTGTATTTTATCATTATATATTTGGTCACATTAGTTGATAGGAGCTTCGTCTTCCACTCACTCATTCATACAGTATATACAGAAGGCCCAGAGACCCTCCAAATCCACATGGTTGTCACCTCCCTCGCAAGCGAAAGTTTCTTGGGAAGTCCTCCACGCTCCTCCATCTGCCGCGACACCGAGCACGAGACAGTGGAGGCTCACCAGGAGCGCGAGAGGGACAGACTCTTAAGACATGATTGGATAATCTGGCCATTGCCAGAACTCTGTCACGTATTTATAGCAGGTCACGAGGTCACTGCCGCTTTAGTCTCCGAGGAGGATTATAGGGATGTGTGGCGAAGTGAGTGAAGGTAAGACCTGATGTGAGATTGACAAAATAGTATTATTCATGTTAGCATTTGTATAATCCCCGGATATATTAAAAACAAAAGTAAACTTATAATAACTAAGAAAATACCGACTGTTGATCAATTACTTTTAAATAATTTGAAGTAGGTTCATTTGGCTGTTTTTACATAACATCATTACAACTGATAATAAAATCAGTCTTCAGAGCAGCATATATTCGATAGACACTATGTATTACTTAGTGACTGTGCTAGGGGGTCAGGGTGGTTGTATAGGTTACTATGGGATTTTATGAATTTGGAAGGGATGATTGTAATAATTAATACAGTCCTATTAAGATCGTTATAAAGGTTTAGGGGGCGTTAACTATTGTTCTCAGGACTTTGGTTTAAAGAAATTATCAATTGATGAATAGGCTTAATTTCATAATGGGACTTATATATTATTTATTTATAGCTATTATATGAAAGAGAGAATTTCTTTATTTCCTTTAATGTACATGAGTTCATTCTTCACAGTAAAAGTGCTCTTTGCATATTATACACTCAAGGCCTATGCTTTTATATCGGTGGATTATTTCCCTGTCCATACAATTATACATTTATATGCACACATGGTTTCCGGGTATATCAAGGTAAGACCTGATGTGGGATTGACAAAATAGTTATTAATCTTGTTAGCATTTGTATCAAATCCCTCTTTGTTTTTTATGAATAAAAGATATTTCGAGGGATTCAAAAGCTTTTTTTGAAAAATTTAATTGTTTAAATATTAATTTTAATATTGTACAAATATTAAAAGACAGGTATCTCTTTTAAAAGTGTAATCGCAATTTTTTTTTTCAACCACAGATTCACGTTTTGAGTGAAGACATTTTGCATCAGTTTTTCTTTAATCCCCGGATATATTAAAAACAAAAGTGCACTTACAATACTTAAGAAAATACCAACTATTAATCAATTATTTTTAAATAAAAAAATAAATTATTGTGGGTTGAAATTCGGCTGTTTTTACATAACATCATTACAACTTATAATAAAATCTAACATAAAGTCTTCAGAGCAGCATATATTCGATAGACACTGACTATTACTTAGTATTCGGGCCTTGTTTGGAAACGTTGATTATCAAATACTCCTTACATTAAATATTAATAATATGTTTTCACTATTTACAATTTATTTCATTTAGTACGTCACATCCACTGTTGAAATCAAAAAATGATGATCATCAATGATTAACAAAACTAAGCCGTTATGTGAGCGATGTTATTTTTTGATATTTGATGGTCTTTTGATTGACTTTCAATTGATTGGGTGGGCCACATTAAGAAATGACTGGGATACACCAATATTTACGATTGGTACGCTGTTGCAGGTACGCCACTGCGCGAGCCCTTGGCGACGCTGCCCCCTGTTCCGAGACTTCCCACCCCCACCGGCCCCACCGAACAGGTGTTTCCACCAATAAGCCTCAAGCTGGACACCGAACAAGGTATGTGGTTTTTAATTTACTTTTATCTAAAATAACAATGTGTAGTTAAATAATCTTTGTAGAGGAGAGTCTTTTAAAAGAAAAGAAAGAAAAGCTTTATTATGAAGTACAAGCAAAACACTGGTATATGCAAATATTAGGATTTACGTTACTACACACTGGGTGGAAGGTCTAGGGACGAGTGAGGTCTGGGGTTAAAGCTGAGATACGTATGTATAAGAAAAGGATATTTTTGGGAAGTAGGGAGAAAGGGAAGTAAGGAGGGTTGCTTACTTAAAAAATAACAGGAACCATCAGTGACTTCCATGAAGTAACGAGGCAGGTATACAGTTCTACTCAGGCCCCTTCTACTTGTTCTTAACAATATCTTAGCATTATAAAATTATGATGAATAAATAAAAAAAAAAACGGACAAAACCAGAAAAAATATATAACATTACATTGATTTGATTAACTTATAAATTTTAAAGGATCCATGTATATATGAATCAAAAGCAACATTAAACAAATGAATAGTAGTTAATGACAATTACAACTGAGAAAATATAAGAATTTTCGCAAGGGGAAAAGTGAGTGAAGTTTGTAAATGAAGAGACAAGGTTTAAAGTGTTCATTCAAGTAGGGGATCAAAGGGAGGACGATAGATAACAGCACAGTAGTAGTAGGATACTTCAGCGAATAGGTATTCCACATTAGGGTTCTGGGGGGGGGGGGGGTTGGAGGTTTCAGGATTAAGTCAGATATCAGGAGATATCAGGTTTAAGTCAGATCCGAAAACAGCTGTGCTGAAATTTTTCAAGAAAGAACTAAAGGAGTTCGCTTCTTTTTTTTATTGTCTTTCAAGAATGTTTTTTTTCTGATTGTACTAAGGAAAACACCTTTTTGTAGTAAAGGAAGAAGGCTTAAACCAGACTAAGCCAGGATCCATAAACAGCTATGATGTGCTGTGATTTGTCGAGGAAGAATTGAACGAATTAGTCTGTTGTTTTTTTCTTTTTTTTTTTTCTTCCAAAATAGCCGTTAATAGAAAAAAATGACGAAATTGGACAGAATAACTTTTTTTGTTGTTGTTTCATATCCCCTTGTTAAAAAATTAATATAAATTACAAAATACAGATTCTCCAAACGAACCTATTTACAATTGCTTCATTATATTTCCTGTAGCTTGGCTACATTTTATACAAATTCTCTTTTCTACTAATAGTGATCTGCATTGTAAAAAATTATAATGCTGTACATTATACATTAATTGACTAAATTCGAAGATTTTGGACAGAATAAAAACTTAGAAACAAAAATGAAAAGATTGTGGCATATACTAAGAAGAAAATAAACGTATTTACGAAATTACGTAAATAAGTTAATGTATGTTAAGTTTACGTCTTTACTTGTTTTGTTTTTTTCAAAACCAGAAAGCCTGTTAAATGAGAACTTAAACCCTTAGCCCTGTGTCAATTAAAACAAATAACAAAACTTTCACCTGACGTATGCGTTCGCATATATTTCATAACGTATTTTATTGCAAATAAGTATGCAGATGAATTTGTTCGGGTGTTGTCTTAGACTGCACTATACGCTTGTTTTTGTTTTTTTCTGATTGTACTGAGCTAAATATATTTCGGTAGTAAAGGAAGAAGGCTGGGTTGTGTTTTATTTTAATTGAAGAACTGATAAGGTAAATTAGGAAACAGATGTTTTTAGTTGATATTTTCAGCAAATGATCAAATACGCTTGTTCGAATTTATACTTCATACTAATAATACTTCATACTTATGTAAAATATGTAAAGTTGGTTTAAAATTCAGTTCTGATCCCTGTGAGTTTCCTGTATTTGTATTACTATTACAACTATTATGTACAAGTTAGATACGCTAAATTTTATACGGATGTTTTTCTTGTGTAGATTACAATAAAAGCAGTCTCAAAAGGATAAAATAAAACCTACCAAAGAAAATAATGCAGTGTCATTAATTACCTAATAATTAAAAAATAAATATTTCCTTATCATAATGAAAAGGGTGTCAAATTAAAGATATTAGTGCCATGATTAATAGCTGAATATGGTTTCAAAAGTAATGAAAACGGTTTTCCCCCCCTTCCACGTAATAGTTATTTCATGCTCTGAAGAGGCTAAAAGTAAAAGTGGCCCTATTTAAAATAATCACAGATTACAATCAAGTAATTGTAATTAAACATTTTATTATAAATTTACCAATCACATTGACTATGGTATCAAATTGTGATGTCTTTAACTTTTCCTTTTATAAGAACCTGTATTATTAAAATAATTCCGGGTTAGGGCACTCAAAATTTGGATGCAGCTATGAATTACCCTAACGAAAGGGATTGGTCTGTTTATGCCAATACGCTACCACAGCTGTCATTTTAACAAAAAAAAAAAAAAAATTAAAATTACAATAATATTATTAACATCTTAAAATGAAATACTATTGGATAGTATATTTACATAAATTGGTACATATGACATGGATAGTTTTGTACAGTATATGTTAATCCATATTTATATATGTTTATTTCACATAAGTACACATTGTGTATGTTTATTTATTGCCAACCTACAGTAGTTGCTACCTCCATTACTATATGTTAATACTGTTATATACAATCCAATAATTAATTAAATTTCACCTGAATCGTGTCTATATTTGTTTGGATTTACTTATTGTAGGATCCTTAGTCTTGATTGTTCTTATGTATACAACTCAGAGTATTTCAAGAATAAGTTTAGAACGCTTAGATTGTAAAATGTTTGATTAAGATTGCTTTAAGTGGGTATTTAGAATGTACTAGAATTATTCAACAGCAAAGCGTATTTTATTCGGCAGTGTAGGTGTTCGAATCTTCTAATGCTTGGTGTATGTAAATCCAAAACCTATGTAAAAATATAATTACACACCATTATTTATTATTATGAAATTGTATATTTTCTAAACTGTGTTAGTTTAACTTGCGAAAGCGGGACTTTAATCAAAAACTAAATGTTGAGTGAGCGATCAGGGTCAGTGACACCTAATGGAACTGAAGGTTTTTGAAACGAATCATATGTACTTATTTTTTTACAGTAGGAATGTTACGTAATATCGAGTCATATCGGAAGAGCCAACACAAATACATTTATCATTTTTATTAATTATAATTATTACTTTTGGTATATAAAAATGCTATATTTAATAACCTGGGACTAACTCCCTTAAGAACAAACATTTATCTAACATAAAGTGGGTTCTTTAATACTATTAGTACCCGTTAAAATTCACAAATAAAAAAATAGAAAATAAAATGAAATATGAAAAGATACAATAAAAAATACAAATACACACATGAAACATATAACTATATCTGTTTACACCAGCGGTATTCCTGCTACCATATTATTATGTTTAAAATATATGTTAAACATGTAAGAAATAAACTACATAATAAATGCTATATACTTGTGTATGTTATAGTATAGGTGTATATACTATAATATAAAATCAAGTAACACAAATAGAGTTAACTATTTAAATTAAGGTTTTGTTTGTTGATTGGGTTGTTCCATGTCAAATCAACCATAGATATGTCATCAAAATCAATGATTTTTCGTGCATATGTGGTACTGAGTAATGTATTATTTAGGATAAAAAATGCTAAATCTCGGATTTTACCCATTTTTAGTTTGTGAGTTATAAATTAAAAAAAAAAATAAATTGTTTTTGACACGTTTTTCAAACCTTTTATGTCCAAAACTATTTGCCCTAAAAGCTCAAAATATGCCCATTCTTTTCAGAATTTGAAGGGCTTTAATTTTTTTATATGCCACTTGAGTCTACCAAACAAATTTCAAATTCTATAAAACGTTATTTTTTTGAAAAAATCCATGTTACCATTACATGTTATTAAAATGTATTGGCCAAATTCCATGGTGGTATTCTTCTGGATACTTTTTTTTTAAAGTAATAAGTTAAATGCCTTACTTTTTGTGTACAAAACTTACTGCATTTGTGCTTCCATGCCGCTCTTAAGTGATTTTATAGAAAGTAAAAGATCTTTATTAGAAAATTACAATTAGCTTATAGAGCATTATTAATTATGATGTACGAATTCATCCACACCTTTATACAATTCCATTCATACCAGCATTCATTGTATATATAAGGTACATACAAATTCTGCCCTTCCTCTCTAACCGTTTCGCCATCCGACCAGAGAGAGGGCAAGATAGACACAGACGCTCAAGACATTAGGGGGGTGGTTACTAGTGCCAGGACCCCATGACTGACATATACATTAACAACGCGAGGCCACCGCGGAGGATTTTAAGGGTTAGTGTAACTCGATGAGGAGCTGACAAAAGGATTTGGATAAGCGGATAGGTTCTTGTGGACTTAGAAAATCTTCAGGGTATTAGGAAGAGAGACAGATAGAACATGGAAATCTCTGCGAAGTGTAATGTAACCCTTTTACGTTTTACACGTTGACTACCGTTCTGAGGATTTTGGATTGGAATGTTTGGATTTTCGATGGTTTGGCTGTCCTCCATAGTTCTAATCCGTAAGACCAAGTCGGTTTTAACAACTGTATTCTAGTGTGAGGTTAGAGTTTCTGTTAAGTGGTATGTGTAACTGTGTGTTCAATTCTTGTCTTTTAACTCTTGTGCGAGGGTTCCAAGTCAGCATTTTGTCTAGATGAAAACCTAGGTATCTAACAGTATTACACGTAGGTATTTAATTGAAGGTTACGGATGGACGGGATCTTCGACGGAGAGCAAAAGTGATGCGAATTCATTGACCTTGATGCGCCATTAGCTGCACGAGTTCGCTATCTCTGTGAGGTGATTTTGGAGGTTGTTTGATGCCAGAACATGGCGTCAGTGAAAGTTCTAAGGAAGGTGGTAGGACTCAGAAGAATGCCAGCAGTGTAAAGGGTATATAGGATAGGACCAAGAACGCTGCCTTAAAGAACTCCTGCTTATATGGGATAATAGTTGGAATATTCTGAGCCACAACGGACCCATAAGAACCGGTTTGACAGATAGGATTGAAGGATTAGATAAAGGGTCTGCGGTAAAGAGATTTTCAGCTTGTAAAGCAAACCTGCGTGCCATACCCGGTCTAAGCCTGAACTGCAAAGTTGATAATTCCACTATATTTATTGATTGCTTGTTGCGACATTATGGATTGACATTAGTCCATTTTTTGGCCACATATATTGCGCCGTTCCCAATAAAACAATAAGAAATAAATTAAAATGGTGGTTAAAATATTTTCTGGCCAGAACATTCCCAGGGAAGTTCTGACCTTATAGCTAGAATTATTTTGATCAATATGATGACTGTATCATTCCTGGCGAGAAAAAAATGTAATCATCTGTTTCCTGAAGAAGGACTAATGACAGTCCGAAACTTCCTAACAAGAAACTAATAAATAATGTGTAAGAAGGATATTATGTATACGTTCTTTTAAACATTACTTATAACCCCTACTAACTGACATTTCGTCCTGTCATCCATAGTCATCCTCAGAAACATATTAACGTCATACAAAGAAGAATTTCCGACGGAAGTGATGAAAATGGCATTTTTCGTTGAAGAGGATGGGAGTAGGTTTAAGCCTTTCATATAGCAGCGGCTATTAATAGGAAATGTTTAAAGATCCGAACGGAGAAAGAGAGAGAAGGGGATAGAGAGAGAGAGGAAAAGAGAGAGAGAGAGAGAGAGAGAGAGAGAGAGAGAGAGAGAGAGAGAGAGAGAGAGAGAGAGAGAGAGAGAGAGAGAGAGAGAGAGAGAGAGAGAGAGAGAGAGAGAGAGAGAGCATTGAAGAGGGCAATAAAGGGAATGAGAAAAGAAAGCAAAAGGTACAAGAGAGCAAAGAGGCCGTGCCGAGGTAGGCTGGAAGGCTAGTAGCGGAGGCCGGGGTAGACAGCCTGGCTCCTCACCAGTCGTTAGCCCCTCCAGCCTGTCTGTATGTCCCAACTCCATCCTCCACACCCCGTCAAAGGAGAAAATACTTCACTTACTTAAAGCTCACACAGTGAGTGTTAACTGTGAAAAGCCGAATAATGTGTGAAGCAAAATGAACGGCAAGAAAAAAGTCAGCTAAAAATTTCATTCTGTGAGGAAAATTAGTCACAACAGGTCAGTAGACCATCGACAGTCTCGCAATTATTTTATAAAATGAAAAATTAAGAAAGTTAAGTTACTTGTAACAAATGATTTAAAACACTTTGTTGATAAAAAAAATTGACAATAATAGTTTGCAGCAAATGCCTGTAGGTTTGACAAGTATTCAAAGAGGAATTGAGCTTCAGATCAGTGAGCTAAAATAGGTCTGCTTGTTTCAATCTGAAGTACACAGGGTTCCGTGTTACCTGTTTTGTTTCTCACTTCTGTCGTCTGTAGACAACATTATCGAAGTAAAGGAATCACGCGGATAGAAGAGAAGTAGTGCACAGAGCGGCAACATGGCTTGCTACTTATTGCGGGTTCTCAAGCTTCTGATTTCGTAATGGCACTATAGGGTCTGAGAAAGCTCGGGTCGGTCGGTATTGCCTCCTACGGTCAACTCAATGAATACAAATCAAGGCAACTAGGTGAACGGCATTGCTGGTGGGGCGCCAATCGTCCAATGTTCACTCCTTTGCTTTCAGCCAAGTCGACCGTTCTTGGGATACAGAGACTTTGTGAAATAACTATATGATATCGAGGGATGCTCAAAAACAAAAAAATACTTAATTTTATTTCTTAGACCATATCGGCGTTTTCGACATATATAAAAAATATTAATAACTAATAATAACTTGAAATTAGAAATTTTTATTGCGGTATTGGTCCCAGTATTATTTATAACATAACCAACATAATACTCAGAATTTACTGTCTATTTCACTGAAATACCAGCGTTCAATGTTTATGATAAGACACTTCGCACTGACCTTCACGTGTTCCTTATTCGGTTAAAAACTGTACATCCTAACTCTGAAGTAGAAACTCGGCTGCTAAACTGCCACCATTGAAAGACTCTTGCAACAAGATTTGCTGGAGGACTATCTCTAGCCTGAAGTCAATCAACCTTGAATGAGTCAGTGGTCTAATAGCACAATTGAAAGAGCCACCGAGTAGATATTGGAGAGGCCCCGGATTCCCGATATTCCGAATAATTTTTTCTCTGGATGTTAATTATTAGCTAAGAATTCAATACGTGATTCTTTTGTTGGACCCTTTTAACTGTTTTTTAAAGTCTTTGAATTTTTAATGTGTCGTTAATTCAGAGGGAAAAAATCTTATTTCTGTCGTCGTGTTCAGCAAATATTATCTATTCCGGAAAATGCTGGCCTCTCCAAGGTGACAGGAAGTTCACACATCATCTATCTTGTTTGTACTAGAAGGACGAAGAGTGAGCAAAGAGCAATGAGCGGGCGACAGGTGTTAGAAAGCTGAGATTATCCTTTGAGCGAGGAATGCTAAGAGGTGCGAGGTATTTGTTATATGGAGAGAGGAGAGAGGAGAGAGGAGGTAGGCAGGAGCTCTGAGGTGCGAAGGGGCGTGGCCGCCCTGTGACGTGTGAGCCGCCAAAGGATGATGAACACCACCTGCCCGCTCTCTAACTACCAACGGCCCTCTATAATTTCCTTTGTCTCAAACACTGGCTCGGTCCATTATTCCTTCTAAATCTGCTACACGGAAAACAATCTTGTCCCTTCTTAATCACCCTCTTATTATGTGTACAAAGTGCCGCTGGTTCCCTCCCTATAACGATCCCCATCAGTTTTCCGGTACTCGCTGTTAATGTTATGACTAGCACCTTCCGATGGACCGCTAACTCCCTTCGGTGATGGTCACATGAGAACTCCTATCTTTGAGAGAGATCATCGCGCGCCTGGTGTCGTGTAGGCAGCTGTCTCATCTTCGAACATTCTAAAAAATGTTTGACATCGCTTCTAGCGGAACTACTTATGCTCGTCAAAGGCTAAGAGTATTAACAACCTGAATTTGAGATCCACCAGATTGGTGAGCTCAGAAAATAAAACTACTTATAATCCACTAAATCCCAAGGGACATTACTGGCTCAAACTTGGGACCTCCACAATATGAATTCTCTTTGGCCAACCCTCACAAAGGCTGGGTTTAATGTTAAAAGTGGAGGCTTCAGAAGGACTTTTTTTAAGACAGACACAATGCCACATATTTTCGCTTAGAGTTATCCTTGAAAAAGGTTGGTAAAGTAATAACAAGGTACAGAAGATCTGAAGGCGGCTTTTGACTCGGTCACGAGGGATGAAATGCGGAACACACTTAAAACATGCACTTCAGTATGTGATCTGACCAATAAAATCGACATAACGTAAATTCGAAAGAATTGTTAGAATTAATAGAATGTTATCAAATCCTTTCCCAACGCAGCATAGTGTCAAACATGGATATAGCCTGAACCCTTCGCTCTTTAGTGTTTGTCGAGGGGCATAGAAGCATCTCAGAATTACCTCACACTAATTTTCCGAGAGCTAGTTTACCAAATTGAATCGCATGAAAATATTAGAAATATTTTAGTAAATCCTTTTAAAATTAGAAATTTTTATGGTGCCACTGGTTCACCTATTATTTATAATAATTAATAATTAGCAGCCAAATAAAACATTTCTGGCAAGATCGGTACTCGAATTATTTCATATAGTGTCTTAATATTGGCTCTGGGGCCATACATTGGGTGCTACTTAAAATTGTCACTCTTAGCAGGGTTAGCTTATGATTTTCAATCAAAAGTCCTGAGAACAATAGTAAATATCCCTTATTACGTCACCAACAAAACTCTTCATAACGATCTTAATATACCCTACATTCTTGAACTCATTCCTTTCAAGTCATAAAACTCCATAGTAACCTATCGGACCACCGCAACTAGAACAATCAGTTCACTGCGCCACTCATCCCTATAATCCTCCTCGGAGACTAAAGCGGCAGTGGCCTCGTGACCTCCTATAAATACGTGACAGTGGGAGTCCTGGTAATGGCCAGTTTCTCCAATCATGTCCTTAGCAGGGAAGCCTAGTCGGTAGAGCCCCCGATATAACAACCAGCCCTGCCAGGAATGAGGACCAATAAATTCTCTTTCGCCATACTCTCGCAAAGACTGTACGTATCATACACATATTTCTTCCTTACATTACATATTAATAAAGGTCGCTCGGTAGACTCTCACTACCTTCCTGATTCCACCCGCCTCCTTTAGGCGTTCCACACCCTATATCCTTCTCATACATCCTTCAAATGGGGGACTCCCCTTAGTGAAAGGCACTCATTAGCCCAAAATAATTTTCCCACATCCTATTTTATAAGTTTGAGAGCTAAGAAAAAAAAAAAAAAAAAAAAAAAAAAAAAAAATTAATAAAGGTCGTTAGTTTGTAAGTTTAGTTTTTCTCTTAATGTGACACAAAGGTGAGCCCCATCACCTAGTCTAGTCTGTTGTTTTTGTAATTTTAACTGTAAAACAAAAATATTTTTGTAATTATACCCTTAAATGCATGTTATGCTATGCAGGGAAAGGACCCATAAAGCTGTAAATTTGTTCATTTGTTTGTAAAAAAAAAATTTGAATATAGAAGTTTTTAAACAAAAAAAAATTTAATAAACGTCAAAATTTTATGAGCTTTCCAACATTCAAGCTGGAAATTAGGTACATTGTCCAGGAATTGATTGGGCTTGTAAAGTATTAGACTCAACATTCCGAAAATCGACATCATGAGGACGCCGTATTGAAGGAACCACTATGTACTGATGAAACAAGTTGTGTAGATGAAGCACGCCTGTCATAAAAACCGGTACTCGCACAGAGCACCATGCGCATTATCGCCTCATTGAAAATGACTATCGGTTTACTCAAGGCAGGTTGCCATCTCACAATAACAACTAACTAATAATAGATCCGTCACCAACCTCGAGATAATTGGAACAAGCAGAGGCGTGGATCAATAAATGCATTGCTACTTTGAAACAGATCACTGCGGTTTGAAAGATTAAAGTATTTATACATTCTTACTTATATTTAGCCTTCAATTTTAATTGGAAATGCAATGTTGATTGCACCATCGAAACGTTTGTTATAAATCAAAGTTTATATAATAATTTTTGGAAATTGGAATATTAGTAATGTTTGAGCTGCTGCTGTGGTTTCTAGAAGGTTTCTTTCATAAACGATAAATACCCCAGACTTGCAAGCTATTTAACGTTGACGACGCAAATGTACTCAAACGTTAACAAAAGTTGAGTTAAAGTGGAAAACATCGTGTTTTTATGTCAAAAATGAGTTGTTTTTTTTCATATCTTGGAAACGGATATTTAGAAAAAAATAAGTAGTTGGTGATAGTTTCATACCTATTTATTTATAGCATCAAGCCGAAACAGATGTTTAATTTGATATCGTACTTAACAAAATAATAAGAAGGCTGCTTTCATTTTTATTACCGAGTGAAACTAGGGTTGTGAAAATTGTTATTAGGATTTTAATGGCCTTTTATTACTTTGTCTATTAAAGTGCCAACACACGATATTATCTATTATTAATATATACATAGTATTAATCGACACTTAAAGATCTTTAATTGCTACTAAGATATTAGTTAATTAATGAAAATTCATATTTTATGGAGATTCATTTTTTTATTTCTTCCTAATATCAAGTGGGGGGTCCAATTGTGAACTGTCTCTACGTCAAACAGGGGGGGACTAGAACAGACAGATACCGGACTTCTGGTTTTGTAAAAGTTATTATTTAAAAATTAAATTCATTAAGCTGATAAGCTAAATACCAGGAAAGCCCACGTTTCAAAGTCCTGTTTTCTCTCTGATGTTACATATTTAGGACGATAATCTAATTGGAGTATACTAATTGTTCTGTAACAAACTGCGTAATTGAGCGTATGAAAGTATGGAGGCTAATTAGAAGTGAGTAGTAGATAGTAGGTTCTCTTAATTGTGGCGTGGATGAATCTCGATAGAGCTTTAATTTTTTTTTATGCAAATCATCCGTTACCTAAGTTACCTATAGTACCTAAGTTCTTTAGAAATTTGAGCAATGGTCAAAGTCGATTTTTTTTTCATCATATTAGGCATATTTCAGATTTTCGTATGTTGGCGGTAAAAATCCTTACAGAATTATTCAAACACCGATGTATTATGAATTACAAATTTTTAAAAATATATTTTAAAAGTGTCACCAAATTATAGTTCATAATTTTTTCACATTGAATTAGGGTTATTGTAGACTTTTAATTAATGTTGTTGGTATAAATGTTTAAATACTTACTTGAAAATTAATGCAAAACTATTTGAATTTCAACTTCTTATCGTTTTCGACAATTATAAACTAAAAGTGTCCCCAAGCTATAGTTGATATTTTTTTTTCAAAATTATATTAGGCTTATTTTAGATTTTCTATGTGTATAGTTGATTTCAATCCTTTAAGAATTATTCTAAGATTAATGAACCACTATTAGAATTAGAAATTTTCATCGCATATGATAAAGACAAACTAACAGTGACACCAAGAAATTATTTTCTAAGAAGAATATATGCATACGAAAGGAATGTATATGCCCTTGACATAAAAAAAGCTTTTTAGCTTATGTGACCAGAAATATTTCAAAAATATTTGTATCCCGCCTGATTTGGTGACGAATGTACTAACCATATTCGACAAGTGAGTATTTCCTTTTTTTTTTTTTTTTTGGACATAACCAAGCTTTTTCTTCTACTTCGAAACGTGTAATATTTTTGCTGCTCTTCCACCAAAAATATTAACTTTACTTATATATTACATAAGGAATTTTAATAACCCATTTATCCTCTTGTTGAGTTCGTCATATGTTAATTTTTTACCGCAAAATGTATATAAGTGTGACAGCAATTCAGTAGACATTTTTTTTTTCTAGATAGGATTTTTTCCTACTTATAAATTATGTATTGCATTATAAGAAAATGGTTTATTATTATTGGCATAAACTTTATTAATCAACTACTGTTTGTACGAGGCTTTACCCTAAAGTAAATTACTATCGGTGATAGTAATTGTTCAAGTGAATTAATAACACTTTCTCTCTGAAGGAACTTAAATGCTAGAATTATCTGGAGCGGAGTCGCCTGGAGTAAACTAAATTTTTTTTTGACATCTAACAACAATTTTTATTAAGATAAAATTACAATCTGCCTTATTAGGCAATAAGTAATTGAGATAAATGTTCTCATTCATACAATATTTACAAACAGCCCAGAGGCCCCACAAGTCCACATGGTTGTCACCTCCCTCGCATGCGAAAGTGGGAGCGGAGTCTTGGGAAGTCCCCCACGCTCCTACGTCAGCCGCGTCACTGGATAAGAGCCAGCGGAGGCTGACTAAGAGTGCGAGAGCCACAGACGCCCAGGACATGATTAGAGAAACTGGCCATTGCGTAAACTAAATTAAAGTAAAGAATTAAATAAATTGAAGTCCCTACGAGAGGAATCGTCCATGAGCTCCATGATAATTTCTCATGAAATAGAAAGGTTGATAGGACTCTGATTTGATCGAATGATTTGGTTGTCCGGGATTGGTACTAACTTCGTGCGTTTGAGGGCCTAATCGCTAAGACTATCGCAAGGTAATTCAGGTTTGCTACGGTTAACACTGTTTGATTTTAGATTTTTATTTTTAAACACTATTTAAATGATTTTCTATCAAAGGCTGTAACAAAAAAAAAAATGAAATACGATAGTGACTATGGAATAAAAGAGACGTATTAGAGAAAGAGATATTATAGAGAAATAAAGAGATATATTCAAGTCAAGGAAACTCTTAAAAATACATTTTAAACACTTTTCTAATATTTTGATGGCGAATATATGTTTAGTTCGGGGTACAAGTCAGCATAGAAGACTTTTTATAAGCGACTATAAGTTGAAGAAACATCAAAACGGATGAACATGCCCGATCTTCTTCGCGATACATTCCAATAACGTACCTTAACCAACCTATAACCAGCGTGATGACAGCTATTTTAAAGTCATTTGAACCACGTATTTACGTGCATACATTCTCCTCTTTTGTGCCAGGCCATTATGGCTGGTTTTTTTTTCTCTTTTAAGTGTACATAACGAACGTGGATAAATGATTGTTTGTGCGAGCGCGCCTGATGAGCGATGAAGAGGACATGCATAGAAAGAAAGAGAGGGAGATAGCCCTCTTGTGGCTGTTATAAATAGAAATACGGTGGGGGGGGGGTGGCATGGGTCATTTAGTAATAATTTATCCGTGGCTGTTAGTCAGTGGTAGGCCCTCATTAACATTCTTACCAGCTCCTTTCCCTCACACCTCCAACCAACATAATTAATTATCATCACATCTTCCAATACTGATTAGTAATTTTTTTTCCCTACCCTATTTCACACTACTTGTGTTATTTCACGCCGCCTTTACGTTCTATCCCCGCTTTCAGCTGTAATCTTTCCCCTATCAATATGCCCCCCACCCCATTCAACCCCCTCCTGTCTTCATTGCACTCTTTTATCACAAACAAATGAGTGATAACTAATGTTGGAGTGTTCGTTTGTTTTATGTATACTACTATAATGCAGTAGTACAAATCTACTTTTTTTTTTATTATTTACCGTATCCAGTGAGCGTGGGGGGACTTCCCGAGACTCCGCTTCCTCTTCCGCATGCAAGGGAGGTGACAACCATGTGGATTTGGAAGCTCTCTGGGCTGTTTGTAAATATTGTATAAATGAGCGAGTTAATGAAAATTTAAAATATGGTACGATTGAGAACAGTTACTTATTGCCCAATGAGGCAGATTGTAATTTGTAATAAAGAAGTTGATTATTTTTGTATTTATTATTTAAATTTATTTTTCTGTAAATTTAGTTAAAAATGTATTTTTCATATTTTTTATGAATAACTAATTGTGAATTAGTGGATGTATTTATGTCGATATTTTATTCTTTTCTGGCAAATTCATAGTGTTTTGGTTTGCATTCATTTCATTTCCATTTTATAATTCCTGATAAATATGTGTCTTTTATGCATATATCTATAATTAATTTCTTTTAATATTTTATTTTCACATGATAAATTATAGCGGGAACAGTCAAAGAGCCCCAGTTATGTTTTTTCTTAAGAGACATAGTCCCAGGATAAAATGTATTATTATTTGTTTTAAGCGACAAGTAGTTTTTTTTAAGTCTCTCACCCTTCGTCTGGCCTTTTGGATGTGCGCGTCTTAAAAATGCGATCTTAAATTTGAAAGCTATATCCTGCAACACACTCTAACGCACTGAGTATGAAGAATGAAAAAAATATTAAGATTGTTTATTATATAGATTGATATTACTAATGAGGGCACATAATGTACGCAATATTTTGGCTATTTACATATGGATAAACTATGTTTTATTGATGCCTGAATAGATGGTATATTAAATATGAAATGATCAGAGATTGTTGTTGAAATTCTTGAAGACCAAACGGCACGTTTTTACCTTACATATTATGTTAAATCACCTATGTATGATTGTGTATTTTACAATAATCGCGTTGTCGATTTCTTGCACAGGGAAGCCGTGGGACCTTACCAGCCAGTGTAAGGAGCCAAGCGAATGGGCCGAGTCTATGGTCGGTGTCCACGAGTTGGCGGAACAGCAGAAAGTCTTGGGCCTACCTTTCTTCTCAGGTAACTGCATAATTATGAAAACTGCATAATTTAATGAGGTAGTTTGAAACACTGTAAGTATTTGGTGAGGTTCATACGACTACTCATTCAGAACATTGGCATAAAAACGATTTGTATAACACGCCACTAACGGATTCCCTGCCGTGAGTTAAGTATGCTTTATCGCAGTATTAGTCGTGGACGAATAAAATAAAAATAAGACGATTCAATCCAAAAAAAAAACTCATGCAATTTCTTTGAAAATATACAGTCCACCAGTACTAACTTGTTAAGTTGTTGTTATTTCTAACAATTCAAAACTTGTTTAAATTTGGTTAATTCTATTCCCTATTCACCACAATGTATATGAGTTCACCTTCACAGACTTCCACTTTCTTACTAACTGTCATAACAAATTATCGTATGGACTAAACCGTATACCACTTTCATGCTATAACATTAATTTTTCAAATATGACTAATTAATTATCAGTATTTATTACTACTGGAATATGAGCACTCAGAAGCTTTTTGTCTTATCCTCAAAGATAAGTTGCTAAAGTTTTTATGAGAGATAATCTACCAAAAAGTTTTGTCTTTCTACAAATCATATTACTGGCAAAATGTCTTTGACTGATCAAACAGTAATCACCACTACTTAACTGATGAATTTAATCAAAATGTAGTATATAATTAGATGTTAAAAATTATATTTAACTACTCAGTAATTATTGTATAAAGATGTTCATTTAAAAAATTATAATTTGCTTGTAGAGCATTATTAATTGGGATGTAAGTATTTATTCATACTTAGGCAGAAGTCACATTCATACAATACGTACATACACATGAAAACCTTCGTATCTTACATTAGTGGACACGGGAAGAGCTTTTGAATTGAGGGTGACAGATGGACAGGACCCTTGCTGAAGAGTAAATGTGGTGTGCACGCATTTGGCTTGATTATCATGGATGCAGTGTTGGTTGGACCTGTTCTCTATCTGTTTGAGGGCATTTCGGAGATTCTTGAAGCATCAAAGAAGGAGGAAAGCGCAGGAGTAACAAGAATATCAGCAGTGTATAAAGGATAGATCCCAGGAGGCTATCTTGAGGAACTCTGACTAGACTGGTATCATGATTGGAATATTCTAAGACATTGACTTGAAAGAACCGAACTATAAAATTAGACATTAATAAAAAAGTGCTTTCGATAATCTGGAATAGATCTCTTCATTGATTCCTCGATGACGCTAAAAATGAAGAATCAATAATAAACTGCGTAGTAATTAAAGTTTTCCTGTCAAAGTGATTAGGTATCAAATCGGAGAGCTTGACGTTTTAAAATTTTAATTTATTTATACTATTATAGAATCATGGAATATGAATTTAAAGATGCTATAATTCACAGATGTCGTTTTATTTTTAACTATCTTAATATTTTATTAAGTGTACAAATTAATTGGATTTTTATGCGTACATTTATGTTTTTCTTTTGTCTGAATTGAATTGAAAACTAATTTTCACACAATGCAATTACAAAATCATTTAAGATCGTTAAATTTGTGATACTTTTTGAAGAGAAAATTTTGTTTGATTGCGGCCATTAGTCGCCTGAGGTGCGTACTCTTCAAACTACCCCAGGACCTTTGCCAGGAGAAACCAGCACCGAAGGTCTTATATGTTGAGCATTACTGGAACAAGTAGCGTTCCGCACTACCGTTCAAGGCGGTTTCCCCGTAGCTTGGAAGACCTATCACACAGTCATCCATTAAACCGCACAAAGAGTTCAGAGCAGAGAAGATAAAACTCTCGACACCGCACGAACTTGAACAGGAGGGGCGCAATCTCAGATGGAAATAGCATTTGTGTTTAGGAGCCGTGAAATCTCTATTTTTGCCGGAGAGGTGGGCCGACAAAAGCCGGTAGGACGATTAACAACAGGCCGGCCCTGAATGATGGACGAGTCCGTGGGCCCTTTTGTAGGAGGCCGAAGTAATTTAGTGATCACTTATGATTCGGATTTCATGCTATTAAAAATCTATTAGTGCGAGGCCCTTACAGCTGGAACTGCCTAGGGTTTCTCTGGTCCAGGTAGTTATTCGCGCCTCAGGCCCACACTGGGTTGAAGGTTCCCACTTTTTTTCTCCCGGACGGGCTTCAGCACAGACAGAGAGACACCGAATTTCTGGAACAGCGAATGAAACACATTTACCTATGTATTTTGGTAGTTTGGGTAGTTCAAGCTTCAGTCTCTGCAATCTTTTTATTGACAAAATATCTTCTACAATAAACGTTTTGGCACCTCCAGGCAACAGTTTAGGCTTTAACAGGGCTGCAATTTAGAACAAGATGTATAGTACGGATTTATTAATTTAAATAAACTGTCATCATAATCCTCACTGTCTCATTCACTGGTTGTACCATCTATTTTTTGTTCACTGTTGTGAATAAATCAATATGGTCAAAAATACAAAAGGACATAATTTAAACATTACAATTGTATTGAATAAATTTGCCATCTTGTACATTTTAATTAATTTACAGTAAAGTTGCCAAGTCTGTATATACAAAAGTATGTCAATTATTTATGTATCTTAAAATATACAATAACATTCTCAGGTTTGTTCTCATACACTTGTTAATGGTTTTCGGTTTTTTTTTATTTAGTCAATTTAATTTAATATTAAATGTAATTGTTATCTATTATTTTATATATAACAAATATGAATAAAAAATGGATGATACAACCAGTAAATGAGACAGTGAGTGAATAATATTATAAATAGGCATGAATGACATATGGGACAGAACGTCGAGTGATGCACCCCCCCCCCCCATATGAAGGATTATGTTGATGGCAGTTTATTTAAATTAATAAATCCCTACTCCAGTTCCTCCAGTGTCGTGGCGGTCAGGGAAGTCTTGAGTTGCTAACCCAAGTATGTAAGGATCTGGGAGTATGTATAGTTTTTGATGGAATTATTTGTACAGGGTCTTGATGTAGGTATTACGTATGACATTCATAAGTCTGTGTCTAGGATCGTGTTTCCCACTTACGGAGGTGCACCAGTGGATAAGTCGAAGTAGTTTTGATTGAAACTAACTGTCGCTATGCTTTATTTTTCCGATATGTCCAAATGGGTCTTAATAGGCAAGTCATGTCTTCAATTTTTTTTGGTTCCTTTGGTTAAAGCTTGTATTTTTAATCGAGTCTGAGGGTTCCGCGTCAGCTAGTTATTTTAAAATCAGTTAAAATCAAAGATTAAACAAAGAGGAAAATAAGAAAACTGCAGGGAATCTGGGGGGACAAAGACTGGACCACTTGACAAGCGTAGTTAGTTTCTAAACGTTCTATAACTTAGGTCAGATGTAGGACCTTCAAATTGGAACTGAATAATTAGCATGGGTGAATTTAATTTTTGAGAAAATATATGACAGGTTTCTACATTTCAGTCTCCCTAAATTATGCATAGAAATAACACAGCACTCAGTGATTCTTGCTACCCGGTGTGGTACCAAATTTGACACACTTTCTAAGTCAATCAAAATCAAGAGTGGTTATTAACAATTAGCGACCGGATATATTTATTTTGTTTAAACATATTGTAACCACAATTATAATATTTTAGCGTGTTTACATATATATATTTCTTGCTATTTATTGGGAAAGTCATGAATCCCATAGTCAAAATTTGTATCATCTGTTATTTTTTTATGTAAAGTATCGCTAAATCCCGACTGTATCACCAGGTGACATACCTTTGCGTGGTCTTCGCCAATTCCAAATTTACGCGCATACTTTTTCAATGATAGAGCTGTTGACGTCGAGTTGGGCCCAAAATATGTCCCACCAGGGGCCGACGCCCCTCCTCTTCTAGTTACGCAACATTTTTGTTTAATATGCCAATAATGTCAATAAGAGGCCTTAGAGCAGCAATTTCATGTGCGCAAAATTTAGGTTTTGGTAAAGCAACACTTCGTCGAACCATAAAATCTTGGCGGGATCACCTATTAAATTTGTCAATATCTACAAATACCTGAAAATATTTGTTTCCTATGTTTTTAAGTTTTTAATTGAAAAAAAAAACCTTGCTATGTTCAGCGAATAAGAATTTTGATTTATGTTTAGACGGATACTTACTGCGTATCGATACACTACTCTATGTGATATACAACTGTACCCCAATTGATGAAACTGTAAGGCAATATATAAATAATGTATCTTTTCTACGGATACATATATCCATTTATCTATTTACCTGAGTTATTCGTAAACGCCACGTTGTTACGCTCTAGAATAATTAGAATATTTGAATTGTAGGGATGTCATCTAAATAATATTAAACTATTCACCGATTTTATTTCTCTATCAAATCTTGAGTGTATTGCATTCCCGTGAATTTATACTTTATTTAAGAAATTGTCTATTGGGCCAATTTGAATCTAAACCCAAAGTAACATACCTTAATAAATTAACTTGGTGATTGAAGTGGAAGGGGTTCATTTATATATAATAGAAAGTTGTATACTATGTTTTATTAATAATGTCTTAAAAATGTTTCACTGAAATAATATGTACTTTGATTGAATTTAAGTGATAGGAAGATTATTGAGATCTTTCTAGCTTGACTATTAAACTTATCTCGATGGTAATTAAAATCAAGATGTGAGTCCAAGTGAAAACCTCTGCATCTCAGAGGTCTGCCTGAGTCAGCCTCAGCATAGCAAGCAGTCCCGCTCTGGGGAGTTGCCCAAGACCAAGTCTTCACACAGCACATCCGCTATTGATTTTGTTGGCAAAACCCCTTTATTCAAAAAGTTTTACAAACAAATGAAAAATAACATGAAAAAATTTACAGATTTATGGCTCCTTTTCCAGCATAGCATAACATACATTTGAAGGAGGGTAGAATTACGAACATTTTTCGTTTTATAGTTAAAATTACAAAAACAATAGACTGAACTACGTGATGGGGCTCACCTTCGGGTTACAATAAGGGAAAAACTAAAATCTAAACTTACAAACTATAACGTTCTTGCCTCGACTGCTTGCTGCCATCGATGGGGGAACGGGGTGGGACCAATCGTTTTGAACACGGGGTTTGTCATGTGTTGTAGGGAGTCAAAGAATTTTATATGTCTACAGCGAAGGAATTCATCCACCGTAGGCAGCACGAAGTTCTCGCGTAATTCACTGTTTCTCCGCTGCTCGAATGTAGTGTGTCTGACTACTTCATGAGGATTCCGTTCTGAAATTGTTGGAGTCGTCTCGCTGTCGCTTCAGTCAAATGAAGAAAAAGCGGGGCACCGTACAGCAAAGCAGGCCTGAGTACACTCATATATCATTAAATTAAGGCGTAATGATTGGGTGATGTTAATAGATGCGTGAGCCGGTAAGACTTCGTGCGTGTTTGCTTTAGTTTCCTGGCAAAATGGCCACTAAAACGGAGGAGACGGTCCATTTGAACGCCCAGATATACGAGGCTGTTTCCTGGGGAGTTCCTACAGTGTATGTAGTAGGCAGTGGATGTTTCCCCTTTTGAAATGAGAAAATCACGCAGTCAGTCTTACCCGCGTTTACAGAGATATTGAGTTTTCCCAATTTCTCAATTATCTGGTTACAGGCTATTTCGGCCTGTTTAAGAGCTAACTTGGCGCTCATGCTGCTACTGTACACCACGATATCGTCGGTGAAAGCAGCGACTGTCGTGTTTTTGTACCGGGCTCCGACAATTTCAGACATATACAAGTACTAGGGATAGCACGGCTCCCTGTGGGACTCCACAGGTGCGTGGCACAGCTTCCGAGAAGCCATCACCCACCCTCACCGCAAGCTAGTCAGAATCGAATAGAGGTGCTCCGGGCACTCCCGGTCACTAAGCATTCCACACAGAGCCCCGTGGGACACCGAGTTGAACGCCTGCTTGCAGTCTTGCAAAATCATAGCCGTGGCTACGTTTCAATTTAAATTTTGAGTTGCTTCTGTCTTTATTTCATAAAGGGATGTTCTGTACTCAGACTGGATTGAAATCCAGTCTGTTCTGGCGGAATGATGTCTTTTTCCGCGCAGTAACCTTTGAGATAATTTAATAGAATTTTATCAAGAATTTTCCCCATTGGAGGTAATAAAGTGATCGGGCGGTAGTGGGTGATCCGCTCTTGGCTGGTTTGAGTAATGGAAATAAGATGGCTTTGTCGGGAAAGTACCGCAATCTTATGCACGAATTGTACAAGTTTGTTAGTTGTATTATTCCTCTCCTCGGCATTTGTTTCAACAAAACCATCTGTATCACGTCGTGCCCTGGTGCTCGGTTTCCCTGACAATAGAGAACGTGCATTGCCTGACACATGCCTAGCGTGATCCTTGACTGTGCATGCCAAACCTCGTTATATTGAGACGTCTACGACAACCTACCACCATAGCTCGTCGCTTGGTGCTTCCCTTGTCAGAGAGCCTGACGAGGTACCACAACAAGCGCCGTAACTAAGACCCCTACGTCAATTCCAAGCAGCCTCTGAAGGAGGATCCTGGCAACACCTCATGATGCAGTGGCTTGCCACACCACACCCGCAGTACCCATGGCCGGAATAGGAGAAAACGACAATCCGTCCTTTGGGAGGCACCACCCGTTGCCAACGGCTCCCTGCACGTTGGTATAAGCATAGTCGGGATAGCAAAACGGAACCCATTATGGGCCGTCTACTATCCCTGGTGGTCCCCTTCTACTAAGTAAGAGAGGGGGAAAACCTCCCAAACAGAGTAGGAGGGCTGGTTTTTCTCTGTTTCTCGCAGAGGAGGTGGTTGGTAGTCGCCAGTCCTAGCCGTGTTGTCCCTATCGTAATGTTCAGCCAGTTTCTTTGCTTCTTGCTTCGCGGTCAAAAGAGTGTCGCCTTCGTGAAGGTGGACGACAGATGTTTTGCCTTTGGTAGTCTTCAAACGCTTCAAAAATTGTCTGTGATCGCTGTAAGTGGTACGGAGACGCTGGTGCCACTGTGCTTGCTGTTTTCCAGAGCTTCATCAAGCTTCGGATTTGCGTTGTGAGTGAATTCACAACTATCTTCGCTTGACGATCTCTTGTCCTGTACCATTTGTTTTTCCAATTATTGCTCAAGCCAATAAGTTTCAGAATATGGTCTGGAGGTGGTCACAGGGTCGGTGGCATGGGGCTGTACTTTGGAATAGCAGTGTCCGCTGCGTCGACTATCACATTAGTAATGAAAGATAGTTGGCGATCTACTTCCTCTTTTGTGCGGAGAACTGACACCTTTTGCAGATTGTGGTAAATCTGCGACCGATACAGCTCACAGTCGGCTCGACCGTTGTCGTATCTCGTGGGGCGGGTGGTCACAACTTTACCATGTACTGCGTACAGTACTGGCTTGTGGTCAGACGTAATAAAGTCGAGGGCAGAGCACCTAGTGATGCGGTGTGGCTGTCTAGTCGCTAGTAAACTATAGTAAAAGTCTGGGGGTCTCCCAGTTGTCGTAACGTATGCCATAACGTATGCCTAGCACTAAGGTCACCTACAACCCAGTAAGTAGACCTTTGTGTACATGGGCGTAGCAGAGCTGTGTATTCCTGGAGAGACGCGTACGGCCTCCAATGCAAGGTGGTAATTTAAATGGGTTTCCCCAAATTTACCTTTACCGTCAGGGATCACTTGTAGTAAGTGGTGAAGCCACTTCCTTCCAAGTGATACCATGTCGTACGGCCACGAGATGACTCTCTCTATGGCTGTAGCGTATCTCTTAAAATGGATGGCTTGGGTCGAAACCCTCGTGTCCGTTAGTACTACAATATCGGGTTGGTAGAGTTCTATTACACTTCTACCTCGTTTATATCGGTCATTAGTCCATCTGTATTAAAGTTAAGGATAAGGTGATTCACCATGTTAGTTTGTCATGAAGGGAGCAAACATCTGGCTGCAAAGGGCCATTAGGGCAGTCACCCATCTTGGTCCGCAGTCCAGGTCTCGGCACTGGTCCGTAGTCAGAAACGTTAGGCGTGGGTCCATCCGGGGGTCTACGGGCCTCGCGTAGCTGCTCGTTGTTGTTGGTCCGGCATCCCTGGGCCCTGGCTGGTGTGGTGTCTGAAGTACGGTCCGGCCTGAGATGGAGTGGGCGGTCCTTTCTCCTCTTCGGTAGTTGCTGCTGTTGCCAAGCGCTCGGCCTGATCGGGATAATAGCTCCTTTATTTTTTGGCAGCCACGGTGTGTGGCTGGGTGTGGCTTTCCACAATTGCAGCAGGTGGGGGGTGGCTTCCTGGGGCCTTGGCCTGCTTCGTGAGGTCCTTCGCACCTCACACGGCGTGGTCTTCTTCCGCAGTGATTTCGGGTATGCCCGAACTCCTGAAATTTGTAACACTGAGGGACTCCCCACTGTTCTTTGTATGTGACTATTTTAATGATCACATGATTTATGACCCTCAACGCATTGAAAAAGTTGAGGGTCACATAGGTTTTCACCATCACTAGGACAGGAGCAATGTCTATTTCTTCCCGCTGAAGTCCGTCTTCCTCAGTCTTCGTATGTCGAGGACGTCGGGCTGTTGCGATTGCTTTTTGAACATTTATTTCATTGATGTCCTCTTGGACATCTAACCCAGGGATAAGAAACTTCTTGTTTCTGGGTCCACTCCTTGAAGCAAAGGAGTGGAATTTTCTTCCTGTCTGCTGGAGTAGGTCTAGGATTTTAATCCTCTCTTCCTCCATCTCGGTGTATATAGTGACGCCTTTTTTCGTCCACCAGCTGCTAGGGAAGTACCGAAGTATATATACTCTCGTCTTGGACCGTATCTCTCTCTCTTCAACAGGTTTTTTTCATTATGGCCCTTTGTGTTCGTGTATGCCTTTTCACACTATCTTGTAAATGGGTTACGCACACCTTTCTCTGACCACCCTAGGTGCCCAGAGGTAAAGAAGAGTTGGGAACTATCAAATCCTTCAGCCCTCAAACGACATCCCGCATCAGATGTAACCCTTGATTCCCGTCGAGGACGTCGGTCCAAACTCAAAAGAGGTTTATAACATTACTTATAATTTTACACAGCATTTCTCATGTCAGGTATTGAACATACAACAACCAATAATAATATAATCCCAACTCGTGAGGCTCGACTTTCATTCAGGTACGGATTGTCTGCCTGTATGCATGCTGTACGATGACTGTTGTTCAAATGATTCAAGCTGTCTCCAATGTTAAATTGTATATTCAACTCAAACACGTTGATTAGTAAAATAAAATGCAATAACCGGCATTATAGAGAAAAAATAATGTAAAAAAAGTCCAACTACGTTGAGCTAACTTTTAAAGTCCTTAAATCCCGTCGGCTCAAATTTGAATATTTAAGATTTGAAGTTCTGATTGTCTCTCGTAATTATTGGCTCATTACAAATATTAACGTAAAGAGAAGTTAAAAGTATTAACAAATAATAACAATAAAATGTGATGTAACACACAGGGTTTTAAACGATTTTATTGACTTTACTTAAGTTTAAGCACCAATGAATATCGTTTATTGCTAAGCAGGACGTTAAGATCTTAAATTTGTTATGCTTAGTATGATTGAAAAATATTCATTTTGTACTAATGATTAATTTATTAATGACCCTTCATTATATTCCATTGGGCTGGTTTTATTTTTAACTTTGTAAGGGAATGAAATGCCAACTACCGAAATGTGACTGTTAAAGTTGTCAACACGATATTAATGACAGTTTAAATGATTTTTAGTAATTATAGTTTAAAAAACAAAACAACACTATACATTGTTAACCAGGACGTTGATACCTCTAACTAATTCGACTTATGGGGACAGAAGTCATTGTTTCAAAATGTTCCTATTCCAAACTCCTTCTCTCGGAACTTTTCTTTTCACATTTTGTTTCGCCATTCGCCATCTGTTTGCCTTTTGACGTTACAAACGCACCATCAAATTGCAAAACCAACACGCAAGACTTATTCTTTAATTTGATTGAAAAAGAATGCAACAAGTTACTTAATCACCTATAGATTCTTAACGGTTCTGTATATCGGTTTGAAATTTTAACTGAATATTCTTCGATACATTTGACAGTGTTTAAAACTTTTGACACAAAAAGGGCCTTAACTAAAATGCAAATCCCGTTTCTATTCCTTTGCAAAACATCTAAACTGCCGATAAAATAAAAAGCAATAGTTTATAATAATGCTTGTCACACCTCTAATAATATTATTCATCGCTATCCTGGAGTGTAGCTTGTACTATTGTCGCCGTCATGAATTTAGACACTTGGGATGAAGGGGCTTGGCACGGTGTTACCACATATGGGTGGGTGGGGGACTAATCATAAATTTCTTAATTATTGACATTATCGAAGTAAAGGAATCACGCGGATAGAAGAGAAGTAGTGCACAGAGCGGCAACATAGCTTGCTACTTATTGCGGGTTCTCACACTTCTGATTTCGTAATGGCATTATTGACGCATAGGGTCTACGAATGCTCGGGTCGGTCGGTATTGCCTCCTACGGTCAACTCAATGAATACAAATCAAGGCAACTAGGTGAACGGCATTGCTGGTGGGGCGCCAATCGTCCAATGTTCACTCCTTTACTTTCAGCCAAGTCGACCGTTCTTGGGATACAGAGACTTTGTGAAATAACTATATGATATCGAGGGATGCTCAAAAACAAAAAATACTTAATTTTATTTCTTAGACCATATCGGCGTTTTCGACATATATAAAAGATATTAATAACTAATAATAACTTGAAATTAGAAATTTTTATTGCGGTATTGGTCCTAGTATTATTTATAACATAACCAACATAATAGTCTGACATAATTTCACTAAAATATCCTATAGAGTCCTCCAGAACTGATCCTTAAACTCTAAGAGTCCTCCAGAACTGATCCTTAAACTCTTAGAGTCCTCCAGAACTGATCCTTAAACTCTTAGAGTTTTCTAGAACTGATCCGTAAACTCTTAGAGTCCTCCAGAACTGATCCTTAAACTCTTAGAGTCCTCTAGAACTGATCCTTAAACTCTTAGAGTCCTCTAGAACTGATCCTTAAACTCTTAGAGTCCTCTAGAACTGATCCTTAAACTCTTAGAGTCCTCCAGAACTGATCCTTAAACTCTTAGAGTCCTCCAGAACTGATCCTTAAACTCTTAGAGTCCTCTAGAACTGATCCTTAAACTCTTAGAGTCCTCCAGAACTGATCCTTAAACTCTTAGAGTCCTCCAGAACTGATCCTTAAACTCTTAGAGTCCTCCAGAACTGATCCTTAAACTCTTAGAGTCCTCCAGAACTGATCCTTAAACTCTTAGAGTCCTCCAGAACTGATCCTTAAACTCTTAGAGTCCTCCAGAAATGATCCTTAAACTCTTAGTGTCCTCCAGAACTAATCCTTAAACTCTTAGAGTCCTCTAGAACTGATCCTTAAACTCTTAGAGTCCTCCAGAACTGATCCTTAATCTTTAGAGTCCTCCAGAACTGATCCTTAAACTCTTAGAGTCCTCCAGAACTGATCCTTAATCTTTAGAGTCCTCCAGAACTGATCCTTAAACTCTTAGAGTCCTCCAGAACTGATCCTTAAACTCTTAGAGTCCTCTATAACTGATCCTTAAACTCTTAGAGTCCTCCAGAACTGATCCTTAAATTCTTAGAGTCCTCTAGAACTGATCCTTAAACTCTTAGAGTACTCCAGAACTGATCCTTAAACTCTTAGAGTCCTCCAGAACTAATCCTTAAACTCTTAGAGTCCTCCAGAACTGATCCTTAAACTCTAGAGGAAATTTCTATGAATAAGATCAAATTCGCCTAGGCGTACTAACATAACTCGACTACTTGATTCTATTGGCATCGACTTTGTTTATAACATTGTAAAACTCGAATTTCAAGCGTAGGATCAATGATTCAATAAAATGTGTTGCGCATAATGTATCAACCAGGGACCAGATTCATTCATTTTCTCCTTAAGAACTATTAAAAATTAGTCTTCTAGTTGTAAGCTGTTTTGTTTCAGTTTTCTTACAAGTGGATATTGTTGAGATTCATGCTTTAATTTATATTTATAGTTTAGAGGCGCAAAATTGAGCCCATGTAACATAAATGATTTTAATAACAATACGAAAACCCTTCCATTGTTCAGTCAATAACCAACCAGTAAAATCATAAATATTGTTATACCCATCGATAGAACTGTATGGAGATTAATACACGACAATACACATCAAGTCTGTTGTCAAGGTCTGAAATTAAAAATGGTGGATTGCCCGTGGACAGAAAATTTTATTTTTTTCAATTACTGGGCCAAGGCTAAGCTCATTAGCGGGAACGGGTCCAAGACAGTAAGGGACTAGAATTAGAAGTGCACGGGTTCTCACCACAGGGAGTGGCCAGCGGGAGCCAATATATATGAAAATGAACATAGCCCCTAGCTCTACTTTGACTCTGATGGATCGCAACGTTTGCACGCTCGGATGACAAGGTGGACTGTATCGTTTGTCTGAGTCCACCGGTGACTAAACAGTGGCCGTAAATACTTCACACTTAATAAACTGGATTGGTTGCTCGTAGGAAAGAGAAGGGGGCGTTCTAACTGTTTATAACGAAATTCTGCCCTAACGCTATCTTTTTAAAGTAGAGTAAAGACCCTTCCCTAAACCGTCTATAATTCTTTCATTGCCCCAGGCACATAAAAAACTTTTCAACAGGTCCTGAATTATCTCAAGCAAGGGACATTATTTGAAAAATTATAATTTACTTGAATTCCATTATTAATTGGGATGTAAGAATTCATTCATTCCTATGAAAAATTCACAATACTAACATTTATGCAATATGTTTATACGAATTTTTCCCATGAGTCCCCCACTCCCAAGGCAATTGGCTCTCAGCAAGCAGGTGGAAGGGATGGAAGCTTCCCCTACCACCCTCGTTTGGATTTTAGAGAAAAGGCAAGAGAGCCACAGGCACTCCGGGGAAATGAGTGGGTATGGAAACTATTCACAGTGTATAGCTAGGATTATTAAGACGACTGTTATTGGATAAAGAGTTTACAGGAGGATTTTTATGAGTGGATAGGCTTTCATGGAATTTGGAAAATTTTGAAGGTATAGTTTGAGGTTCAAGGATAGTTGCCACATGGAGATCAAAACGCCAACCTGCACCCGTTGCTTGGTGTGCCATCGGTGGGTGGGTTCATCCACTGGAGACAAATTAAGTTTTTTGACTTACTACAGCACCCAACACACTCAGTGTTTAGCACGATGACCCCACCACCCTTACCGCATAGATGGTAGCAGACTGTCGGGGAAAATTAGGTTAAGATTTTATTTGTTAGATGTAAGTTAGTTTTAAGTTTTATAATTCGTTAGGTGAGCCCCATCACTTCTTAAACATATATAGACAATGTATAATCTTCATTGTACATTTGTAACAAATCACAAATTACAATGTAAACATATTAAAATCGTATAAAATGTAGCCAAACTACAGGAAATATAATGACCCATGGAGATCACTATGACATTATCACTGGACATTATTGAACTATAACTACAAAACAATCATTAAAACAGTCATCAAAACTGCGTTAACAATTTCTTATTACTCTAGACTTTCAACAACATTATATTTTTTGCCTAGCAGAAAAATTCTCAATATTTCTCAAGACAGTTGGCAAAGGTTTTGTAATATGAGTGCTTATGGAAAAATTTGCTTTGTCTTAAAATGAAACGTAAATTTCTAAAATGATAACATCTATGCCTGAGGCTTTCTTATAATCTATCCCGGTAATTACATCTCTTATCTCAACATCCTTTGATCTCCGTCCGGGTGTGTAGACGTCTATGTTATTAGACATTTCTTAAATTTTTTTATGCTAAACACTCTCAGAGTTCTCTTTCATACATGTATGTTAGAATTTATATTTGCCAAACTTCTGCTCATTTTATTTTAAATTATACTTTAATCAATTCCATCAATGTTTATAAATTTTGATAATGAATGAATATTTCTGATTTGTTTATTTTTTGGTTTAGTATCCCTAAAAGAGCTTCACAACAACTAGCGTGGCTTTTTTATTTAAATTAATTACATAATTTTTTTTTTCAAAATACATTTCTCTACTTCTTTAAAATTATATTGCTACGTTTTTCGTCGATGTCCAACAAACAAGTTTTTGTCTCAAAAATATTCTTTTATTAATAACATATCTTTAACAGTAAACATCTCTTTAACAGTAACAATATCTTTGAAAATAATAAAATTATTATATAATTCAAATAATTAGCTTCCCTACGGTACATACAATTTATATATGCTTAATTATTTGAAACTCGAATTGCATCGCACATACCCTCTATCTGTTAATTTTGCTTCGGTCTTGGTTCTAATTAATGAAATTATTTGTAACATTAAATGTCGTTTAACAATGGTTGATTACTGAAAATCGATCTCATTTCTATTTAATTGTACATACTTGAACATACTCTTGCTATATATGTATCAATATATTGTAATTTTATCATATTTCGCATATTGGTTAAAATATTTAATAGATACAAAATAACATCTAAAACAATTTGATATAAATGTAAAATGAAACGCCAATAAAAATTTGTAAGTGTTTTTGGATCACAAGTAACTATTCACTAGTTTCAAGAACTGTAAAATGGACAAGGTGAAATAAGTTTGGGGCAAAAATGAATGAATTAAAGAGGTCCTAGAGGTCAACTTCCTCGAAAAACATGCTCCATGAATGACTCAAGAAATTAAAGACAAGAATAACTGTCGCAACGCAGCAATGAGAAGGAGACATCGGATAATGTCATCGTCATCTTACGATCATATATCGAATCCCTGCCTAACTTTAATCAATCATAGAAAACTAACTTATCTTCATACAAACAGCTCCGCAAGTCATTTGTATCTCAGAGCAGACTCTAGTACCAAATAGAACTTCCATCGCTAATTTTTACTAATTAAAACCAACACCTCAACAATTTGCCATACGTCACCACCGAGTTTTAATTATCATTTTATACTAGTCTCCATTCCTCCCTCATCATCCCCTACTTTCACTTTGCTTTCGAACTACCCTCCGCATATCCCCAACCACTCTCATGAAATTATGAACAAGATCCGTTGAATTCGATGGAATTAGCACAACATTTCTAAAATTTTGCCTATGTAATGTTATTTTTCATTGGTTCCTCTCTTGGAAATATCTGTACTTCAGTCCCTTTAAAACCAGTTGATGTTATACCCTTAAGTAAATATCCAAATGCATCCTCTTCGAACGATTGTCTACCTACATTCATGGAAGATAAATTTTAAATATAAAAAAAAGAGAGGCTAAACCTTTCATTGCGCTGTCAGAACTCTTCAAACAACAAATATCAACTTTCCTGGAAGCCGACTTTAATTTCGTTCTATCTGGCTTTCTGCTTGGATTCTTAACCTGCACCGTTCTTATACCACCTTTCACTTTTCAGATCCGTTGGTCATCACCAGAGAATCCTACTAGGAAGGTGTGGGGTCTGACAAGGCCGGACTAAAACATAGCGAGGTTAGGAAAGAGAGATGCAGAGGTTTTCATAAATGAGAAGGTCAAAATCTTGAAACATCAGTGCATCTGCAAGAACCAATCCAGAGATGAGCTTTAGTGTGAATGAATTATCGTTTTTTTTTTTTTTTTTTTTTTTTTTTTTTTTCTAAACCCCATGAAGTTATACAATGAAAATATTAAAAGAAACTTTGCAAATTTCTCCTTATCCTGCTATGCACAGATGCATTTGAAGGAGTTCGTGTTACTCAACAATACAGATTGTGGTTAATAGGCAAATACTATGAATACAAATCTAGGTGATGGGGCTCACCTTCGGTTTAAAAATGGGAGAAAAAAAAAACTTACAAACTAAAAAAAAAAACTATACCTAGAACCTAAAACTAAAGCGTTCCAGCCACGACAGCGTCCTGCCATCGATGGGGGAACGGAGCGGGGGTTATAGTGTTAAACACCGGGTTTGTCAAATATTGTAATGAGTCGAAAAATTTGATATGTCTACGCTGGATGAATTCATCCACCGTAGGCAGCTCAAATATCTCATGCAGCTCACTGTTCCGTCGCTGCTCGAATGAAGTACCTCTGACCACTTCCATCAGTATACCGTTTTGGAATTGTTGGAGTTTCTTAGCTGTCGTATACGTCAGATAACGAAATAGCGGTGCACCATACAGCAGAGTAGGCCTGAGTATGCTCTTGTAAATCAGTAGCTTGAGACGCAGTGATAGATTGGGGGAAGTCAATAAGTGCGTAAGCCGGTAAGACTTCATGCGTGTATGCTTCAACTTCTTCGCAAAATGGTTACTAAAATGGAGGTGTCTGTCCATTTTAATTCCCAGATATACTAGGTCGTTGGCTGGTGAATTAATGAATTATCGGCTAAAACTAGGAGGTATATATAGCCCTAAGTAGCCAATGGGCTGGGGTCTTATTCTGGCCAATCGTGATCAGCCAATGGGGCGAGGTTTTATTCTGGCCAACCGTATTATAGGCCTGGATGAAGCTCAAACGTTTTAGACCAGGACCCAGCCCCTCTACAAGGTCTAGGGCCCTTTATACCTGCCCCTGCCTCTGAGCTGGTTTTGTAGCTGCGTCTTTTATTGTTTAAAATATTTACAATAATATGACTTATGGTTTGGTAGTATTATTTACATTTGTTTAAATTAATTTACAACATATTATAACCAATTTATAATATATACAATAGAGCAGAGGGTGATTTATCTTATATAGTTAGCGGTCGCAACAGCCGTTAACCCCTCTGAGGTCAAATACCTTCTGAAAAACATACCTTACCAAAAATCCCCTGGATATGGTCTCCTAACTCCTCAAATTTTCAAAAAAACTCCCTCCTAAAGCCATAATCTTAACCTACATTTATAATTGGATTATTCGAACTACGCCCGTTCCTCTCATCCATTACAGAAACATGCCATTATTGTCCAATTCGCCAAACCCAGCAAACCACCCAATGACGCATCATCTTATCGTCCAATTAACCTACTCCCATTCCTCTCAAAAATATTTAAAAAACTGCTATTAAAACTTCCAATTGTTGAATCCAAACACCTTTAACTAATACCTTCTTAGCCACATTTGCAGATGACACTGCAGTCTTGTCATTCCACTCAGACCCCGATATAGCATCCCATAACGTTCAAAAACACCTTGATGAGAACGAGCATTGGTGCAACCAATGGCGGATTAAAGTTACCTACACCCTCTGCCGCAAGTCTTGTCTACTACTTTCTTTTAATCCCATTACTTTCTTTTAATCATTAGTTAGCCCTTTATGCAATTACTCATTACGATGAACAATTGTGATAATGGTGAATAAATATGAGTAAGGACATAAGATGGGTTGTTGGCAGTGTGTTCGGGGTAAATGAACGCCTGCTTTGGTGTTAAATATGGAGAAGAGGTATGGAGGTTGTTGGGTAAGGAAGAGTTTGTAGATGAAGATACTAAGGAAGTATTTGCGATGACGGCCATTTTAACTGACAATAAAAAGGGTCATCTGTTGGGCAACCCATTGGAAAACTAATGCGATCCTTAGCCACACGTTTAAGTTTTTGTAACTTGTTAATGTTTTCTTTTTACTCCGGCTTTTGTGAGGTGATGCTTAACTGATGTGATGTACTGTTTCAGTTACGGCTGGGTCGGGCAGCGGGGACAACATCAGCGAGGATCGACCCGCCATCCCTCCGCATTTCCTTCACCACTTCTACCCGTTCACGGACCTGAGCCAGCTCCACCTCAGCTTCATCGGACACAGCCCCAACAGTCATCCATCTTTCTGAAGGCTCCCTTGACCTGTCGCAATATTTAATACATTTTTCCAATGTGCTGTTGTCCTCCCACTCCAGGGCCATTTTAGTTATAAATCATGTGTATATAGTATATGTATGTATAATTATTTAATAAGTTAGTAATTGTATTAAATATTGGATGTTTACAACTTAGATTAGTATATGTACCTATAATTGTTCTCTTAAATATATGTAATGCTGGAGTTTGACTTAGTAGTTTGAAATCTCTGTTGGAATAAAAAACGTTACGCATATCTGCAGATTTCTTTGTCACCTAGGTACAAAGCCCCGTGCTTTCTCTTTTATCATCTGATTATTGGTTTAAGGATTTATCTTGATCAGATGGGACTTTCTTTGCAATATTCTTAGCAAATGATTACATTTCTTAATGACTTCGAAGAGTTTCCACGAAACATGTATTCAAACAATTGTTTAGGTATGTCATCTATAAATGAACGTTAAAAATGAAAGATGTGTCTGATATGATTGCTCAAGAGACATCCTATATGAAATAATCGAATTTCTTGAAATAACTGTATTGGTATACTTGGGGAGGGGGGTTTAAGAAAGACTACCAAATACTGGCGTCCTCGTATTTACCATTTTTGAGAAATATGCTGTTATTCATTGGCACACCAGCTATAAATGATAAACTGCTATTAATTTTAATAAATAAATATTAATTAACATCTCAAGAGCCGATATAGATATCTATCTGAAATGTTCTATATGTATACGATATAGTTTACCCATTGAAATATAATATAAGAAAATAAATATTACATTTATTAGTAAAATAATAATTTTTATGGGTATGCATCAAACAATCTTATGGTACCTATTATTATGGTACTCATTGTTGAATACATGTACATCTCATATCCATACAAAAAAAAAATTATGGCACAACACCCCATTATGTAGACCTAAGTAAGGACCTATCTACCAACTCCAGATAGGTGCTGAGATGCTAGGGCGTTACCTCTCAACGTTAACGTCGGATTCGCTAACTCTTTATTCAAGTAGCTATTCATTTATTCACACGTGATTGAGTCAACCACGACCAGATCCAGGTCTCAGACAGTTAGAAGTTAGCATTATCTTATTCCTTTCTGACCCATTCCGGATTTTTCAAATTTTGAAAAAAGTTGCCGCACCGTTTCCCTCGAAGACGAATATACACTTTGACCAAAGGGTCTAATTATTTTTTATGGGATTAATATTATTTCGCCGTCATCAGGTGACTCTCTAAACTTGAAACTCTAATCCACCATCAAAAGTATAAAATTTGAGAGTTTTATAAATTGAGAAGCACCATGTTAGTCATTAAAAGTTACACCTGCTTATTGTAGAACTTCCAATGGGACCTTCAACTTGGCATGGCTGGTTTCAATTGCAATAGTGATTCAAATCTAATTTGTAAGACCGGTCTGAGAGTCCTCACTCAGGACCACTAGAAGGAACATTTCCTTGACTCAACACTTAAAACATTATCTACAATATGGAGTATGATAAATATACAAACACTGTTCTTAATATTACAAAGGTATATCTGATGCTAAGGCTTTTTATGTCGTATATAGTAGTTGTCATATTTAATAACTCATAAGTTGCATTTTCAAGCTATGAATTTATTTGTGGTCAAAGTAGTCTGTTCAAGAACTGTGACTGTTCAAGAACGCTACAAAATGGCTTGTTGTAGGCAGAATACAGGCAATTGTTTCAACGCTATAATAATAACCATACTAGTGAAATTACAGTCTGTACAAAAAGAAAATATGGAGCTGTCCATTGATTGATAGTAATTGTTATATTTTCATGACGGTCTTGATCATTTTGAAAACCATTAATATAAAAAAAAATGTGTCATTCATATTAAAGATTTCCCTTGACATTTTGTATAGATTAGTTAGTAAAATTGTTGCTAGAGAACATTTTGTAGTCTGAATTAATTATATCTTGTCTATATAGAAAGTTATATTGTTTATTAAATGTATTACTTTAATCCAATAAATATTTATCATTATTATTTAATTTTAATTCATTTTTGAAGTTATTAACCCCAATGTCTCTATGTTACTTTTTTATCAATGCATAATGGGATAGATACTGATGTTTGTTGAGTTTTAATTTGTAACGCCAATTTCCGTAACAGTTACTCAAATTTAAATCCCAATACTCTGGGTATAGTTACAGTAAAAAATCTACTACTAAAAACTATAAATAATATATTTGGATAACAGCTGCCTTAAAGAGTAAAAGAATATTTAGAATTTAATTATATTTCTTTTAACTGTACAAGTCGATTCTCATCGAAGCTCCCTCTGATATCTATGAACTCATATAACAAAATAATTTATGAAAAAATTATGTTTTGTATTCTGCAGTTGATATCAATGTTAATAGATCACATCGCGCATCAACAATAAGAGTAAAATGAAAAATGGTAGATATTTGTATAAAAATGTGATTATAATTTAAACATATAATAAACCTTTGGTCATCAAAGGAGAACCATGCTATTTTTTATAAAGTAAATATAAGTAATAAAGAATATATAACTTTATAATATTATATATTCTTATCTAAACCTAGATATTGGCATTATTTACATCTAGTTATTTAAATTTAGTATCTGATGATACATAATCATACATTATCAGTAGTTTGCGTAATGTAATTACAATATGAACCCTTAATGATATGTAACGGAAATCTGACTAACTTCATAAGTATTTTTTTCTGACGGGCCTACCTGTATAGTGGTGGGAAAAAAAGCAATTTATTCTGTGACATTGCCCCCTCGGAATAACAAAAAGGTAAAAATCTAGACGTACTTAGTCTGGCTAACAAAAAAAAACATAAATTACTCTGATGAATTAGCTTATTAATAATAATGGCCCATGTAAACATGTGCTGGCTTTAATAGATTAATAGCATAATATTTATTAATTAAACAGCTCTATTATGATAAAATTACAATCTGCTTCATTGGGCAATAAGTAATTGTGATAAATGTTTTCATTCATTTATATTCACGGTGGTTGTAATAATTTTACGAACAGCCCAGAGACCTCCCAAATCCACATAGTTGTCACTTCCCTCTCATGTAAAAGAGGAACCAGAGTCTTGAGAAGTCCTCCACGCTCCTCCGTCAGCCGCTTCACTGGATACGAACCAGCGGAGGCTGACCAAGAGCGCCAGAGCCACATACGCTCAGGGCATGATTAGAGAAACTGGCCATTGCCAGGACTCCCACTGTTCCGCATTTAGCAGGTTACGAAGCCACTGCCGTTTTAGTTTCCAAGGAGGATTATAGGGATGAGTGGTGCAGTGCAATGACTGATTGGGGGTTAGGGTGGTTGTATAGGTTACTATGGAATTTCATGTACTTGGAAGGGATGAGTTCGAGAATTAAGGTATATTAAGATCGTTATGAAGGGATTTCTTGCTGACGTAATAAGGAGCATTTACTATAGTTCTCAGGACTTTTGATTTAAAGGATTGGATGCGCTTGATTTCCCCCATAGTTCTATTCCGTATGTCCAGATTGGCTTAAGTATAACTTTGTAAGTTCCTAATTTGTTTTCTATTGAGAGATGGGATGTCCTTTGAAGTAGTCTGTACAGTTGTCCAAAGCGTCTGTTTAGTTCTTGTCATTTTAGCTTTTGGTATTTGTCTTTTATGTGGGTTCCAGGTCAGCCGTTTGTCGAGATGGAAGCCCAAGTACCGTACTAATTGGAATAGCATCATATTGAAATAAAAAAAACAAAACTGATTATCAGAAGTGAATGATAATCACTAACGATTGTAACTAGGAACAAAAGGATAATATAGAAATCAATACCAGAGGGAAATAACATGAAAGATTGTTGGGATAGGGAATGAATAAAATTAAAATACAAAAAAAAGTATAATAATAATAATAGTAATTAACTTTTCACCTCAATACGATTCACCTTTGAGCAAACAAGATTACGGTAAGAGCAGCTAGGTAATAAGAAAAAATTGAGAGGATGTAAAGAACTATTGTTTATTGGTACTTTTATTGGTTCCCAGATAATTAAAAGAGCTCGTGATACATTCATAGCCTGGATAGATTAACGCAAGGCTTTTGACATGATGGGTTCTTGAACATCATAAAAATATGTAAAGTTAATAGATCTACTAGAAAGTCTGTACAGCTATGGTCAGAGATTTAGTGATTCTATACCCATAAAGCTATGTATTTTCCACGGGGACTCTCTTAGTCCCCTCTTGTTCTGTCTGCCCACTCATTAAGTAAATTGCTAAATGTTACTAGCAAGGAATAAAATCAAGATGTTTAACTCAATTTACATGGAAATGTTTTCATGTCATTCTAAATTGCCAAAAATGAGAATTAATTTCAAACCTTTCTTAAGGAAGAAACGGTAAGAGTTCTCAGCGAAGACATAAAAATAAGAAAAAAGTACTGCGTTATATGCTAAAAAATTTCAAACGTGACAATTATTGGTCAGCTTGAAGAGACTGGGTTTTATGAATATTTAGGAATACGTAAATTGTAAAAAGATAGAGAAGAGAATCTTTTACCTTTGCCTCCCCTACAGATGAATGGAAAAACAAAGCACTCCGTGGAAGATCTTACCAGGTCCTAGTAGGCACGGGAGTTGAAACTCTGGTGTCGCTATCCTCAATGTTACATGCCATCCTCCCCGAAAACAGAAGGATTCCTTCTGGCTATGCAAGAGCAATTCGTTGCCTCAAGAGCACAATCGTGGGGAAGATATGAGAGCTTATGTCACCTGTGCAGTAGTAAGGTGGAATCTATGACTGCACGCGGGGCTGTAAGGTTCTACGGGTCTAGAGGTAGTACTTGCAAAGACATAATAATGCTGCAAAAATTATTCGTTAACCCCCAGCAATAAAGATGAACTTGTTAAGAAACCCATTTCTCTACTATCGATAACATTCACCACCAATTGTGAAATAATATCAGTAAAATATCTCCCTTTTAGCTTCCACTGAATCGTATCCGGTGACGCGGCAGATGGAGGAGCCTAGGGGACTTCCCAAGACTTCCTCTTTTGCATGCGAGGGTTGTGGATTTGGGAGGTCTCTGGGCTGTTTGTAAATACTGTATGAATGATGAATTGTAAATATGGTATGATTGAGAACACTGAACACAATTACTTATTGCCAAATAAAACATTGTAATTTTATCACAATAAAGATATGAACTTTAAACAAAAAAAAATCTCAGGAAATAATACTATTTACTGGGATCATCCTTTCATTACTGGCTACATGGTTTTAAATAATAGGTCAGACATAAAAGTCATATACAAGAAAACTGACGCCAAATATTGAGATAGGAGTGCCTACAGATGACAATTTGCTAAAGACATGTGTGAAAAAGAAGAGAAATACCAGGGGTTTGCTGAAAAATGGCAAATCCATAGATTGGAGAGTGGGATTTTCCTTATCTCCATTTCCTCTTCGTGGTTGGGGTTCCTTTCAATGAGTGCTAGTCTAACGGTAAGACGACGGGAGGATCCACTTGGACAGTTGTAGCGGGCAGAGCGAGGTGCAGAGGTAAGTAAATAGGAAAGCCATGACTCCAGTAGAACAGCAAACGCCAGTGCAGAGAGAGAGAGAGAGTAGGGTTTATTTGAAGCGTCCGTATTGGAGTGTAGAATGAGAATGTTGACTGTTTTTTTTCAAATCCATTTGTTGATTTTATTTTACATGATTGATTCGACAATAATGAATATGTTTACAAAATTGTTCTATGTGGTTATTATATTTACTGTAATTTGTATTACATTTACAATTTGCACATAATACAAGGGTTTGTTTAACATCTAAAGTGATAGGGCTTACCTTATTGATATCAAATGACCTTGTTAACATACTTTTCTCCGGACTGGCGCGAGCCAATCAGAGCCCGACCCGTCCGAGTATGCTAGCACTCCTCTTGGCGGCTTGTAAATTAGTCTTCTCTCTCTCTCTCCCTCTCTCTCAATCTCTCTCTCTCTATTCTGGCGCGTATTACACTTCCTTCAAGTAATCCTTGAGTGATCTGTAATTGCTGAGGCGAATCAGCAATAACCACAGTATCATTAGCTTATATTACATTTAGCTCTGGACCAATACAAACAGATAATTTCAGTGCCCTACAGTTACCATTTCTGTTCACCTTGTATGTGTCTACCACATCTGAATCAATATTAAAAAGCAACCATTGAGATGTATAATTCATTTTTTATCCCGGTCGATAGACCTCAGGTAACGTTTTGAATACAATAGCTCCTTTTTGTCCTGGAAAGCCTTCTAGATCATCTGACGAATTACAGAATCAAAAGCTGATTTCAAGTGCCATAAATGAAGGTAAACATTGTGGTCTCTCCTCTTCAACAGACGCTCTGAGACGCGAGGATTTTTCTGTAGAGGAGGAGGACCTTGCTGACCACAGAGGAAGGGCGAACTGGTCTAAGGATGTCGTATGTAGTAGTTGCTACTGCCCTTGTTGTCTATAAATATGACCATACTACTAGAACAGATTCTCCACGACTGTTCGGGCTCCTTAGGCAGTAAATAGGTTTTATTATAAGGGTAATTCCAAATAGAGTGACCTCATTTTTTTGTTTAAACTTAATTTTTTGTTTGAGAAGATTTCAACAATATTTGTTATTATTGTTATTTTTTGTTATTATCGTAATTATCGTAAGATGAGTGAACAATTTTTAAATTATAAATTTTTTTTTTTCTTTTTCTGATTGTTTCGGCCAGAGAAAATTAGGAAAAGTGTATGAAAATATTGTATACACGGACATATATTTGAGATTAAAACTTTAAATGTAAGTTATGAAATGTATTTATTTTATTTCTCTTTAACAGCAATTTTCATCTTATTACATCAACATAAAGAGAAAATAGTTTGAAAGACTATAAAGCTTGAGGAAGTAAATAAATACGTCTTTGCGTATTAGAGGACAAGGCCTGAGATTGGCTTAGTCAGTGATGAAGATAGCACAATACGGGCCTGTTCCCCTGCGAACAAGAAGTCGCTGTTCCTACAACTTTGAACTTCTCGGCCTCTCCGCCTACATATCTCTCCCAACATCACCACCCTGCGGTTGACTATCCGAACATCCATCGTATCATGGCTATAAAATTTTTCGTAATTTTTATACGTTAGTTAAACTAACAATTCTTTATCCTAGTTATGCTAATATTCAGGCCTGGTTAAGTTGCTGATAAAATAAAATAATTTAATAAAATTAATTGTTATTTCTTTATTATTTTTGATCTTGTTTAATTACTTTGTTTATTGTTTATGCCTTACTGTTGGCATGTTTGTAAGCTATCCAACTCAATCTAACATCCAGCTTCTCACGACGTAACCGGTGCAATTTTCTGGCGTTTGGGGACTTCTTAATTTTTAAGAGCCCTAGCGCATAAATTAAGCACTTCACCTCCACACCTAACCAGGCACTTTACCTACTTAAACTTTATTTTTAAATCTACTCTTACATATATATAACATCATTCATACCGGCAGGAGGTTATTTCATTCTTCTGGGTCTCCTTCCATCTTTAAGATTATTCACTTTTAGTTTTTCTCGGAAAATTTCTCTTGATGGTGTCTCGTCCAATCTTCAATAATTCCCTTTCCATCTGTTACTAGGTTGCCTTATTAGTTTCATATGCTTCTTGCTTCCTTCATCGATTGCTCCATCGTACATATATACGTGGAAAAAAAAAGTGTTCTATTCTATCCATTACATATATACGGATGAACAGTTATCACTGTTACAAAATGCATTCCTATTTTATGTTATTTGTCCTAACATAGGATTTGCTTTTACTCGATAATCTTATTTATCGAGACATTATCATACAGAACATTATTCTTGTTTTATACATTTGGCAATACTTGTCAATTTGATTACCATTAACATAAATAAATAATTATATATTCACAAAATAATGCGGAGTTCACCCATCAGTGGACTCTCACCACTGCACCGCGACATTTACACCTCTACCGAGGTCTCCCACACTCCTTGATTCCTTCACCCAACCTTGAAATGTTCCTCTTGTAAAATCTGTTCACCCCAAATAAATTTTTCTTTATTTTTCCCTTATCCTAGATTTTCAAAGTTTGAGACCTGAGGAAAAAAAAAATGTGGAGTTTGCTGGCAGCACATCAGAAAGGATCTAGTCAGTAATAACAAATATGAAGGTGGAACAGAAGTTTCGAGATAGGCGTGATGACCTGCTCCCCCAGTCTCCACACCAGCGAGCCTGGAGCCACTATAGCCCCTTGCCTCAGTCCCTTATGGCTGATCTTCGCCAACATGTTATAATATAATATTTAAATCGCCTTCATTCGGTGGTCATACTAGCAGACCAGGAAGTCTATCTTCAGCCAGAGTCGAATCATCATGGTATGTTAGTCAACATTCCACATCGAAGACTCATATAATGTTGGGGGTAAATAGTACCCGAGCTCTATACACTAATGTGGCTGAAGTAAACTATTGCAGCTATGCTTATATTAACGGTTCTTTTATTTAATAAATGATTCCACCGTATACAAATGTATGGCTTATTGTATATTATTTAACCAATGAATCCTCCAGGCATATAATATATTATTGGTTGTAGCGACCGCTAACTACATAATATAAATGTTGTAAATTAATTTAAACAAATGTAAATAAAATTACCAAATCACAAGTCATATCAGTGTAAATATTGTGAACAATAAAAAACGCAAAACAAGCTCAGAGGCAGGGGCTCAGGTAGTCCCTATGCCCTTGTAGAGGGGCTGGGTCCTGGTCTAGAACATTCAAGCTTCAGCCTACAATGCGGTTGGCCAGAATAAAACCTCGCCCCATTGGCTGTACGCGATTGGCCAGAATAATACCCCAGCCCATTGGTTATTTGGGGCTATATATATCTCCTAGTTTTAGCCGACAAGTCATTCTAACTACGGCTCTCTGGACTGGTACTTGCAGCTGCACTGATGTTTCAAGATTTTGACCTTCTCATTTATGAAAACCTCTGCATCACTCTTTCCTAACCTCGCTATGTTTTAGTCCGGCCTTGTCAGACCCCACACCTTCCTAGTGGGATTCTCTGCTTTCGTCTCGCTAAAACTAGCACCTCCTTTGAAGAGATTTCATCCTCGTGGACGACGGTCACCTGGGGCCCTACAAACTTTACCAAGTAGCATCTCCCCCAGTGATCCAGTCTGACTCTCTCCGGTTCACACTTACCTTTGCGATCCGGACGGTTTTCGCCTACCCTTAGACACCGAGAGTGAATTTGTGGTCATTCCAAGACCACATAAACTACCTCTTCTCCTGAACATAGTGCACTGTTGTGGCACATAACTATCAGATATGGAGTCAGATAGTTCAGTAGTAAAACCCGTCATGAAGCAATTGTCCAGGTCATAGCCTATTAAACCTTCACTTCGTCACTACGGCTAGGGTAACTAGGCCCCCTGCGTGACGACCCGACATTGCTTATTTAAAATTATATTTGGTGTAAGTACAAAACATCAAAATGGCTAATATATCAGAGACTATTTTAGTAGATGAATCCTGGCAAAGCGTTTTGATACGTGTACAAAATTTATATTTGTACACAATATTTACATTTCTAAAATATGAGTTAAATTGATGAGTCCATGGGTCATTCTGCGTTTCTGATAATCAGATCATTTTTATGAGATCCGATTAATGCAGAGCAAGATGCTTGACATGTCAGTAACTTGCATATAATGATTCTGTTACAAAGGAATGTTAGCATAGGACTTGAGGCAGACTAAATGTGACACTTCACTGATGCAGATTTCCAATTATGATAGATGGACGCCAGGGGCTGTTGAGGCTTATTGGATACTGTAACAGGCAAGGCCCGTTATATGGGACCAGTGGTTTATGCCCTTCGGCCTGAACAGTTTCCACTCCGAGATCCCATCCTTCGCAGAAAACCTTTGCCTGAACGAGTTAAAAAAGAATCAAGAACCCAACAATCGCAACAAATCACTTAACCGACCATTTTGAAACCGCTCTTAGCTTTGTATGTCTCTTTCCTTTTTATTAACGGTCTCAAGAATATGCCAGTGTCGTAATTGTTTCTTATGCGTTCACAGAAATATGGTCAGTCATCTGGTTTCTGATAAACTGGCAACTCAAGGGTGTTCAACCTTATTTTAAAGTGGTTATAATGTATTTTATATTTACTGATCGAAATACATATTTTTGCGCTACCATTAAAAAAGGTTGGCTATTCCATTGGGGGCTACCCACTTCTATTTAAATGAAAGGAAAAATAAGTGTGCGTCTCCTACGATAGTGGACGTGAATTTCACCCCCCCCCTCCTTATTATGATTTATACTTTTTGGTTTTGATATAAAAACGGTAATGACGAAAAATTATTCTTTATGAGTAATTACCGCGTGTTATCGAAATAATTCCTACTAGAAATATTTTGTTTCTTTTTTTCAAGAATATAAGATTGCGTTTATTTATTTCTAATTCAAAAACATATACAATTAGTAATAGTTAGTTTTATAATGACTAAGAACAAGTAGAAGGGGCTTGAGGAACTGTATACCTGCCTCGTGACTTCAAGGAAGTCACTGATGGTTCCCTGTTATTTTTAGGTAAGCAACCGCATCCCTCCAAGACCTCCCTCTTCCCATCTTATCCTTATCTTATACATATATGTCTCAGCTTTAGCCCCAGACCCCACTCGTCCTTAGACATTCCAACCAGTATGTATGCTTTAACTGATCTCTTAATATTTGTATATACCAGTGTTTTGCTTGTACTTCATAATAAAGCTTTTCTTTTAAAAGTCTCTCCTCTACAAAGATTATTTAACTGTTGATCAAGGAATCAGCTATAGCCTCGCCAATTATTATTTCATTTTTTTAAAGAACGACTATAGTGTCCAGAGGGAAAAATCATGTTAAGTCTTGAATAGCCCATCAGTTGGGACATGAAAAAGCTAACGGAATGTGCACGGTTTTTTTTGTGTTGGACTTAAATTTCACTACATGAAAAAATTAATAAAAACTAATCAGCATTATTCGAAGTGTTGTGGAATATATCTTTGAAATTTCAGATCGATTGAATCAATTTACGACCACTATCGTACAACATACGACAGGTAAATGACCTGCGTACCCGAATCAACGTAGTATTTGGACTGAGAGTATGCCTTACAGCTAAGAGCTTAAGCAAAATCTAATAAGCAGACTTCAAGGTGTTTTAAATCGTTCTTATAACCACTGTCGTGCAACATGTTGACAACCGAAAGACGACCAACAGATACTGAACGAAAGTACAGACTCTCCCTTCGATAGTGTCGTCATGTTGTGCATTTATATGTACTACTTCATTCTTTATTTGTTCGCTGTTTAAAAAAATGTTTGAACTAATCGAATACGACCTCTTGGTTATATCCACCCTGCTTCATCCTTACGAACCTTCAAAACGCTTTTATTTAAACATCTCATCACTATCCAGACACAAGTTTGGGAATGATTCATTGCACTATATTTTCATACTTTTGTATATTGAGCTTATATGTTACTTTTTTTTTTATTAATTTAATGGTTTTCATTTGATTTCGTATTGTATGGTACAGAAACCTATTGCATGTTTTTGTTTTTTATACGTGGATCCATCAATGACTTTGTTTAATAAATGCAGTTATACAATCTTTTATTTTATCTTATTATTTTATTTCATAATTATTATTATATTTTCTTAAAGAGGTCTTAAACTTTATTTTAAATTGTAATTTTTTTTATGATTTAATTGTTCTTTTTATTTATGAACATGTTATCTGAAATTATCATATTTATTATATCTGTAGCCAAGGACGTTCGTATGAATAAAGCTTGGTGGATATTAGGAGTTGGAGAATTCTAGAGGGTAGTGGAGTGAGCTAGGAAGGACCTATCGTATGCTGCCGGGCAGTTACATAAAGGTCAGAGAGACGGGATCTTGTGTTAGAGGATTAGACTGAGGATTTGAACCGTAGAATATTGTATATATGTATCAGGAAGGGGATGAGAATCAACAGTTTGGACGATCATATTAAGTTATTGTATTTTTTTCCCTTAATTTCTTATCATAATTATCTATAGGGAAGATTATAGTTTTATTGAAATGAATTTCTTGACTGTTATTTTCTTATCCGTGTCTCGTACATACGAAACTCTGACCCTAGCAATATTCGTCGTTCGACTATTCTAATCTATCAAAGCTATCTAACAATTCATTATTCACTGTTATTCTTTTTATTAATTTCATATTTTTAATACACCCAACAATGTCTACTTTCTTTTTTTGTCATCTAAATGTACCTATTTGTTGCTTTGAGTTATTCTTAGGGGACAAATGTCCCATAGTAAAGTATTTTTCATTTTGTTTTAAATGAAGACAATAAACTATGTTTTAATGCTCTAGCCGTATGTAAGTAAGACCTGAATGAGGTATTCAAGCTCAATATTTTTTTTTAAATTTTATATACACTCTAAGGCGTTCTAATTTTTGGCGTGAGTTGACTCAACCATGAAGCAACTAATAACGATAATGTGGAGGCCATTAGAAATGGCGAAGTGCCTTCGTGTTCTCTGCATGGTGGCTTACCCCCTTGGGTTATGACTATCAGCGACCATCTACGGCCGGGCCGGGGTACAAATTAAAAGGTTCTAAGGGAAGCGGCTGGAGGGGCAGAGCAGATACCGCCCGCGTAACGTATTCGGGTTAAGCAACAATCATCTAAATCCATTAATTATCAAAGAGGCAGTCCCTTTTCCTTTTACCGACAGTCATTAATATAATGGCTAGTAATCGGAGCTGGGCCAATAATAATTGCCAAGAGGAAGTCCTTACGGCGGCTAATGAATAGTGTTTGCAGCCCACCATTCGTCCGTTCCTGTGACCCTTAGCTCTCCCCCTATGTCTCATCGCCGGTCTCTCTGTAGCTTCAACATGTGCAATTAACTATAAAAAAACTTTAAGTAGTGAAAAATAAGAGATTAGAGCCGGGTTCTCACTAGTTATGATTAGAGCGGTATACACTGGTGCTGTACCACTTAAGAGTAAGTGTAAATACTCTAAGAATGACAATAATGCTCTGATAAATTCACATCTGGCATAAAATAAATACTATATTATATAAGACATATACTATATTATGTAAAATAAAGAGCTTTTGATAGAAAAAATAAATAAAATAAGGTTATTTAACAGCATTTAGCTGTTATAGATGGATCCACATAAAACAAAAAAATACAATAAGATATTTATACAATAGAGACAAAAAAGCTTAATTTACAATAGTGAAGGCCAAGGGAGGCTCCAGTATAACAAATGTTAGGCAATTAGATAAAAATAGGAATGTAAAAATATAATCATTAAAATATAATACAAGGACGTTCGTATGGATGAAGCTTGGTGGATATTAGGAGGTGGAGAATTCTAGAGGGTAGTGGAGTGAGCGAAGAAGGACCTATCGTATGCTCCCGTTTTGTGGGCAGAAACATAAAGGTCAGAGAGACGGGATCTTGCGTTCCGGGATTAGACTGAGGATTTGAACCGTAGAATTTTGCATATATGTATCAGGAGGGGATGAGAATTAACAGTTTGGACGACAAGTAATGTTAGCCAGATACATTTTTATAGGGCGATGGTCCTAAATAACAAAAAAAAAAAGATAAATAAAATCGAATGCTAGACAGGAAAACTATAACCCTCAAAGACCATGAATTAACCGTGACGAAGTTTATCTCAGGTACCTTCCGAGATAAACTCATGTGAAGCTATTTGATATTCAATGAATCAAGGTAAGTGTGATGCATCACATAAATGGTCTCGCTCAGGGTTGATACTGTTCGATTTGTTGTTTCTGGCCCATTTCAACAATTAACAATCTCGCAACAATTAACGATTAATAAAATCAACTTTCAATAATAGTATAGTTTACAGTAAAGGCATTATAGGTAGGGTGACTGGGTAAGGCGGTTAGAGTGACAGCTATGGGCTATCTCAACTATAGCACAGTATATCAGCGATATACAGAGTTTAAATAGGCCTGTTTGATTTTACCTGAAGTACAGATGATAGGGTTCAATGTTACTTATGTTTCTTTAGGGTTTAAGGCAATATAACACTAGCAGACACATGTTCACATGGCAAAACTGGTTTACATCGGGAAAAGCTTGACAGGTATACAATGAATGTGAGAGGATTGGACCATGTTTCTGATGTCCATAATTATTAACACTGTGTATTGAAATGATGATCATTTTGACAATGTGCTAGCTTACTAATGTGTGCTCACCTAAGTTATGTATTGTGTATTTAGGTGGATAGTATATTTAAAAGTATTTAGTGAGTTCGGCACTGCCGCAACTTAATATACCATCTTTGTGCTAGGGAGCGTTTGGTGTCGTTGAGAGGTGGTTACATTACACGTATTGATATTTCTTGCCAACAGAGAGCCCTTGGTTCGAAATTGACCTTTACACTTGTTCTGTCCTTTAATTCTATTGTATGGCCCGATACAGGTCAAGATAGCCGAGGCCTTCTAGGTCCCGTTAGGTCTTAGATATTCCATAGGTTTGTTTATTGCTTAGTACACATTCGTAATTTGGCAGGACTTGAAACCTGGAGTACAGTAGGTCTTAGGAAGATACCTAAGCAAACGCTCGGGCCAGCACGACCACCTACATTTAATTCCAGTGGTACAGGAGTTTCCAGTGTGGGCCTATGTTCCAATGTTCACTTCTTTTCTTTATGTGAAGCCAAGCATTCTTGGGATAAATCGATCAAACCGTTAACTCAATGAACGATCGGGACTGATTCACCTGAGGCTGGATTTCTGTCAGTGATATTTAGGATCCTGCTAACGCAGGGGGCATCACAGTCGGTGCATTTCCTGTCTAAGCGGTGTTTATTCATTGGTTGAAAGTGTACTCACTTAGACAGGAACATTCTTCATCACGAGTTCTAAATAAATATAAATTAAACTCACAGCAACATTACAACAAAAATGTTGTCTATCCTCGATAGAATATACATCAGAAAAACTTGGAGAATAGGTTAATCATGATCCTAGACTGGGCTTAGATCAAGTAGACAACCGCAAGAAGAGTTGTCTGGGACTTCGGTTATGGTAGCCATAGATAAGCATGGTCATAGATAAGCATGGCAATAGAAAATTCATGAACCATTATTCATTAAGAGAATCATTTGTAGCTCGTTTAAATCGGCCTCGAGGGTATTGCGAGAAAACAGTTCGAGTTCGTATGTTAACCAATTATCCTCTATTTATTGTACTCGTGGACAAAATTTGGAAGATCTGTAATAGGAGATATCTTAGGACATCAGGTTTTGGAATATGGATCAAGTTTTAGTTCTGGCTATGATGTATACAGATGATATGGTACTTACAGCAGATACCCAATAATTTCAGTTTGAATGCTTTCAAACTTTAATAAATGAATTAGGAGTCGGACAATTTATCACAATTATCTAATTGCTCTTTTAGGGCAGATTGTAATTTTATAAAATAAATAATTACAAAAAAGAAAAAAAAATAATAATTTATAAAAAGGTGATTATTTTTTTATATAAAGTTATTAACTGAGGTAAATGCTACATATTATATGATTAGTGCCAGTTGTGGAAGGATATAATTGAATAATAAATTTTATGTTTTGACTTAAAAAATCGTAACAACTATGCAGCTTGAAATTGAAATTATCCCAAAGGAGCTTTAGTGTTAAGTTACGACTAGTTATGTGCAATGGAGCAATTAGCCAGTGTCATAAACGCACTGCCAGCTATGAAAAACTGACCTATGCTAAACAGAATTGATAACGGGAGAATTGTGATACTAAGATACTAACCCGCCTAGCACACAAGCGACACTGACCGCTTAGCCACAGTAGCCACAGCATTTCATTGGCACTAAGCGCCCTCAAACCATACTGTACCAAATTTCCCAGTCCAGTTGAAACTTGTTCATCTATCGATCGAAACTTTTAACGTACAGTGCACGTCGTCATCAGTAAAATACTTGTCGATACATGGATTAGTAGCTTTATTTAAAATCATTCATGTATTTCAAAATATATATAAACCAAAAAGCGATTTCTACTGGATGCTCCCAAAATTGTATTTACTTTACCACGAAAATACCAATGTTTTACAAAACGTTAAACATTAAGAAAATGACATCTTCCACCAAAAACATCAATACTACAAGATAAAATAGCGATATACTATCAAAAAAATATCAATGAATTATTAAAATTAATTATTTTAACGCCATTTTGTAGCGTTCTTGAACAGTTATTAAATATGTCAACAACTTTATACGACATAAAAGCCTTAGCATCAGACATGCCTTTGTAATAATAAGAACAGTGTTTGTATATTTATCATACTCCATATTGTAGATAATATTTTAAGTGTTGAGTCAAGGAAATGTTCCTTCAAGTGGTCCTGAGTGAGGACTCTCAGACCGGTCTTACAAATTAGATTTGAATCACTATTGCAATTGAAACCAGCCATGCCAAGTTGAAGGTCCCATTGGAAGTTCTACAATAAGCAGGTGTAACTTTTAATGACTAACATGGTGCTTCTCAATTTATAAAACTCTCAAATTTTATACTTTTGATTTTCAAGTTTAGAGAGTCACCTGATGACGGCGAAATAATATTAATCCCATAAAAAATAATTAGACCCTTTGGTCAAAGTGTATATTCGTCTTCGAAAGAAACGGTGCGGCAACGTTTTTCAAAATTTGAAAAATCCGGAATGGGTCAGAAAGGAATAAGATAATGCTAACTTCTGACTGTCTGAGACCTGGGTCTGGTCGTGGTTGACTAGAAAAATGTTTCTAACCTTCTCTCATAAAACAGCGACTTCAGATGACAAATTCAAATAAATGTTTCTTATGAATGACTGGAATCACTTTATTTATACAATATTGAGAAATTGTGGAAAAAACTTCATATAATTGAAAACACACTTCACATGGTGAAGAGTGAAGTAAAATGTAATTATCACTAAAGCTCAAAGGGCGTGTACTTAATGTTCTCCAAACCAGAACTGTGTATGTGACACATGAAAGGAATTGACACATGGACGTTTGAGGAGCAGTAAACCTCCTCGAACGTTCCAGTGCTGTGGTCTTCTGTTAAATGTTGATAACCTAATCACTATACGCCGAGGCAAAAGATAATCATTGAGAATCCCAACAAATTAAGAGGGAACTCACACACCAAGTTATTAGTGACTAGGCGTACCCTTCTTCCGACAAGCCTCTTCGCTTTTATCTATTCCAAATTACAGTAGAAGAGGAAGCTACCTACAGGTTGCTAACCAGTGGCACCCATTTGTGGGCATTATGAATTTATTCCATGGAACCACCACTAAATAAACGCTAGTTCTCCCAGGTGAGAATCGATAGATACTGGAACTGACATGTATGTATGTGACATTTTTTTTTTTTTTACTTCATTTCACTATTTTCATTCTATTTAGTGGTTTACTTTTATTTGGTGTATAATAGATGGTATTAAAAGTGTAGTGCAAGGCGAAACTGTTAGTAAGACATATTATTTGATATTAAATGAACCAGAAAGTACTTATGTTACTTTTGTTTGACAATTCCCTTCAGTAAACCTCTCCTGATTGGGGAAAAATGATTCTGCTGCTTGGTTTACCCTTACGAGAGGTCCAATTGGTTGAAATTCTATACTACCAACCTTTGCCCCTTGTCATAGAAGTGACTTGATAAACTTGTATGTTTTATTATTAAATTATGATATTTAATTTAAATTTTTAATCATTTTAAAATCTTTTTCACATAATGGGGTTATGCGTTGCTCAAGTAATATAAAATAAATACATAATAATTTTAAAAAAATTGTGTCCTGTAGAAATGTTTAATATATTCACTATTTTTGTCTCAACGTTTCGGATTCCGTTAGTCAATCATTAGGCAGCATCTACACAGTCAGAAAAAAAAAAAAACCTCGGTATTATCACAATAAGTAAAAATAATTTCTTCAGAACGATATTATACTTAATTTTTTTTTTTTTTTTTTAAATTATTATCTTATTTACAAGGTTATACTTAAGCCTATCTGGACATACGGAATAGAGCTATGGGGGACAGCAAAAAAGTCGCACATCAAGCGCATCCAATCCTTTCAATCAAAAGTCCTAAGAAAAATAGTAAATGCCCCTTATTACGTCAGCAACAAAACCCTTCACAATGATCTGAATATACCCTATATTCTTGAACTCATCCCTTCCAAGTTCATAAAATTCCATAGTAACCTATCCAACCACCCTAATTCCCTAGCACAGTCATTGCACTGCACCACTAACCCCTATAATCCTCTTCGGAGATTAAAACGGCAGTGGCCTCGTGACCAGCTATAACTAAGTGATAGTAGGAGTCCTGGCAATGGCCAGTTTCTCCAATCATGTCCTTAGCGTATGTGGCTCTCGCGCTCTTGTTAAGCCTCCGCTGGCTCTTATCCAGTGACGCGGCTGACGTAGGAGCGTGGGGGACTCCCCAAGACTCCGCTTCCTCCTTCGCATGCGAGGGAGGTGACAACCTTGTGGACTTAGGGGGCCTCTGGGCTGTTTGTAAATATTGTATGAATGAGCGAGTGAATGATGAATTGTAAATATGGTATGAATGATAACATTTATCTCAATTACTCATTGCCTAATAAAAGGCAGATTGTAATTTTATCTTAATAAATTATTATCTACTTTTACATCCTGCAATATAGCATATTATTAACAAATACATTTTGACCCTTATAATGATCTTTCTTGTTTTAGAAAATTTTTGAGTTTGGCAATTTTTTCTTGAGTGGAATGTTGGTAATTTTTCTCTGAAAGACCTTATGACCCATTTAAGGAATCACTGGAGGTAATTAAGCTGTGGTTCAAGCATGGATTACGCTGGATTAAAATATCTAGCACTGGGAAACGTAAACAATGCAGACAGATAAACGGTATATAATTTGTATTTATTTAGTTTTTTAGGGTGTTAATTGTTATCAGTTAATTTTATTGAATTTGGTTCATCTTAGTAAGTTTTTTGCTGTTTTTGCTTGAATATCACAAAAAAGCTTAGTTCATTTAATTGGATATGAATTATGGATTTTATTAATTTCAAAATCAAATACAATACTTTTTTATATTGTTAAATAAAAAATACTTATTGGAAGATAAGATTAGTGTTGTATATAATATACCCATAATGGGAATCACCCCATACTTTGAGTAAAGGGCGGTTTCACTATCAGGATAATAAGTAGAACCACCCAGTCTAACTGGCTATTACTAGTTTATTGTCTTATCAATTTCATTATTAATTTCAGTACTTGAGATAAAGTTCAAAGCTTTATTGTCATTATGATTATTCTTAATTTTTACCAACTGAAATTTTTAAATCAATCATAAACTAAATCATATTTATCATTAAATCATTTATATACAAACCAAATAAATAAGGTATAAAGCGAAGAAGCATTATGAAAAGATACTTTCCAGACAACACTTCTGTGTTTCTTATATACTTATTAATCAATTGTGAAAAATCTCAAGTAGTTATATTGGATGAGGAATTATTTCTGGAGGTCGAGTATAAAAATATAAGTAGCAAAAATATCGATAAAGACAAAAAAAATCTATTGAAAACCGCCTGACATTAAAAAAAAGAATTTTATTTTTTCCATAAAAAAAAAAATTAGACCATAAATTTTATAATGGATGTGATTTCAGAAATCTTATAATATTGGTAAAACAGAATCAGCTTGTTGGAATTGTTGAAAGACGATTGTCTGTTAAAAAATTGACCTATCATTGATTCTTGATTTCTTAATTAACAAGAATATTATAAAATTATTGGCCTAAACAATTTTTTATATGATTATACATTTTTTCCAACGTTTCATTAAATAAAATCATGTTAAATTGAATATGTAAAGTATAAAATATAAATTTTAGTGATAATCTCTATTTTAATATAAAGCTAAATTTTTAGTAAATTACAAAGAATCGTTTTTTAATTTTTGCCAGAATCGATTTATATTGTTTTTATGAATTTAAATTAAGTTAAATTAATACGATTTCATTTTTTTGTTTATTTTTTTTTTTTATTGCTACTTTATGAACACACTTGAACTTCAGAGTTTGAAGAAGAAAGATTGCATGTTGCATGTTGTTTTTTTATTAATATAGTTATTACTATTATATTATCCTTATATTACAATTATATTGTATCATCAATCTAACTTCTGGTTGGTAGTGGGAAAAGAGATGTGATAATTGATTGATGCTTGTTGATGAGTTGTGTAGGAGTTTCAATAACTGCTACCTGAGTGCAAAACCAACGCTACCGTTTTCGGGTCTCGGAAAGTGGTTCGGCGCTTTTCTTTAATTATCGTCAATTAAAATCACACTATTAAGTTTTTAAGCAAAACATATATAATGACCAATAATATTGAGAGGGATTTTAGTGGCATGAAATGGGTTATTTGGATTGTAATTATTTTTAGTGTGCCACACTAACCGGACATGTTAACTAAAAGTTGATAACAGAATAGAGTTTCCAGAATTGGATTATCGTTGCCTTACTGTAGATATCTCATTATGTATACTAACTATCAGATTCCTGTATTTATCTTCCAAATTAAAAGTGGCATATCACTTAAAATAAGATTATTTTGGGCACACCCAGTACAGGGGTCATAATTCTCTCATTAAAAGACAATTAAATGTCTCTAATGATAATTCACTCTTCATCATGGCTGTTCAGCTCACATGCGAACCGTTTGCGAATGTTAATTTCAGCAAATAAAGGGCTTTTTACAATTTACTGAAATTCATTCATTTCAAGTGGTTTAATCTGAGCCTAAACAGCTTTGTGTTTTATAAAATTTATGTTACTGATATTCTTTTTTGTTATGTTAATTTTATGTTTTCATGCATCAAATTAGGGGTCAAATCTACCTGCTGCTAGTGCGACAGACGCCATAGAGATAAATTACCATCGGTATCGGTTCAGTAACAGTGATTAATTAAATTCCTGATCTTGTCACTAACTGGGAATGAAAATGAAAACTTACCTTTGCCTGGCTGAAGAAATAAGGTTCTCCTAAGTCAGTGGTCGGCAAACTCGTCATCCAAAAGAGCCAAATAAACGATACAAAATTGAAGTTTAATCAAAGAGCCATTTTATTTAAACTTCAGCTTTGCTTTAGTGGAAATAATTAGAATTGAAAGTACACTCCCGAGCTTGACTTTGCTGAATATGTCTTAGTTTAACTAACGGTACATTAAATAAAACTTGGTATCATACTTATATAAAGATAATATTTATTTAAAAATATAATATAAAAGGCACCCTTAAAAAAAAACTACAAATACTCCACTAATGTGAACAATGGCGTTGCATTTCCTTGGAACAGGCAAGTTGATAAATAATGTTCCGTGCCTGCACTAAACATATCGTGGAAGAGCCGCAGCCAAGGAGTCAATGAGCCGCGGTTTGCCGATCACTGTTCTAAGGGTAAGTCAGGTTTGTATGTTGTTGTTTATGATTTTAGGCACGATTCCAAGTTCTCATCGATTTCTTAATTTACACTTGATAAAGTTCATGCTTCAAAATGATTGTTCCCATAAATATGTAGACCCAAATAAGGAAAGAAGCAGGAGCTAGTTTCTTCAGTTGATCATAGGAGCCAGGAATACTATTCCAAGTGTTAAAAATCAACATATCTTCCCTCTCCAGATCTTTCAAAGCAGAGCACTTGTACTGTAAACTTAATTCACATTTATTTTTCTCCAATAGCTCTAAATCGGCGTAAAGACGCTCGAATTGTGAGCTCCACGATTCTTTATTTTTTAAATCCATCAACACATCCTTGTAATCCTCCTCGGGTACTGAAACGGCAGTGGCCTCGTGACCTGCTATAAATTGTGACAATGGGAGTCCTGGCAATGGCCAGTTTCTCCAATCATGTCCTGAGCGTATGAGGCTCTCTCGCTCTTCGTCAGTCTCCACTGGCTAGTATCCGATGACGTTGATGACGGAGGACTTCCTAAGACTCCACTTCCTCTTTCGCATGCGAGGGAGGTGACAACCATGTGGATTTGGGAGGCCTCTGGGCTGTTTGTAAATACTGTATGAATGAGCGAGTGAATGCAGATTGTAAATATGGTATGAATGAGAGCATTTATCACAATTACGTATTGCCTAATAAGGCAGATTGTAATTTTAGCACAATAAAGATGATTTAACTCAAAATCCAGCAACTTCATTTCAAAGCTGCCAATATCAATATGGAAAAAAGGTTTATTCCGTCGCTTTGCTGTTTCTAAAGTCTTTGAACCTGCTGAGAAAAGCTTCCTTCATATTTAACAGTGTTGTTCTCAAAAAGCTAATGTCGATATTAGACGTTTGTCCTTTGAGTGGCAATAATCCCAAAAGTTCCTCTTTAGGACCTGTAGTGGAGATAAATCGCACAAAAATAGAAACTTGCGCTGTGTCATCTATGTCACAAGACTCGTTGACTGCTATTGATAGAGTTGAGGACAATTTGAGATTTCTAAAAATGTGCCTCTTTTCTGAAGGCTTGCGTTTCAAAACTTTTACTCGTCTCTTACAAGGAAAGTTAATAAATAATGTTCCGTTCCTGCACTAAACATTTCGTGGAAGAGGCGCATGCGGCTCGCGAGCCGTGGTGGGCCGACCACTGTTCTATGCGAATAGAAGTTGTACTTCTGCTTCAACTACCCCACCACGCTCACCACTTACCTTATTGACAAAAATGTAATGAATTATCCTAATAATTTTATTAAACGGGATTTAAATAAATTTATTTTTTAGAGTATATTTGATTGACTGCTACTCTATTTGTACGGTATATAGTACTAAAAATAAAATTAATGATGAAATAAATAAAATTACAATAATTTTGAGTAACGATTTATTGTTGAGAAATGAGATAACTTGAGTGAAACTATAAAGTATTATTATGTTAAAATTAAATTATACTTGCAGATTGGATAAAATTGGAATTCACAATTAATTTAGTTGTTAATTTTATTATAAATAAAAGTAACCAAACTAATTCCTAATTCTAATATAAGTATTTTATGTCTTAATTGTGTTATATGTAACTGGGTCTGTCCCGTATAAATAAATTAATTAGTTTTGTCACATTTTATTTTACCTGATTTTTATGTCCTTATTTGATATTCAGAGTAAACTAATATGTTTATAAATATTGTTGTTTCTTTGCGCTCATATATAAACATCCCTACACTTTAATTGTCGTATTTTAAAATTGACTGAAAATGTGAAAGAATTAAAAAATTATGTATCTTATTTTTAGGTATTTATTTCATGGTCATATGTTTGGTTGTCAAAAACCTAATCGGAGATTTTAAATAATAAATTATAAATTCAATTAATATTTTTTTATCATAACTAATATCAATAACTTCATAACACTTTATTGTCATACTCATTTATTCACAAGAGTAAACATATAATAAATGATAAACCCAATGAATGAGACGGTGAGTGAATAATAATACGGTGCCTCACCATATGAAGTATTATGTTGATGGAAGTTTATTTAAATTAATAGGTACCTACTCCAGTTCACCTGGAGCTGTGGTGTGTTAGGTAAGTTTTGAGTCGCTATGTATGTGAGGATTGGGTGTTGTATAGTTTTCGATGGAATTAAAGTACAGAGCCGTATGTTCGTATGTGCATGTGGAATCCGTAAGTCTGTGCGTTGGGTCATTCTGGCGTACGGTAAGGTAAGTGTATGTCTTCAGGTGTTGTGTTAGATAACTAGCTATGATCGTCTGTTTAGCAAGTGGTGTATCAGTTTTGGATTTTTGTTCACAGTTTGTCTTTTTGTCCCAATGTGCGGATATATAAATAACATGTTGCTTTATATGTTTAAAATAACTTTTCCCATTTATTTCTGTAATAATCCCCTCATTCCTCTCAGCAACAGCACAGCTAATAACCCATTTAATTACCTTCGAAATAATATATAAACGGTGGTGCTTAATACAATGTTGTACTACATCGATCCGGGCAATAGAACACGAGCGCAATTTAGTTTATCCTCGCACTGGCCGTGCAGTTATTAAGAAATATATCATAAAATGCCCCCCCTCCCTATAATTGCCGAGGGATTAGAGTAGAAATTATTTCCTGAGAATGGTTAATTGGGATCGGAGTTAACTCTTTGATGGTACGATAAGGTATTTCACCCCCTTCCACAGTGTCAGAAACACTTTAGCAGCAGTTTAATGGTTCTAATGGCTGCATAAAATAATGGTATAGGATTTATAACTATATTTGCTAGAACAGATTAATGAAAAAATGTCGGTCTGGTCTATACTTTCGTGCATTGAACAGGGCTGGTTCTGAAATATTAAACTATCAATTTCTTGCCTCTCATTTCTTTCTTACGAACAATTTGCATCACAACTGCTGTACCACTTTAAAGAGGTTCCACAGCTCCCTACATGTATACCAAGAAAGATTAAATTTAGTATTAAATACCTAGAAACTGCTTTCGAAATTGGCCATATTTCGAATTAAGGCATACATGTATATGCATACATCATATCGAAAATATATACCTCAACCCTCTTACCAATTTCACTTAGTGAAATACAGTCCTCCGACTAAACGGTAGATATTTTTAGAAAAGCGAAAGGATCGGAACTGAATTTCTATACGCGAAAAGCCCCTATTTTAAAGTGGTTTTCAGTTTTAACGTACATCAAGAAGAGTCACAAGAGATAACCTACGTACATCACGGTCGAATATCGTTGGTAGGGTCAGCGTCGTCCGAAAAAGGGTTCCATCTGTCATCGACCCCTTCTACCCGGAACGTACACCTTCACCCTTCCAAACGATCCCACATAACATATATGTAACGAAATATTTATTTCGTAAATTACATTCTGTGCTAATATTGCAGCAAGTAATTGTAATAAGATTTCTCATTTACGCCGCATATAAGTGAAAAAAAAAACCTTTTTACTTATACAATAAACAAGCAAACCTTTCGAACGGGTATACGTAGCCATGGAATCCCACTGATCGGATGGTTACAATAAGGCAAATATGGTGGGTCTTATTAATGACATTGAAAGCGGCATTGACCATGTTCATCACTGATTGAATTGGTTAAATGCGGTTGATGTTCGAGAGTTTTTCTGCCCCTGTGTGCAAGTCCGTTAAAGTCTAGATAGGTTTTAGTGTGGATTTATGTATGATCATTCGGTTTTGAGGCGTTAATTGAAAACGCCGATCTCACAAAGAAAATCCAAACCATATGTAATTAACAAGTTCACATGTTGTGTATTGTATATCAAGCTAATATACCTAATTTTCAATTGATCGGTTGAAATACCCCCCCTCCCCCACTTTCCTACAGTATGTGTAACCTCTTGCTAATAAAATGCTGGTTTCTGACAAATCCACACAGTCCAGTTAGTAACAAAGGGTTTCAGATCTGAATCTTCATCATGAAATGTTTTCCAAATGAGTTGCCGACAGAAACATTTTTTCGTTGTTACTAATATCTAATTTCATAAGCGCCTCCGCCAGAAATTTGAGGCCTTCAGTCTTTTTTGCTGATTCCGTTCGGAACAGAGAGCAGTCACAGGCATAGCCCACTCCTCCTCCGCAAGTTCTTCTTCCCCAGTACTCCGCTCATCCCAGCAACCAGCAAACTCAATCCCATCCTCAACCACACATCTCGCATATCCCTCCACCTTCAAGCTCTTCAGATCTCACCAGCCTTTTAACCTTATTCCTTACAGAGTTCAGAACCCTAATTACCCCTCTCATGTCCCTTCTTACAAATCTTGTCTCCTACCTTATCCCCGTTAAACAAAATCCATAAGTGGATCCTCCTGACTCCTTATCCAGTCTCCTTTGGAATGCGAATGGTGTTCGCACCCACACTAACGAACTGACAGCATTACTCCACGACAAAAACAACGACGTAGCTCTCATTACTGAAACAAGACTTACGAGTAAACGACCATTTACCGTTCGACAGTACCAGACTTATCGAACTGATCACCCATATGGAACAGCTCATGCAGGTACCGCTGTCATTGTCCATACCTCCATATCCCACCACATAGTTCCTTTAGTAGCACATGATTTCCTTCAATCCACTGCAGTGTCAATCACCGCCTTCGCTTTTCCCCTTACTCTAGCATCATTGTACTGCCCTCCCAATAAATCCATTTCCGATTCCCAATTCATCTCCTTTCTAGACTCCATCGGGCATCGTTTCCTTGTGGGTGGGGACTTTAACGCAAAGCACCAACATTGGGGCTCAAGATCCACAAATACACGAGGACGTGCTTTGCTGTCTGCACTTACACGGAAAAATTGCTCCACTATCTCTCCTGACACAGCCACCTATTGGCCATCAGATCCCCACCGAAATCCAGATCTCCTTGACTTTTTCTTCTACAATAGTTAAGGAACACCAAACTATTCACTCAAGCGCCTCGATGACCTCTCCTCCGACCATAGCCCCTTATTATTAACCATTTCCCTAAATGCAATTCACAAACTGCCTCCTCCTTCATTTATTAGGGGCCCAGTTGATTGGTACCACTTCCGCCAGATTCTTACAGACTCTGTTGACGTCAAAGTACCTCTGAAAACATGCCAAGACCTAGATGATGCAGTGCATTCCTTCACTACTCTGATCCAGAGGTCGGCCTGGGGGGGTCACCCCATCGTCACCCAAAAATCCACAATCATAATCGTTTACCTCAGCATCTCAAAGATCTAATCCAATCCAAACGCCGCTCCAGAACAGTGTGCCAAAGATCCCGACATCCTGCTGATCGGCCCTCATACAATCAGTACTGCAGGCTGGTAAAGCGGCAATTGGCATCCTTCCGTTCCGATTCTTTTAATTCCTATCTCTCCTCTCTGTCTACCAGTGATAAATCCTTGTGGAATGTAACTAAGAAAATCCTAAAATATCATCCTATTTCACACCCACTCCTTCGTGATGATGGGTCCTAAATAAGAAGCATGGTATTATAAATTTTGTTCCAGGACAGTCTATATCAAAGCTCAATATTCCCGTTGGAGTTACTTTATACCGCTCCACTCCCGGTTGATGAGAAACAAGTTTTTCATAGGACACGTCCACTACTATCTGACTTCTCAATACACATTGCAAAGTGGATTTGGAAGTTGAATTGAAGTGTATGCTCCTGCAGGCAGTTATATCCAGTTGCATCCTGTAATTTAGCTCGTCGTAAACATTAATAATAATGCTCAGTAAGTTAACCGTTAACCGTTTACTTGTATTTAATTGTAGTCATCATATACCAAATATGCGAAGTAATAAGTTTAGCAGCGGTAGGAATTAAGGTTTAATAATGATTTTCTTAAACCTAGGTCTACTTTTAAATATGAACTGAAGAATTCAGATAATATTACATGCTGTAAAAATATTAATTAGATATGATGACCCTAAAAAAAAGGGTTTTTTCTTTCAAGTCTCGGGTTGATGTTAATAGTTTTTTGAGGTGGATTCAAAAGCTTCCGTCAGCGTGCCATTATTTTTTTTCTTTTGTCAATAAAATCCTATCGAAAAAACTTATACACATATAGGTTTCATTCTTTGCCGGTAACATAACACAATACACCCAATGTTTATGTAAATTACACTCCCCGTCAACAGAATCCTTTCGGAGCCTAGCCCTTGTTGTAAAGGATTAGTTACATAAGAGACATAAGGGACGTTTCATATCATTGTTACTCACTGTTTGTCAACAAACGAAGGATTAAATGTTTTTCTTGATTGATTTCAATGCCGCTATTAGTCTTTTTTACCTTTTCTTTGCACGGTACGTCAATTTGTCTCTTACCCCTTTATTCTGTGATTCATTCGTATGATAATGATTCGTTTAAGCCGTGATGGTTCAGTAAGAATAATTACTCTTCACGAAAAATGAAAATATTGGTGTAACATCACTAATCGCCTTGGTCTCCATTACCCTACAGTTTCAATGGCCGTAAAAAGGTATAGAGAGACCGGAAGTAACTCGAGACGGCCAAAGTCAGAAGGTTCAAAAGTAACCGATCACATTGCCGACCACTTGCAAAGTGCAATCAAGCGCTTAGGAAACGCAACATCTTACGGCATTAGAAACTTGGGTGCTGGTGTTCGGGGGGATAACTATCTCAAATTCAACCGTTAGAAAACAAGAGAGACAAGCTTTAGCTCAAGAAGGCCTGTGAGGATCCCTTGTTCCTGCAGAAAGTCATAGACAGAGAATTAATATTAAGCTTTCTTATGATAAAATTACAATCTGCCTCATTGGGCAATAAGTGATTGTGATAAATGTTTTCATTCATACCGTATTTACAATTTTCATTCACTCGCCCATTTATTAATGTATGCAGTTTTAACAGCCTAGAGACCTCACAAATCCATATGGTTGTTATCTCCCTCAAATGCGAAAGTGGGAGCGGAGTCTTGGAAACTCTCCCACGCTCCTCCGTCAGCCACGTCACCGGATACGAGCCAGCGAAGGCTGACCAAGAGTGTGAGAGCCACATACGCTAAGGACATGATGGGAGAAACTGGCCATTGCCAGGACTCCCACTGTTGCGCTTTTATAGCAGATCACGAGGCCACTGCCGTTTTAGTCTCCGAGGAGGATTATAGGGATGAGTTGTGCAGACAAAGAATTAGATTTGAAAGAGAATACCAACCATAGACTGAAGAGGAATGGAAAAATCTCCTGTTCACTGATGAGACGAAAGTGGCCCTTAACAGCCCAGATGGCCGACATGGAGAACGGTGCGTGTCCAGAAACTGTGGCATTTGGATGGGGCTATTTCATGTTCTCGGGTGACATTTCTTGGCACGTACCGAGTTGGTACCAACCCGAGGGGGAATGCTTTAAGGTGTGTAGAGATGATTTTACAAGATCATATAGTGCCCTTAAAAGCTAATTATATCTTTCATTGGCACTCAATCATCACTTATGCGCACGATAATGGCCGGCCACTTTTTTGAAAGTTTGGTCGCGGAATCCACCTCCTACTATACTTGAAATGCCCCAAGATTTTATATAAAAATTTTTTAAGAGTATGCCTAAAACGTATTCGTTAAAGCCAAAGGAGGCAACACTTCTTATTAAATGGCATTTTAATTTTTTTTTTGTAAAGAAAGTTTTTTTTTAAATCAAACATATACAGTCAATTTTAATATTTTTTAAAATAAAATTGTTTATTTGTAACTTATGAGGCTTTTTGTAAATGTCACTTGCTGTTCTCGTGAAATTCAAAAATTTCTAGGTGTAGCGAATTTTTTGACGGGGAGTTTTTATCAAACCTATATAATTAATTTTCAATCACGATTAGGAACATTTATCATAATTAAGCCTTTATTAAAAATAATATATAACAGGTAACCGGCTGATACTATGGTATTAAGTATTGTAATTAGGCCTTTTTAACGTTTGGGTAATATGTAGGTACCGAAAATTAAAGAAATACGAAGAAATTAGTTCCTGCTAAGCAGGTGGATCCTGCATAAACCTAAGGATTTCAAGGTTAATAATTATTCGTTTAACTTTTTATGAAAAGGGGTGGTAATTATCATTTAATTTGTATAATATCCTGCTGCAAGTCTATATTTACTGATCATTTGTAATAATAAAAAGAAAAAATTTGTATAAAATTTCGTCTCTAGGCTGACGATAACGCGCAAAAACCACAACAGGCAGACACACAAGGGAAAACAGGAGAGTTTTTGGTTTTTAATCTTTTTTTTTTTTCACATTTTCTAAACTATTTTTTTTATTACAGGTTGTTTTTCAGTGGCCAAGATGATTTATGACTTAATAAAGACAATAATAACCCATTTTTTGTCTAAAATACCGGTTAGTTTTGTCTACGTTAATAACGTTTCTTGGAATTCACGCGAAGACTCCGGTCTGAGCTTTGGAATCTCTCGGAATTATTCCACCACTTTTAAAATATTGAATTTTGTTTATATTTGCCAGGCTAGCAAAACTCCTCAAAATCATATTTTTCCACGAAAACTATATCTAAACTGTTTTAGCAGAACATGGCCCTGATGAAAAGGCGGTTTCGTAGATTTCTAGGAAATTGGAGTTTTTAAGAAAATGTGAAATGATTTTTCCGAATTTATTTCTAAAAGTGAAATGCATTTTTGTTTAGTATATAGGTGAGTCTTAGTGGGTATTTTTTTCAGTGCGATCGGAGCGTCCTTATTACCTGACGGTATTGTCAAAAAGAATGTTCTTTAGGTATATGCCCAGGGGCTAGGCTACTTGAATTTTTTGGTACTTATACACAACTGTATACAGTAGAGTTTCAATTTTCACAAAGTAGAATGATACACTATACAAGCTTACTGGTGGTCGCAGATGTTCGTAAGTCTGGCCAGAGCCTTCACAGTCACGAGCGGCTTCTTTTATGTCTGGCTTAGGTATTGTTCCGCAAGGGGGGGCTCGGCGGTATGTGTTTTAAGGGGCAAGCGATCAAGGTGTTTTCATTAGAACAATCAATAGGAAGACAATCCAATCCTGCTGGAGATCATTCAAACACCATCCTTTCAATAGGATCCCCTCTGATTGCTCATTAGACTCGATAGTATCTTTCATTCACCTCTCCTCATCAATAAGAGGCTGTATCAAAACGGATTCGTTTTAACGGTTCTATGTGCCACAGTTCGTGCCAAGAACCGTCTGGCTGGTTGTCAAGCAATCTGGCTGGGCACAAATCTGCAAAATAATTCGTTATTATCTTCTAGTCGTTGGCCTGTCTGTCATTATGCCTACAGCACGTGAAAATGATTCAATCGACCTGAATTTGTATGTAATTTTCACATTCATGCCGAATAGTGTTTATTATAATGAAATATTATTATAATGAAACATTTGGGATAAAAAATCGCTTACCGTTTCATATATTTTCATTGCACTACTTTTAATCGGGGACGATCGTTTTGTACCTGTTTGTATGTTGTAAATTGATTCAATCGTTCTGAAAATTCAAAGGTATTTTCCACAACTCCTCGAAATATTTTCATTGGTTTTCAGTAAGTGTTTTCAGAGAAACAAATGTAAGCCTGATAATACTTTAGTGTCCCAGTTAAGATAACATAAAATTTCGAGGCGTTCTAAATACGTTTGTTTCTGAGAGTCTAGACATTTTCCATTATAACTAACGAATACGTGTATATGACATGTATGTAAGCTGTCATGTCAATTCGTTTGTTAGGGTAATCATAGAAAGCCAACCATTATCAATTATGCCAGCTGATAGTGAAGTTGGTTTACTAATGTTTCTTCGATAGATCATTTTTATTTATGTATATAGCAAAACGAAGCATTTTTTATTTTATTTTATTTATTTATTTTTTTTTAACATCTTAATAAAAAGTCGAACATCAAGCGTATCCAATCATTGCAATCAAAATTCCTGAGAGCAATAGTAAATAAATAAAGAACGTCAGCAACAAAACCCTTCATAACGTTCCTAATATACCCTACATTCTTGAACTCATCCCTTCCAAGTTCATGAAATTCCATAGTAAGCTATCCTAATCCCCTAGCACAGTCATCGCGCTGCACCACTCATCCCTATAATCCTAAGACGTTACGTTCACTTTTATGATTTCTCAAATCCTAGCTTAGGAACTTTTTAAGGATGTAAACATGTATCTGTCAACATTGTCTCTTCGTTTCCTACATTATTTTATTCGTTTCTATTTTTTTTTTAATTTAGTTAGTAATCTATTAGAGAATATAACTGATACATCAACTAGTAACAGATTGCAACCAAATGCATACACTCAAAATTATATCCACAATTTGCAAAACCTCGAAATCTATTTCTTGGAGTATGTTTGAGAGTTTATACTAAAAGTATTAGTAAATATAAAAAGTAAATAACCGTCAAAGTATATAACAAAAAAGTAGATATGAGAATGAAGGTTGGGAATGATCACTTAATCTGTTAGTCCGGTGCTCACTTCATATTAGTGAAAATTCAAATCGGACACAATTTTTTTTATTAATGGGCAATAAAAAGTTAGAAATAATGGAAGGAAGACATTTTGTCTCAAAATTGATGAAGCCGGAACTCAAATTTTGCACGAACGGGTCAGTCGGATATTCATTGTGACTTCCCGTATTTCTGCTCCTGTGAGGTTGCTGTTCAGATAATCGATAAGTTTTGGTTTTGGTCTTGACTGATGATATATTATTTATATGTTATATATATTCGATATACCATTTATTATTGTTATTATGTGAAGGTTTTTGTATGTTTTATTCTATGTGTCTTTATTTTTATCTAATTAGCATTCTAAAAGTAAGAAATTTTTATTTCGATTAATAATTAAAACCCTGTATTAAACTATATGTTGACTAAGATGTGTTCCAGCGGTTTTGAGACCTTGAGTACGAGTTGACCTATTGTTACATTATTTATCTGTTGTATATTCTATTACATATACTATTTGTTCAAATGTGATTATCTTCTACTTCAGTGATGTGAGGTTTTATTTGTGTAACCTTTATGTAACTATGTATTTTTACGTGATATTATAATTTTTTTGATTTTGATGAGAAAAAAAGCAATATACTTCACTAATAAAATTGTTTATATGCCTGAATTATTTATTGGTGATTGGGCTTGCTGTTTTTGTAGTAAATTAACCTTATATGCTAAATATTTTATACTAAATGGTGTTCTATTATATGTCAAGTAATTGACATGTCTGTCAGACACCTTTGTATAGGGAGATGGCCCTAAATTACAAAATAATAAACAAAACAATCCGACAAACCGTCAAAACTCCAGGCAGCCAAATCTTACAAGAAAAAATGAGAAATGGAGCCATTTGATGTTCAGTAATGCGATTATGATGCACAAAGGGTCTCGGTCAGGAACAATATTGTTTGATTTGTTGTTTCTTGCTCTTTTAACATTTAATAATCTCACAACAGACTTGAAAACACTTTAAATTATAAAACAACTCAGACCAATGTCATAGTTTACAGTGAAGACTTCATAAAGGAGGGGTGATTACTAGGTGAGTTGGACTGTAGGTAAGAATTTGAAGACTGCTTGAGTCTACCTGAAGCACAGCTAATGATGCAAGGGTGAGGCTAAAACCTTGTTTGTTGCTTAGTAGGCAAGTTAACGATCGTCAACGAAAAACGAGAAGAAAAAGGAAAGAGGTTGAATGTAGTTACTGAACGAGAGTTGTCACAAGACTGTTTTTATTTGAGCTTTTAAAGCCTCTCTAAATACATTCGGGATGTTTACATCCCGATGACTTAAGGATTAGGCTGGCTGCCTACGACGTCCGAACCTTAACTCCCCCCTGCCAGTTTACGCATATCTCTTCGTAAACTCCAAGGTCCGCCGCACTCAGCACACAGCCTGTAATCCCTTACATCACGTTTACGGTCTAATATATTCATATTCCTCACAAAAAAACAAAGAAAAGAGATAATACAGAAATAAAACAAAAATAATAATAACAAAAAATAATACATTCGCCCTGGACCCGGTGGCTGCCAGGTAAAAAAAAAATGGAACATCCACAATATAAATAATGAAAACAAAAACTCTCTCTGAGCAGCACATGTGAATGTGAACATGTGAAACATATGATTCCGGATCAGTTGCTCCGTATCGGATCGAGGGCACACCATCTTACGCACATTCAACACCCTCCCCCCTGTGTTGGGAGTTTCAACTGTTCAATGTGAACGGTTCGCCTCTTCTTTGGGGTGGTCATACTCTCGATGGTCACGAGATGATGTTCCCGAATTATGATGACCTTAAAGGGCCCCTCATACCGAACAAGTTCCTTACTACGATTTGACACGACTTTTCTGTACACAACGGTCCCAATCGATATTGCTCCTATGCGATCCCGCACCTTCAAATTTGCCCGTGCCACGCGCTTGGATTTTTCGCGCATAATCTTATCGCGTACTTTGTACCACATCTTTCCGAGCTGTATGTGGGTGTTATGGAGCTGTGCCACCATTCCCTCATCCGCCACCGTCTCTGGCCAGTTCCTCGGTCTCACTCGTAATCCGAACAAAATTTCGAAGGGTGCTAACCCCGTCGTGGCATGTATCGAGTGGTTGTATGCCGCCACCGCCATTGGCATCGCTACGTTCGCCGACAGGCCTTTATCCACCTGGTACACGCGTAAGTGGTCGCTGAGGGTGCTGTGTAACCTTTCGATGGTTCCCCTGCTCTTGGGATGCCCGGGGGTATTAAAATGCCATACCACATCCCGTTTTTGCATTTCGGCTCTCACGGTTGCATTGTCAAACTCCCGTCCCCCGTCCGACGAGATCCTCTCTGGTATGCCGTAGAACTGAAACCATGTGTTGAGGGCTTGTAATATGGAATCTGATGACTTGTCTCCCACCGCGTAGGCCATAGCCACTTTGCTAAATGGGTCGATGATAGTGACCCACTTAAAACCCCGCCACGTGCAGGTGTCCACTTGAATCTCCGTCAGTGGTGCTTCTGCCGTGGGTGATTCCTCCTGGAGTCCCTGCGGGGGATGTCTATCATATTTCGTCTTCTGACAAACTTCGCATGCTCCGATTACCTCCTGAATAGTCCGCTGCATCCCCCACCAAAAATAGCGCCTTCGTAGTGCTTGTGCCGTCTCCTGCCCACCGCGGTGGTTGGTTTTTCCTTGGTGATACGCCAGTGTTACCTCGCGTTGCTGCTCCTCGTCCCGCAGGGTTTGGACCACGGAAAGACGCCGAATGAACGAGCGATCCACCCCCAACAGCTCTTTCTGCCACAGCTTTTTAATTTTGTCCCACACAGTCTCATTGCCCACGAATAAATGGTGTGTTTTGCCGTGTTTGGACACGTCCTTGAGAGCCTGACAAATTTGATCTCCTCGAACTCCCGGTGGTGACCAAATCGTCGCGATCTGACTCCTACCGTACGTACTATGGAGTATTTTCAGAGCACCCGATGTTTGAGTTTTCCAAATGATCTGCCTCCGCTTATCATTGATAATTTCGTCCGTCGTCTCCATATCACGCGGTCTCTCTCCTATAGACTCGTCTGATGGTGTGTCCGCACTCCTGTCACTATCTTTCCGCGTGCTGCTCCTGCCCGCTTCTCCAGGCGTCCATTCCTCAATGAACTGCCTCATACCGCTCGATGTTTCCCCTTCTTCTATGGCGTTCACCATAATAGCGCGCGACAGCCAATCTGCCACGACGTTGTCTTTGCCTGGCTTATATACAATATCCAGATTGTATTGGGCTAAGAATTCCTTCCACCTTGTTACCCTTGAGGAGGATTCTTTGAGTTTTCCGACCCATTGAAGAGGTCGGTGATCCGTATGTATTCGAAACCTCCTGCCAAATACATACGGGCGGAAGTGCCCAATGGCCCACACTATCCCGAGGAGTTCTCGTTCCAGAGCGCTGTACCGCGCCTCCGTGTCCGTCAGGCGTCTGCTCGCGTAAGCCACCAGTCTTTCCCCGTCTTCGCCTTCCTGTGACAATACTGCCCCCAAGGCATAGTCGCTTGCGTCGGTGGTGATCGTGAAATCCTTCTCAAAGTTAGGGAAAGCCAAAATCGGCGCCTCCTGCAAACGTGCCAATCATTTGCGGATATTCTGCTCTATCAGCGGCGTGATCATTATCCGTGCTCCTTTCCGTAGTAAATTGTTAATGGGTACCATATATTCTGCCATGTCCGGCACGAAACGGCGGTAGTAATTGAGCGTGCCCAGTAATCTCCGAATCCCTTTTACATCTTTTGGCACCTCCATTCTCTGGATCGCTTCTACTTTCGTCGAGTCTGGTTGAACCCCTTCCTATGAGATTGTGTGCCCTAAAAAACTAATCTGCTCCTGCCCCAGTGACGATTTGTCTATTGACAGTTTCAACCCGAAATCCCTTAATCTCTCAAATACGTTCCGGAGGTGTTGAATATGTTCCGATTCCGTTCGGCTGAAGATCAGCAGGTCATCCATGTAAATTTGGCACATATTTTCGTCCATTCCTCTCAGAAGTTCGTCCATGAGACGCTGAAAGGTTATTGGAGCATTTTTGAGACCGAACGGCATTCTCGTGAACTCAAAATGCCCTCTTTCAAACGAAAACGCCGTTTTATGTTGGTCATGCGCAGCTAGTTTGATCTGATGGTACCCTACTTTTAGGTCCAATGTGCTAAAAATTTTTGCACCGTTTAGTCTGTCTAGGATGTCTTCGAACCGCGGGATCGGATATTTTTCGTCCAGGGTATTATCGTTAAGTTTCCGAAAATCCACCACGACTCGGTATTTTTCCTCACATTCTCCCGGTCGACTTTTCTTTTTCACTGCCCACAAAGGGCTATTATACGGAGACGTGCTATCTCTGATAATACCTTGGTGCTTGAGATCCTCGATCTCCTTTCTAATGTGTTGTCTGAGCGCTTGCGGATACCGCCTCTCCTTCACATAAGTCACCCGCTCTACTTTTAACGGGATCTCATGTAGCGTTTTCCCCGTTGCTCCTAGCTTGTCCCCTTCAGCGAAAAAAATATCCCTAAACTCGCTCCTCAGACTCTCCCTCCAATCCTCCACTCTCTTAACCGCTCCTATTTGCTCCGTTTCGCCCCTTACGCCCCCCCGGCTTCGATAGGTTCGCTTCCCTATTTTGATCCTCCAGTTCTCCCCCTCGTTTTCGATGCGCGCGCCTACTTTTCCCAGTAAATCACACCCCACTATTATCTGGTATTCCCGTGGCATGTCTTCCACGACGTGTACTTTTATGTCACCCATTACTTTCGCCCATTCTTCCAGCCCCACGACCGCTTCTCCCATTACTTCGCAGGGTCGCCCAAGAGTAAGTAATTTACACTTACATACCTTGATCTGGTGTGCCCTCTCTCCTCTACGCAACCTCTCTAACGCACCACGAGATATTATTGTATTGTGCTGCCAGTATCAATGAGGCACCTCTCCCCCTTCCCGAACTCGATAATTGGCAAACCACACATCCTTTCCCGCACTGTATTGCACCTTAGGATGCGGTCGCCTCTCTGCTGCCACTCTCCTCAGGCCTCCTTACGCCGCTCCCATCTGCGCGAGGGATTCTTCTGCCACTCTCGTCGTCTGCTCCCGCTGCGCTTCGACTCCTCTCCGTCTGTCTCCGACGTCCCTGATGACTCGTCGCCCGATGATCCAATTTCTCTTGGTGTCGCGCTCCGCCTCTCCCGGATTTCCTGGTTGTTCACCTCCATTGGTTCTGCTTTGTGAAATTCCCTTCTACGAAACAAGTATGGACATTGTCTTGCTATGTGTCCTTCTTCCCCACACTCAAAGCACTTAGTGCGAGGGCACTGAGCTACCAGATGGCCCGTCTTTCCACAACCATGACATTTCCTTTCTTCTTTCCGAGGTGCGTACCTAGGCCTCGTCACTCCCAATCTTCTCTCTCTTGTCGCTCCCCTGTCTCTACCGGCAAACGGCGTTTCCTGTCTCCTCCACACTGCTTTTGGGGTCCTGTTTCTCCTATATGGGATCTGGCTCCAATCGTTGTCATCTTCGTTCATTTTTACTTCTTCTTCCCTTGCGCTAGCATCTATCATCGCCTGGGCGCATTCGAGGAACGATCGCTCATTAGGGAACCCTTCCTTCCTTCCCGTCTCCTTCGCTAATTGTACCTTTAAGATTGTTGACAGGAATCCCATCCTGCCCTCCACTTCATCGGCGCTAGTTGTCTCCCTCATTTTCTCATTTATTTTATTGTAGCGGACAACCAGGACTGCAGCATACTGTCCACTATTCTGTCTCGGAGATTTCATTTCTCGAAACATTTGGAATATATCCTCCTCTGGGGTCCATCGTCCCCCCCCCCATATGATTTTTTCAGTCTCGTCTTTACTATCTCCCACGGGGTTTCCTCGTCCACCTGTATCAGGTTCAGCACCTTCCTTTTCACCCTGCACACCAGGTCTGCCTTTATTGACTTAGCGTCACCTGGGTCGAGTAACCCTTCGTCCATCTTGGCTTGTATCCTCTCCATAATCCTATCTCCACCTTTGAGAAAATGATTTAACTCACCTATTTCCCCAGAAAATTTTTCGAGGTCTGAGATCATTTTCCTCATGTCCTGTAACGTCACTGCCCGCACCTTCATCCACGCCAGTGTGTTCGCATGGGCTTCAGCCATGGTTTCTTTAGGTAACTGTGGAACTTCAAACGCTGCCGGCCGCAATTCCACCATTACCTACTTTAATTAAATCACACGAAAGTGAATAAGAAGGAAAAAAACAAAACAAAAACCAACTCGCACGTTAATGACTCGAACCCACTCCGCTCCCGGGTTTCGGCACCAGTTAACGATCGTCAACGAAAAACGAGAAGAAAAAGGAAAGAGGTTGAATGTAGTTACTGAACGAGAGTTGTCACAAGACTGTTTTTATTTGAGCTTTTAAAGCCTCTCTAAATACATTCGGGATGTTTACATCCCGATGACTTAAGGATTAGGCTGGCTGCCTACGACGTCCGAACCTTAACTGGCAGTCCCCTTTATATTAACATTTTTACAAGCAAATGAACAATACCATTGAACAAAATTTACAGGATAATTACTCGTCTTGCTGCGTACTATGATGCATTTGAAGGAGGGTTGAACTACAATTACAATTATCTTTTTACAGTGAAAATTTCAATAATCAAATAGACTGGACTAGGTGATGGGGCTCACCTTCGGTTTACAAAAATGAGAAAAACATACAAACTAAAACTCAATAGGTCTTAGGTAGGATACCTGACAAAATGCTCGGGTCGGCATTGCCTTCTATGGTTACATCAAGTGGCCCAGGTATTTTACTGTTTACTTACATGGTTTATGATAAATGTCATAAATAACATAAATATTCAGTTATTAAACTTTTAAGTCCATTGAGGTTTGATGCGCAAAGGTCCAATTTAATGTCGCTCAAGCTGTATGATTACTTGGATCTACCGCTTTAAAATGGCAGCTTTTTAATTTAAATATTTTTAAAAATTTAAATCATTATAGACCGAGCACAATTACCAAAAATGTACCGAATGATGAATGCTTCACAGAAAATTCGTACTCTCCTTTGGCAGAGTTGCGGCTTCTGGTATGAAACAATGTGAGTATTACGCCGTTGAGAGTTACGAGTTAACAGGACGTTAGCAAATACTACATTTTCTTCAGAACTGCGCCTCGCCGCCGAGTGAACCTCAATCACGAACGTTATGAGGTGGGCACGATCGGGACTCGAGTTTATATCAGAATGAGGTTACACAACGGCGATGATACAGACGTAAACGGAATCCAGAATCGATCAGTGCAAGCAGAGATATTGATTCGAGAGAGCGGCCGGCTTCGGAGGGCCAATAAATCTGCATCCAGCTGGCTCAGCACGACGCGATAATAAGATGTAATTTACTACATGAAGCCTGAATATCAACCGGCTCTGCCATCATCAGCGATAGGCCCTAACGCTCCCAGTTGCTCCACATTGGTCCACCAGCCTTCTCCCTTCTTGAAAAATCGATTCGAAGCTTACTTTTCCTACTACTAAGTCCTTGTTTGCACTATGCAATCAAGCATTGACAGTTGCGATTCTAGAGCTCATTCGTACCTGATAAACAATTCCACTCAATCTACAATTCACACTTATACATTCATCAAATATGTGCATACGAAATCTGCCCAGCGCCCATGCCTTCGAGTACCCATGTTTCGCGATTTGGCTGTGATCATAAAAAGAAAAAGAGAGTCTGTACTCTCACGACCCGAGTGGGAATGGTAACCAGTGTTAAGACCTCACGAAATTAGAAAATACTTTATTCTGAGACATTTTCTCCAAAGAATAACAAAAAAGGAACAAATAATTATGTCTAGCTGTTAAAAAAATATACATTATACTGATGGGATAAGCTTATAAATAATAATGGGCCGATGTCCATATGTGATGACTAGAATGGAGCAACAACAAAAACATAAATGAGTAGAGATGAATGACATTTGTAGAGATTGTAGCTAAGGAAATTATTACAAGGACGAAAAGAACGTGAATATAAACGAATAAAACTAATTATAAAATAGATACAATGAATGAATTTAGACTGGAGAGAAAAGAGGAACTGGTAAAGTCCAGATTTAAATACTGGGAGAGGGGCATATATTGATGGGAATAGAGTTCTAAATATTTGTGGCACGGATAAGAAAAGAAACGGTCAAAAGAAGCAACTTTGTGAGGTTGGATACTTACACGATGATAATCGTGAGGCCATTGCCGCTTTAGGAGAATTGCGTGGAAGAATATTTATGGGGTAACATTGGAGGAGTTGAATATCGGATTTGATAAGTTTTTATGGAATTTGGCGTTAATATTCACCAAACAGGTTATAAGATCGAAGACTGTATGTGTACATGAAGATCATTGTGACTGGGTAGCTTTGTGATGTAGAGAGAGGCGTTCACAAGAGGTTCTGAGCACTTCAGATTGTTTGGATTCGTTTCATGTTCGAACGTTTGACTGTACCCAACACATCTATTCTGTATGTACGAATCCGTTTCGTTAGATATTTGTTTATGGACTGTTTTCAAGCTTGAGGGTTTCTATTTAGTAGTCTTTCAGTATAGTGGTCAAGAACTCTCGTTAGTCTTGTTCGGGAGTAAATAAAATAAATAAATAAGACAAGTGTAATTGAACTCGAAATAGATACAGAAAACCACTTTAGTTTAGAAATAATTTTAATGTGTAGCTAAAATGTTTTTGCAATTTTGTAAGGCAGAGGAATTGATTCAGAGTCAGGCATGGCCTCATGGTCTCGAATGGTACTCTCAATGATTTGGGCCCTCGTTTTCTAAGTTCTTAAATGCCACTAAGTCGGGGAATCTACCGCAGCCACAATTCCATGTGATTCACCACAAGAAAGGAAACGTGGCATATTTCCTTCATCAGCCCTCCAACCCTTCTCAACGTTTAGGGATGTGTCGATTTGTGAATTTTATGGTAAACTTAATGTTTGACAAGAGTATTGTTTTCATGAAACTATGGTTGGTTTTGTGATTAAGGATGATTGTCAAACCCTGTTGTCTTTTTTTCTAAAACCAATTCTCCTCCTTCCCTAATAATACTTGGGCTAATATGTAAACCAACACTATTATCAATTTTTTGGGAAATTCTTTATTGAAAAAAATTACAATTTGCCTTTTCCAGCATTAATAATTGTGCTGAGAGATCATTCATACCTTATATACAATTCCATTCATACCTATATACAGTCCATTCATACCTATATACATTATCAATTTTAAATAACTTATCTTCATTACGAGGAATGCGTATTTCGAACAAAAAAATTCATATTTTAGGAAAAGTATGTGCTCTAGTAAGAAAATACTAATATCAGTTATAGGATGTGTTCAGTTAAAGGTATTTAAAACTACCTACGATACGATTTAGGATAATTAAATTATTTTCACAGATAACACCGGGAACATATAGATTTCACATTACGATTTAGCGAATCATTAGTGAATGATTTTTCACTTGTAACACTGTATCAATGGAAACAATTGTGCTTCTGCGGATAATTAAAAACTGCGAATATGCTACCCACTGGTCTATAATATTAGCTGGCTAAAACCTTCTCACCTCCTTTGCAATCATACCATATCGTGAGAGAGTTTCTTTCGAAATATTGTTGTTGTTCTTTTTTTTACGATACATTTAATTCTAGATTACGGTTCGAACAGCCCCTGCTGTAATTACAAACTGGGAATTGGGGCAGGTCATTACTGGTCATTATTTTAATAACTGTCGGTAAAATGAAAAGGGCTACAATGCAATGATTAATAAAATTACAGAATGGTTGTTTAACTTCCTTTGAAGAGAGCGATTGTGGCTGCCGATAAGGGATTCAGCTTTGCAACCCACTCATTTCCTCATGAGCATTGCAAGTTTCCTTTCAGTTAAATAATATCAATTAATAATTAACGTTGCATACGCCACTACCATCTACTTGTTAAGTATTCTTTCTTTATATAAACAGTATTGGATAACAATTCTTCATTTCAGAAAAATAGCAACAATCTCCCCAAGCAATAGTTCATTCATGCTGTAAAAGCACATTCAACCTTTGAGAAAAAATGCAGAGATAGTCTCTGAAATATAACATAGTAAAAACCATTTTGTATTCTTTACTGCCAAATGTAATTTTTAAGAGGACGCACAGAAAAAATCGTTTAAGAATGTGAAGACCATTATATTGAATTGTTTTTTTAGAATAATAAACTAGAAATAGTGCAACAGTGTCCAATGTCTAAAATCAAAGTTTGAATAATAAACAAAAATAAATATTTATGGTAAGAAAATATTAGAAAACCATATAGGAAAGGATAAAGGATTTTTTTTTCCATCGACTAGTTATAGGCACTACAAGTAAAGATATATAGATATCATTTTTTTTTTTTATTGAAAATATTACCATGTGATAGAACATCAGAAAAAGAATAATTAAACACCAACAATTTCGGATTCTGATGTAGTGGTAACAGCATTTTAATTCCTCCACAATATTTGAATATAAATACTATAAAATTTCTCTATGAAAACTCTAAAGATGAAATTCCAAACAAGAAGGCCTGGCCCAATGGAATAATTAAGCGGTAACGTATACATTTCATGTTCATTTAACACTTTTGTGAGTTTTTTTATTTTAATTCAATAAAATAAAATAATTTTAATAACTCGAAGGCAGAAGCTCTAAATTCTAACAGGTACTAGAGCTTTCACATGTCAGTCCAATAGCGACAGAAAAACGATACCATCCATCTAAAAAAATTAAACTATTTCCCACAACATTTCTAAATAGGCTGAGTTTTTGATCATTTGATCCAAATCAAATAATAGAAATCGGGGGGAGAATATGAAAGATAAGCAGTTAGAATTAATTTGCTGATTGTTTCCACGCAATAAATAATACATTACAGACGGTAATGCAATCAAATTAAAAAAAAAAAAACACTAAAATTTCTGGTAGCCATGACTCCGCTTTCTCTTCGCATGTGGGTTTGGGAGGTCTCTGGGCTGTCTGTAAATATTGTATGAATGAGCGAGTGAATGATGAACTGTAAATATGGTATGAATGAGAGCATTTATCTTAATTACTTATGGCCTTATAAAAGGCAGGTTGTAATTATAGCACAATAAAGGAATATAATATATTGGTAGCCATGAGTTGAATATTTGTAGGTATATCTGCTTTGGAAGGCCGAAAAATGGCCCCTCTAGATGCATGGCTATATGAACGTATATTTCTAATAATAATCTCCTCACTGTCAAATGGGATATGTATATGAAGTTTTATATCTCTAGCTTGAACACAAATGAGAACTACTTATGAAATTTCAAGTTGCTAACTTGAAGAAATTTGACTTACTAAGAAAAATACAGAAAGAAAGAAATGCGGTCGGTAGACTGTTAACGCATGAATCAGCTAGCATATCTATTTTTGTTGGAACTGTTTTTGTAATGCCTTCCGAGGAAGCTGGTATGAAATTGGTGAAATGGACTGTTTAAAAAAAATAAGATGAGGGTAGTAAGAGGTATCTGTATTAGGAACATGAAAATATAATGTAATGATTGAAGCATGCCTACTGAAAATAAAAGAAGTAAAACTGAAAATATGTTTGGGTACCATGACCGAAAGAAATTATAATTTATTTTATTGTGTTAGTATTCAAATTTTGTTTCTCCTGACCTAAGCCAAAAAACAAAACAAAAAAAGCATTAATGATTCTTTTGCTTCCCATGTGTAGAGGGTTCTATTAATAGCACTCGTACCTTCATCTGGTCTGCCTTCCGTGTTCTACTGGGGCCCTGCCCTCGGCTACATTCATCCTCTACTCCATAGCTGTATGATCTCTTGACTATTGATTAATGGAGAGAGATACAACAAATATCGTGGTCGACCACGTTATTATTGGAAATGTCTGCGTCTTGCCATTGGCGAATTCAAGTGCTGATCAAGTCCTCCTTATCAAGGAAGCATCGAGATCTTTTCACGCGTTGGCCCACTTCAACCTGACGTGCTGCTTGACATCGAACAACACCCCCTGCCTGTTGGGCTCAACAGCATTTATGAACATAATTTTTCTTCTATACATATATTAAAAAAAGTAGAAAATAAAGATGTACTGCATTATGGAATAACTTATTAACGGCTTAGAAATTCAGGTTAGAGGATAGGAGCATATTTAGGAAGAATGGATTAGTAAAAAAAGAAGATCAAAAACAACGAAAGAAAGTCAGAAGCTGTTACAAAAAGGCATCCTGAACATTGAAAATATGAAATAAAAATTAAAAGTAAAAGAAATAACATAAAATAAATCAAATCTATCTAAGACCCTTCGCTGTTCTCTGTTGGGAGGAGGAACAAAGAGCTCACTGATCTGGTTAGAAAGCTTCCTGAGGGCTTCCGACCGGACACAACCCTCACGTCTCCATCCCTGCCTGGATGGGTTTCAGTTACCACTGGACACTTTCCGCAGAGTGCGTGCCTCTCGACGAGGATAGCCAGGTCCCCTACCCTAGGCGGTAGGGCAGACCCTACAGTACGTTGGTACCTCGTGGTTCTCTGTTGAAGTTGGTGTAAGTATTCTCTATGCCATCTTCCTCATATATTGCATACACGGGTCTGGAGTCCTTGCCACCTATCCTCCTAAGACCAATAAGTTACAGCTTCCGGCTAGTTCGGTAAAGACACAAGCTCCTATTAGAATGTAGCCCAGTCAGAAAGACACAGTTCTGGATGTTTTTATTGAGGGCACACAGAGGTCTGGAATTCAAAAGCCCCTCTACTTTAGCAAAGGCCGTCGAGAGGTGCTTCAAGGTGGTAGGCTGCATCCCTAAGGAGCTGACCGAAGTGTCTTTGCTGAAATGGCCGCATCTTTCCAAATTTTCCCAAAATGAGGAAGACGAGAGGGGATGAATCTCTATTCGATCACTTTAGGGCTTGAATCATTCAAAATTTTAGCTTCATTCTGAGCCAAAATTTTGAGCACATGATTTATGAAACGGGATGCTCCTAAAAAGTTGGTCCCGTTGTCAGACCACTAATTCTCCTCACCGCATCATGAACCTCTCCAATGCAGCCAAAACAGAAATGGTGGTGAGTGAGGACACTGCTTCTAGATGAGTAGCTTTACTGCCTGTCTAGTAAATACGAAGATACAGAGACAAGCCTTTTTGACATCACTACCCTTTCGATAGAAAAGGGACCTAAGTAATCGCTTCTCTCCTTCGGTAAGGGAGTCATGAATGGATGCGAAGGCGCGGGTCATTGCATGCGCCATTTAACGCAGTGCTGGAATTATACGTATGTCCACGTGTAAATATCATCAATCTACGCATCATTCCTCATGAGGGTGAGCGTGAAGATAGCACCAGTATGAACATTTATTTTTTGCGTGTTTTTTTACAGTTATCACATAGCAAGATATTGGGCACTTTCCCGAATACTTGAGAGCGGCGTTACTCACCCAACCACCAGCCCGGACTATACCATCCGTATTGGTGAATGAATTTAGCTGACCGAATTGAGGAAGACCACCGCGCCCCTTTGCCTGTGGTAGATGCGTCTGTTGCACTTAGTATATTTATATTTCAACTTTATTATGATAAATTACAATCTGCTTGATTGGGCTATAAGTAATTGTGCTAAATGATCTCATTCATACCAATTTACAATTTTCGTTCATTCGCTCATTCATACTATAAATACAAACAGCCCAGAGGCCCCCCCCCCAAGTCCACATGGTTGTCACCTCCCTCGCGTGCGAAAGAGGAAGCAGAGTCTTGGGAAGTCCCCCACGCTCCTACGACAGCCGCGTCACTGGATAAGAGCCAGCGGAGGCTGACCAAGAGCGCGATAGCTACAGACGCTCAGGACATGATTAGAAAAACTGGCCATTGCCAGGACTCCCACTGTCATTTATTTATAGCAGGTCCGAGGCCACTGCCGTTTCAGTCTCCGAGGAGCATTATAGGGATGAGTGGTGTAGTCCAATAACTGTGCTAGGGAATTAGGGTGGTTGGATAAGTTACTATGGAATTTTATGAACTTGGAAGCGATGAGTTCAAGAATGTAGGGTATATGCATATCATTATGAAGGGGCACTCAGTACGGACGATACCCGATTAGCTTCCAAAACCTGCAGCTGATATAACGGTTTCTAAGCAACGAGAGCACTACCTCCAAATCCGTATGACATAATGCTTGGCTCAGGGCTATAGAGGGAGTCACCATGGAAGGCAGCTGCCGTGACAGAAGTAACGAGCAAAATTGTGTACATTTGCTCCCAAATGATGAATCGAGTCAAAATAAAATGATAAAACCATTATAGATTCACAAAACCTCAACTGTGAAATTAAACCAGCAATGACAAAGGTTCGATGATAAGATAAGGTGTGACATATGGAATAATTTGAGAGGATAAAATTGGCTTTACATTATCCTGGACCAAGTAGATCAATTATTAGGTTATCTCGGTTAGGTTGATCAAAATGCTTGGCTATCTAGGTCCAATAGGTCCAAAAAAGTATTTTATTTTTTTTAAAAGTTTTTTGTAATGCCTTCCGGAGAAAGGATATGATACAAGTTCACATAGAGGCAGCTGGTATAAAATTGGCGAAATGCACTGTACCTATATGTATAAATAAAAAAAATTAAATGAGGTATCTGATTTAGGAGCATGACTGTCGGGTGTTGAGGAACGCCCACCAGGGGGCTAGGGTCTCGTCGACCCGGCGGGCGTCAAGAGAGTTATGAAATGGGTAAACCTGTGGTCTTTCATCTTTGCTGGTGGCTTACTCTCCGGGCAACTTTATTCATATTGATCTGACTCCATGAAATCATAGAAGATGTTCCCCGACAGTGAAATATGTTCACAAGAAGAGGCACGTGAGAGGTAGTTATTGTATGTAGTTTACGTGAATTGACCACGGATTCACACTTGGTATCTAAGGGTTGGCGAAAACCGTCAAATGTGAGTGTGAACCGGAGAGAGGCAGACTGGATCGCTGGGGGAGACGCTACAAGGTACATTTTGTCGGGCCCCTAAGACCGTCATCCACATGGAAGTGAACCCTTCCAAGGATGTGGTTTTAGCGAGACGAAGGCTCAGGATAACCACTAGGAAGGTGAGGGGTCTGACAACGCCAGACTAAAACACAGCAAGGTAGGGAAAGAGGGGTACTGAGGTAGTTAAATGAGAAGTTCACGGTTCAAGTAGATGCAGCAAGCGACAGTGCAGGGAGATAGAGCAGTGTTCACTTCAAGTGAGGGAATGAAAAAAGCTCCGAATTTCGGCCTTACACAGGCAGGTCAGAGGCCGAGCTATGCCCGCGCCCCCTAGTGTGCTTCAGCCGTGTTACGAACGAGCCCCCCCCCCCTCTCTCTGAACTGACGTCTAAGTTTTTATTATTTACATATGGAAACGTAGGTGGGTATTTTCTGGTCCGAGAAGAGGGGAACTTCTATTTATTGATGATGAAGAAGTTGGTTCAACAATGACAATATAATTTAATAATTAAGCAAGTCAATTGAAAATAAAAGAAACAAAACTGAACATATATTTTGGTAAGCATGACCGAAAGAAATTATAATTTATTTTATTATATTAGTATTCAAATTTTGCTTATCCTGACTTAAGCCAAAAAAAAAAAAAAAAAACTTTAATGATTTAATGAGTGTGTGGGGGGGGAGTTCTATTAATAGCACTCGTACCTTCATCTGGTCTGCCTTCCGTGTTCTCCTGCTGGGGCCCTGCTCTCAGCTACATTCATTTTCTACTCCATAGCTGTATGATCTCCTGGGTATGGATTGGCGAAGTGATATAAATAACACGTGTAGTACAATAATGCAAATGTCAATTACAGGCAGGCAAAGAAGCCCTTAGCTAAGCATATAAGAAAGAAGCCCTGTTTCAACAACCAATGGAGCGCGAAATTCGGCGGCCAATGTCCAGTTACAGCTGAAAGTCGGAGCAGTTCAACAAGTGAGAAGATGTAAATGGCTATGTAAATGAATCCAAAGCAGTTTGCTGCCGACGGGCTGGCTATAATTAATGCCCTCTCCAGATGACCATCCGATAAGGGATTGGCTACTGCTCCTCTATAATCAGACAAAACTCATATTTCCTCTGGCCACTGTGCAGGTTCTGTCCCGGACCAACAGGTAGTCGGCGAGAGCTCATCTGGTAATAATAGAAAACAGTAAATAGAAGACCGATACCTGAATTCAAACGAAGAAATAAGCTATCATTGTCGGCGTAAGGATTATTAAAGGAAATTATAGGAACACCCTGACCCATGGACATGAGCGCTGTCCACCACTCACCCCTACCATCGTTCACGCTGATTGAAATGGTATTGGGCTCAAGATCTCCTATAACCAATACTGTAATAAAAGAGAGTGAATGCATTGTATGACATCATTTATCACACTTGGATGTAGCTATGGTAGACCAAATGACGCAAAGTTTGTTTGTAAAAATTTAAAATAACCAACTGTTAGTAAAAATTACTTAAAACAAACTTTGTTTCCCTTGGGTCTACCATTGGATTTTTAATTATGTGTTCAACAAATAATGGTTTTTTGGGGTGACGGGGAACGAAAAACAAGACTGATGTAAATAAACCCACATTCATACCTACCGACCTCTGATCAAGTAGCCATATTAACACTTGTAAGGAATAAATGAATTAATAAATGAGGTCAGCCGTAGGAAGAGCGGGCTAATAAGATGGTAAAGGGCCCTGAAAAAGGCTGATTATGATGAAGCAGGGGAGGAGGAAGGGGGGATGACGGAGGGGGGGTGGCTACCTGGCAGCCCGGGGCCGCCCTGTAATTTGGAGCGAGCGGTAATCCAAACCGAGGCCTCTAATCCACTCTCCACATCGCCTCTATTTGTAAACATCTTCTATCTCACACCGCTACGGGCGGGAAAAGCCTTAAATTCACTTTATATAATAATGGCCGATCGTAAACCTGGTTTCATATCGCGTCTCGACGCTCTTCGATGAATACGAAAGGCCCTTCGTTCCGCCATCTTCCTGTAATCAGAAATCGAATCTGGCTCTGGCGGCCATATCAATCAGTTCTGTTTTAGTGGTGAAAATCCTCAGAAAATAATTATAACACAATCATCAGCCAATGGAAAAAGATAATGAACGAAAGACTTCCTCATCTCCCTGCAGGTGCTCCATCCACTTCATACCCCCCCCCCCCCGTCCATCTTCAACCAGTCAGTATTAAAGAAGTGGGGATTATTTCCTGTCGTAATTATTAATATAAATTCAGGATATGTCCAGAATTGAAATATTTGATTCGTATAATTATCGAAAATAGATGAAAAAATGTTTAATTTTTAGTTGCTGGGATAATAGCTTTGAGATATTTATTTATCTACAGAAAAGATAAAGGGAACCTCTGTGCCCGTATTTTTGAGACAAGAGAGGGAGAGGAAGAAGATTGAGGGATTGGGAAATTTGGTCTTCAGATTGTACCGCCTTGTAATGAAGACACCGCTGTAATATGTAACCATAGATTCTAATATTTAGTGTATAAGTCAATGTGACTATTCATTTTAAATTCATTAAATATAATTTCAGTTATATGAATAAAATCTTATTGCAAAATTTCTTCCATTGATCACCACTATAAATTTTTAAGTAATTTAACCTTGGATTAGAACTAATTAGTAACTAAATCCAATCAGCATTAAGTAAATTTTATTAGATTACCACTTCATCCTAATGCAGTAGCTCAGAATTCGACGGAGTAATCAAATTTAGTAGTTAGAATAAATAAATGGCATACAATAATATATTGATTCGACTGGAGTGTAGAGGCACGGTTCTTCGAGTGAGGTAGGTAATAAGATTGTATTGATACAAAGATTCATTAAATATATACTTCCCTACATTTCAGATATATTAGATAAATATTGGAATTTTATATGCGTAACAAAACATACATTAGGCCCGGGAGCGAGCGTGTAGTAATGATACGTAGTAGAAGGTATGTAAGTATTATTCTCTACAGTTAATTTCATATTGTTATTCATAAAGTTATTATGAAAGGAAAAATTTTGTACACATAAGCTGTTGGTTGTTGCGTGATTGATGAGTTTTTGGCTCTATTTGCATAAGGATTTTGCCATATAACGAAATTATACAATAAATAAATAAAGGACAGTTTCAGCTGGAAGTCCCTGATTTGAATGCCAGAACATATTTATTTTCCAGTACTTATTAAAACAGTTGGACTATTTATAAGTTGATAATTGCTGTTTTCTATATTTTTTTATTTATAATATATACATTTCCCCCCTCCACTGTCCCACTGTAGTTATAGTTGCCTCATGCTGGTCTCAATATTAATTTAAAATTACTAATGCGGGTGTACCCGCAGCTGCCGTTATTTTCCCGCTGCTCCATGAGGATGACAGTAAGAACCTCTCTTAATTTAGTAATGTACATTGGTATAGTTTTTTTTACAAATAAGTATATTAATTTACTACTTAAATTTACTTAATCTAAGTTTTCAGGTATCGCATTGCGTGAATGAAAAAAAATCAACGGGAGACTCGCTGCTCAATTCAACTTTTATCGTTGTTTTGCTTCACCCTAATCATCTAGTCTTCGCGCAAATTTAAATTTAGCTTTTATGGGCTCTGAAAAATGTGCAATGGACTGGTATATTCAATGAAAACGATCAGACATTTGATACACACTAGTTTAACAGTTTTCGCGCTCTTATGATTTCAGATTAACTCTATTGCAGAGAACCCTCAAAACTTTCAGCTTTGTAGATCGACTGGTTTGGGCGTACAGAAATTATAGGCTGTCCGCAGCCGACAGACAGGCGGACGTAATAGAAATCGGCCCTAATGCAAATTAGCTGATATCAGACTCAAAGGAGCGTGAGTAAGTAGAACACGAGTCCGGTTATCAATTTTGCTGTACAAACAGTCAGGATTGACTATCCGTTTCAAATCGAGGGTGAGTCGGCAAGAGGTGGATTGAGATTTCATCCGCTGATTAAAAATAACTGCGTTCGACAGTCCGTGTTCTCACCCGACCTGTTGGCTTAATCAGAACACATGCCTACATGTCCCTACCGTACGTGGTCTTTAACCGCTGACAGTTCTTGATAATTTGACGAGAATAAGTGAAGTAGTTGATTGACGAATGAGCATTTTGACTTCAGACACTATATAATACCAGTCCAGTATACAATTTACTCCGGTCCAAAGCAGATCATAAGAAGCATGGAGATAATGAATTCTCCTGATCAGAAATACTTTATTTAGATATATTAAGAATGAAAGAAGAATCACCATGTGAAATAAATATCTTTAATTTGTGTGAGGGCAGAAATAAACCAGTTGCTTCAAACACCTATAAACAATGCTCAAAATATGACAACATTTGTCGAATCCTCTGAACATGAGTTAAAAACTGGACTAAATTATTTACTATCCAAGTTTCGGAAGCATTACAAATATTATTTTTTAGAAATCTCAAGTGGCAGCAAAGTACTGAAATACCCAATCCTCCCAATAAAAAGTCCTTAGAGACATGTTAAAACCCCATTCACCAATAAAACCTTCTATTCCTGGCTTAATGTGCCAACCAACCTAAAACACATCTCTTTTAAAACCTACACAGACACTAGGATCTACTACCTGTCCCCACAATCATCCACAAAGGATGAAATGGTATTGGCGTCAATATCGCCAATAACCAACCCGTTATATTGATTTCTGAGCGTCTGTGACTCTCACGTGTTTGGCCAGCCTCCACTGGCTAGTATCCGGTGAGGAGCGTGAGGGACTTCCCAAGAGTCCACTTCCTCTTTCCCATGTAAGGGAGGTGACATCCATGTGGATTTGGGAAGTCTCTGGGCTGTTTGTAAATACTGTATGAATGAGCTAGTGAATGAAGAATTGTAAATATGGTATGAATGAGAACATTTATCACAACTACGCACAGCCCAATAAGACAGAGTGTAATTTTATCACAATAATGAAATTGGCTAGTATATTGAGTTCTGCCATTGGCCATGTAGTTCCAGAGCTTTGTCTCTACTGTTACAGAGATGTAATTGCAGGAGAATCGTGGAGTATCTCCCCGATTCCTGTCTTGTTCCTGAAATTGACAATCCCACTAGTGAATTTAGAGGCCTCGGCCATGTATAAAAGTGTGTGTACTGTATATAAGTATATTACGTTTAATGAGTAGAGAGTAGATGTAATAATCATGGGGATAAATGGGATCTATTATCACAATCATCCACTGCCCTATCAGGGGACTAATATAATATAATTTTGAGACAACGATTAAAAAAAAAGCGTATACCCTAAAAGCTGGAATCACAGTCGTATTGATTGTGAAAGATACTATGCGAGTGAGTTGTAAATTAACAGAGTTATCTGGCTATGGAGTGAGGTGTACTAAAGAAGACTGTGAAGTGTGAATGTGGATTGAATGAGTTACTAGTATAGTGGAGGTGTGTGTAAACAGGGATGGCATGTTAATCTGCCTGCTCCCCTGTAATAAGATCCACCACCGCTGCCACCTTAGACTGCTTATTAGCATTTTAATATGTCCTTCCTCCATCGCCCGACAATTTTTCTCCTGAGTACTTTAAAATGAGATAAAATTAAGTGGGCCTAATGCCTCAGATCGGTTTGGTATAATAGGCTTGCCGGTTTGTTTTAGTCGGAAGCGACAGGCTCTTTATTTAGAACTTTCTTTGATTTCTGGCAGGTGTTCCGCAGTGATTAGCCACCTCGGTCACAAGTCACAAGGCTGAGGAAACGGTGCTCCTGTCCTAGGCAAGAATGACAATCAGAAAAGGGCTGCATTCGTTTGTGTGTTATTCCAATTTTAAATTACGTTCGATTAGGGTTAGAAAACCACTGCATTTACTATAAAAGTCATACGTCTCCATTGGTGGAGGAGAACAATTTATTGCACTTTTATCGAGTCACAAATGGTTTTGGTTTTTTTTGTGGTTTTTGGTTTGGTTTGGTTAGTGTGAAGGTATAAATGAAACATATATTGGTGAACTTGTGTCATATTCTAAGTAAGGCCTCAGCACTATTACAAACACATGCCAAACACAAGAGAAGTCAGAGAGGAGCACAATAGGAAACCTCAAAATGATTCTCCATGGATACACATAGGAAGTTGGCACCTACAAAAATATAAAAATGCCTTTATCAATGACTCAATATTAGCAATTAAATCAATCTTAGCCGGGATGAACCCACTCTTGTAGGCTGACTATCTGTCTCAGAAAGAAGCATTTCATCCATTTAATGTTATATATCAATGTATGAGCTCTTAATCATATTTGTATCAGTGGACAGAAAAAACCAAAGCATTTTCATTCTCTAAAATCCAAGAATCAAACTGATACATCAAGGTTTTTAAGTACATATAACTGGATACACAGTGAACATATGAATTGAGAGTATTTCTAGAGACTCTTCCTTCAAACGTCCTACAAGACTTGTTTATGACCAGTTATGGTTTGGTTGTGAATATTTAGCCACAGCTACAAAACATATAAAATAGGCGAAAGTGCAAAATGTTCCTATCTGTCTTAAAACGAGTGCAGCAAAATTGGCATTCATGAGGTATGCGGTGTCAAGCTTGAACTGAACCCGTAAAATCAGTAATAGACCCAGTAGCTATGAGGTTAAAATGAGCTGAATTATTACTGAAAGAGATTACAGACCTACCACAGCTAGCTTAAAACACAAAATAGCTTTACTACTGAAATCTTTCTTTAGAAAACAGAATTACATCCAGGTATACTCCACCTGAAGTGCATCAGTGCTGACAATATCCTTATTGGAGGATCACAGCCTTATAGACCATTCAAACTGACGAATCAGTTTTAAGCAACGATATAGAACGGAAGTGTTGGAGTATACTCGGCCGAGTCAGTGGAACTAGACAACAGTGCACGAATAAATTTGCCGAATAGAAATCAATGAATATATCAACTCGGTAATATTTGTAGACTGTGTAGTCAGCTACCAAGGCTTTCAGCATATGACCACCCTTGATGATTCAACGAGGAACCTGGTGTGCAAATTCCTAGAGGAACCCCACCAACAAAAGTAATTCGTAATTCTGCAATGGATACTCCAGTCATGGACCAGTCCAATGGGCAAGGTAGTAGAACAAGCTGGAAGCATGGAAGTGCTCCCAAAGTTACATGCAAGCAGTTGTGAAATCCAAGCTTATTGATAAGAATTCTACAACGGGAAGAGGAAATTAAGTTGACTAATTGATTCGAGAAACTGACTAGTGCAATAGGAGAAAATAAAATAGGCGCGAATCAGTACAATCATTCAGGCTGATTACTGGACATTAGTACCGACAACATTTACACAGAACATTGTCCCTTTATCATGGTGTCCACATGGCCAATTTGGAGGCATGCAGACACAGAACTCTCAGGATTTTAAACCTCTCAAAGACACTCGTAAATAAAAATAAATAACAAAACTCATTTTCCAACTGTAACTGCTATAGTTATAATAATGGAGGGCGTTTGATGAAAAAAACACTAGCATGAGAACAACGCTCAAGAGCTCAAGCAAAAGATGTAACATTAGTCTTTTCTTTAATTCACAAAGTGCATTTTACACATTATGACATTCAGGACAAATTTATAAACTAATGAAACTCCCTTCCAAGTTCATGAAATTCCATAGTAACTTATCCAACCACTCTAATCCCCTAGCACAGTCATTCCACTGCACCACTCATCCCTATAATCCTCCTCGGAGACTGAAACGGCAGTGGCCTCGTGATCTGCTATAAATGTGTGACAGTGGGAGTCCTGGCAATGGCCAGTTTCTCCAATCATGCCCTGAGCGTGTGAGGCCTTCACTGGCTAGTATCCGGTGACGCGGCTGACGGAGAAGCGTGGGGAACTTCCCAAGACTCCGCTTACTCTTTCGCAAGTGAGGGAGGAGACAACCATGTGGATTTGGGGGGCCTCTGGAATGTTTGTATATACTGTACGAATGAGCGAGTGAATGCATATTGTAAATATGGTATGAATGAGAAAATTTATCACAACTTATTGCCTAGTAAGCAGATTGTAATTTTAGCACAATGAAGAAGTTTCAAATAATTAGAATTGTCTGTAATTAGTGTTGAATAGACTTTTAGGTAGGATGCTGGTTTTGTTCATGGCGAAAGAGCGTAAAACTGATCTTTGAGCACCATATCTTTAGGATATAGGAGCCCTCCTGCTGATCTTTCGGATCTCTGAATGCTTCCACCAACTGTGGTGGTGTCTCACGCATCCAGAAATAAAGATCGGTTCCCTCAACATGTGAAACAAAAGGGACATTTCCGACTGAATCGCAAAGGCGACGACAGTTGGTTAAGTAGAATTGGGTCGGAATTTACTAACGGACACATAACAATGTGCTAAAAGGGAAGTGATTAAGTATGTTTAAAAGAGCGAATATTTCAACATTGAGCGAAACTGTAATATCCGCTATTGTGTGCCTGGTTGAATGCTCTAAGCAGAAGGGCCGGAGTCTACCTCATCCTAAATAGGCTTTGGGGCCGATTACAGGGTGCTTTTTATCGTGATCTTATCTCATCTATAGACACCTCTTCATCGATAATAGGGCGGCAGCTGGTACCTCAGGCACGGCCGAGGGCGGTGCAATTCACAGCCTCACCTGTAGAAAACAAACCTTCTCACGATAGTATTACTTCCATTAGTTTAAGGACTGTTGAAATATGTTAAGATTCTTGTAATGGAATAATGCAATTCTTGACACATTCACTCACATATGTTTAAATGCACTATAACTAGGGCTACATAATAAAATAGTCAAGTGTGATAACTAGATTCCATAAATAAAAAGTTATTTATTTTCCAAAGTATTGTGATAATATTTGAGTTCATAAATAGATAGAATAGAATACAAAAAAAAAAATATTCCAGGACAAAGTCCCCTATGAATTACAATAATGCTCATTGTCATCTACTATGGTTATAATCGAGACATATCGTTGTAGTAGTATATTATGTTCATTATAAACTGATACAGAAGATTGTGCCAGGACAATACACATCTAGAAGTAAGAATTTCATGCATAGCGTTTCCATGGCAACGCCAACGTATTTAGATAGTTTTTTTTTATAATTAAAAGCTTATTTTAGTGTAAAATTAGACTACATCCTGCTAGAAAATTAGCCCGCTCTCTCGTGTCTTCATGTTACACACAGGTATAGCATTATGTTCTTTCTAGTTTACTTTTCTAGGTTTAATGCTCTCAGTAAATAGATCAGTCTAGTGACATATTGTAGATCTTTTTATTATTAATGGATATATAGAATAGAATAGAACAGAGCGCAAATATTTTTCCGGGACTGAGGCCCCTATGAATAACAATAATGTTCAGAAGACAAATTCATATCTGGCAAATATAAAGAACTATTAAATGATAAAAAAAAATGACAATGAAAAATAAAGTGTGAACCTCTGTAAGAAAATAATAATAATAACGAAATATAATTATTTAACTGCATTTAGCAAATAAAGACATAGATGGATCCACTTACAAACTAATAACAACTGTATGGAGATGTTTGTTCAACAAAATATGATATTAAATGAAAACCGTTAAATTAATACAAAAAACGTGACATAAAATATAAATATACAATAACAAAAACCAAGATAAAAATATAAATGAAAATATATTATAATGAATGAATCGTTCCGAGACAAGCAAGTCTCTGTCTATATGGCGAGGATCTGTTGAAATAGAAGGATTTCGAAGGTGGGTAAGGATGAAACATGGAGGATATTAGGAGGCAGAGAATTCTAGTGGAGCGAGCGAGGAAAGAACAATCGCATGCTGTCGTATTGTAGGCAGGAGTGTAAAGGTGAGAGAGACAGGATCTTGTGTTCCAGGAGTAAACTGAGAATTTGAATTGTAGAATATTGTATATATAAGGAGGGTGATGAGAATTTACGGTTTGAAAAACGAACAAAACGAGGAAACCCTGTCCACGGGAAGAGTCACTCTAACTCGGCAGTGTGGGGTAGCGCCGTGGAGTTCCAAAATCAAAGAAGCAATTCATGATTCGCTTCAACTTATGTCCAGGTCCTATTAATAATAAGGTAAAAATTAAATACATAACATTTCACGAGACATTTGAAAGAAGAGGAGGCAAGAGGGTACTTTGAGTCCTGGATTATTTTTAGCAAATGGTTTGAAACCACATATGCAATGGGGGAGCTCCAGTCGATATGTCTGGGCAAAGGTTTTCAGTGGGTGTTGGATAGCATTAGTGGCATTTGAGACATTTTGATGGTCAGTTGTATGTTCTATGTTAATAATAAATACAATCAGTTATTAAGTGGCCGTTAATTCATCAAGTGAAAAACAAACGGTCAAGATGTAAAAAAAACATGTCAAACTTATACAGCCAAGGTCTAAAAAGTGCTTCTTGGTAAATTATCAGTGCTTGAAAATTATGCTCTTCAACTAATCGTTGGAAAAGCGCATTCTGTTTATGGTCTGTCAATAAAAGGAGCTGCTGAAAGCTTAGCTAAGACCTTAAGCTGATTTTTTTATGACTTGTCATTGAGTGAGGAACTTAGACTTTTTTCACAAGTTGATAAAATATACTTGTAGTAACACTACTTTACAATATGCAAATAAATTCAATAAAATAATTAATAATAATAGAAGGGGCCAACCATTCAATGCTGATAAATCTGGCTGTTATAGTGGAATGCTTTTCACCTCGCTTAAAAGAAAGAAAATTGTGCCCAATTATAAAAAAAAAAAAAAAAATATATCAATATTGCAATGCAAAGTTTATGTTGAAATGTAAATGTTGAACATTTAATTTTGACCAACAATGAATTCACATGCTACCGAACAAACAAAAAATTCAACGAAAAAAGTTGTAACTATTGATAATGCTTTATTTATTTATATAATAATAATTTATTTAATATTTATATTATTATAATAAATATTTATATTTATATTTATATAGTAAATATTTGTATTTATATTAAATTCATTTATATAACTTTAATAATTATTATTATATTCCTTTATTGTGCTATAATTACAATCTCCCTTTTGTAAGGCAATAAGTAATGAAGATAAATGCACTCATTCATACCATATTACTTTAATAATAATAATCCATTAATATTTCTTTTCCAATCCTAAGGTAGAAACCAACCTAAGATATTAACCTGCAAAATATAAAATACATTTCTTTTGACGAACTTATTTATTGTATACAATTAACTGTAAATTTAAAGGAGCTATGAAGAAAAAAAAAAACTTGTTTTTTTATTTTCAAGTCTCATTTTAGCTCTAATTTAAGTGTGCAAAAGTTTTAATCTGTACAGTATAGATAAGGAAAATTAATTTTTAGGGCTAAAGAAGAAGAAAATTAGAGACACTGCAATGATAAACTAAACATAACACATAATCCTTGTAAAACTAAATATTGAAAGATCAAAATGACAAAAATTATCTTAAAATTACTAACACCTTTTTTTTTTATTAGTGAGACATAATTAAATATTTTTCCAGTTTTCTGGGTTAAAACTTGGATTATTCTCGTTCAGTGAATGATATGAAACACAGTTAACAGCAAGACAGGGGCTGGCAATCTCAGAAGATATTATGTAATTTTAAGTTCCTTCTTTTTATGATGGTTAAGGACACTTTAAACGCGTTAAAGCTAAACTAATTACGAATATAATCTAAAGCGCTTAAAAATGCTTAAGCTGAAGTAATGACACTGAACCCTACTCTCTGTACTTCAGGTAGAATCAAGCAGGTCTACTTAAACTTTAAGGAACCGTGATCTGGGGCTCATTCCTCAACATCTCGCAGTCCACACTTAGCGCTATTCGTCTCAACTAGTCGCATCTCCTGTGTATATTATTTACAGTTGTGAGATGGTTAATTGTAGAACAGTACCGTCGCATACAAACATGTTTGGAAGTTTCGGATCGGGAAAAACAACGAAGACGGGGGCGTTCGGCATCGCTAGCGACATCCATTAAAAACATGTACAGTCATCAAGGATGCTAATGGGAAAGGGAAAAAAAAAATCAATACGAGAGGGCAAGACTGTACTGAGACAGTCAGTGCAGGCCCGTGCCAAGCCCTGGGAGTCGATCCTCCCTATCACGCCAAGCTGTTTGCACTGGACATGAAGCTGTCGCTTGCCCATCATCGGCTGGGCTGTTTGCACAAGATCCCCTTGCCAGATACAAGCATGTTCAATAATGGATTGCCATGCTCCACGTGTACATTGGATAATGGCCGTCGAGTCGTTTTCATCAGAATAATACATTATACATTACAAAAAGTACTTTCTGCCATCGCTAACATATACATAACAAAAAGTGCTTTCTGCCATCGCTAACATGTACATAACAAAAAGTACTTTCTGCCATCGCTAACATGTACATAACAAAAAGTACTTTCTGCCATCGCTAACATGTACATAACAAAAAGTACTTTCTGCCATCGCTAACATGTACATAACACAAAGTACTTTCTGCCATCGCTAACATGTACATAACAAAAAGTACTTTCTGCCATCGCTAACATGTACATAACACAAAGTACTTTCTGCCATCGCTAACATGTACATAACAAAAAGTGCTTTCTGCCATCGCTAACATATACATAACACAAAGTACTTTCTGCCATCGCTAACATGTACATAACACAAAGTACTTTCTGCCATCGCTAACATGTACATAACACAAAGTACTTTCTGCCATCGCTAACATGTACATAACAAAAAGTACTTTCTGCCATCGCTAACATGTACATAACACAAAGTACTTTCTGCTATCGCTAACATGTACAAAACAACACTTAAGGCTTGTCTGTTTCCAGCTTTTGTTTAGAAACATACTATCGAAATCTAATGTATCTATTTTTTATTTATTAATTCACAACTGTGACCTGCGTCACAACTAGCGATTTGCTGTTTAAAATGGCGTCACTGACGGGAATTCAGGGAGGTCCAGTGATTCTCTACTATATTCTTAAAGCTAGGTTTGATGATATTTTATTTTTATTAATATAAAAGATCTATATTCCATCGACTCCCCAGTGGTCGTTGAACGTTACCCGCTGTCAGGTATAGACAGTTCTTGTATCAGTGGGTTTGGGTGTACGCGCAGTTTGTTGTGAAAATTTTTGTAAAATGTTCTAATGCAGTCGTGAATGTAAAGAAAGCACGTAAAGCGGTAGACCTGAACTTTTCATTGCATAATATTTATAGTTTTGATGGTAGTCTTTTTAGCTCACCCCATATGGACCCAATACGTCCAAATTGGTTTCAGTATAAGTTTATATATTAACAGAGTCAGGGACAAGGGAAGTTTTGAACGTTGCTCCTATAAATGTTTCAATAATTTTATCCTTTATATTCTGAAACCCCTCGAAATATTCTGATTAGTTTTTGATCAAAATACAATACCGGGAAGTATAAAAATAAACTGTTAACAACAGTAAAAACTAATAAACACTCTATTAATAAAAACAGCCAAGTAATGGCACAATGTAATGTATATACTATTATGGCAGGAAGATGGACAGAAACTGGACCGTAGAGTTTATAGAATAGAACAGAAAAAAAAATTTTTCGGGACTATTCCTGTTAATACGTAAACCCTCTGACGTACATATGACAAATTCATTTATAGAAAACAAAGTGAATTATTGCAATATGAAGAACAATTATAAAGTAAAATAAAGTGTAAACCACTATAAGAAAAAAAAAGAATGATATTAAAATAAGAAAATTATTTAATATAGTAATAATAATAATAGCTAGTTATTTAGCTTTATTGAGTAAATAATGCCATATATTCATCAAGATATAAGTAACAAAAACAATATGAAGAAGTCTATGCAATACAATCATTAAATGAAAAAGTTTACGCAGGGTCTTTGGATTAGATGACACGGGGTCAAGTGTTTTATTGTCTTTCCACAACTTATCACTTTTTTTTTATATTGTCAAAGCAGTTTGTTCCTTAGAGGTCTGCATATGCTTTACACTCCGGCTGCAGTAACTAATACCTGGACAAAGGCCCTCTAGGTCCTAGATCTTAGGTTGGCTTTTCTTTCATCTCTTCGAAATGTCACATTTGTCAATGAGGTACGCGGTATTGCTGGTGGGACGCCAACTGTCCCATGTTAACTTCTTATTGTGTACGCTTTAGGCCAATCCGACCTTTATTGGGCTACAGAGCCATTATTCTATAATTACTTAATTCTTCCCAGGCTGTTTTTAATAAACTTTTCTATGTCAATGTTTCAGGTGTTTTCCTTTTCGTTCAAAAATAACCAGTTTTAATACTATACAACCAGCAGACCTGGCGGGACCAATAATGGCTTGATAACATTTGTCCAGGTTTCAGTTCCTGCAGCTGGCGTTAAATACTTATGTCAAATGCCTACTAAGGAACAAACAAACATTTTTTAGATTCCATCCTGTACTTCAGATAGAGTCAAGCATTCCTATTTAAACAGGTGTTCTCTTAACTCTGTTGAACTCTTAACTGGTAATGATTACAAGACATACACTTTCACATCCCTGAAACTTACTTACCCTAACTACATTACCCCTTGCCAAACATTCTTCTAGGACCAATCTGCCTGATATTTTAAATGTTTGTTTGCTTCCTAGCTTGAACCACATTTCAGGGCGTAGATATTATTAAGTCTGCCACCATACTAGCGTATATATTACTATATATATAAAGGGTGTCCCAGAATTGACGCGATTTGATTTAAATAGAAAACACAGTTTTAGTATTTTTGTTGTTATTTATTTATTGAATTATAAAGTAAATAGGATAGGGTTTTTTATGGAATAACACATCGGGCAAATGGCCTCCACGACTTTGCTGGCACATACGCACTCTTTTGTAAAAATTTTCCATGACCATTTGGCATAAATGGGGTTGAATTTCGTAGATGCAGCGTTGAATTTCCACTTTTAATGCACGAGTATATGTGGGCTTGTTCACATACGCCTTTGACTTCAAATAACCCCATAAAAAGAAATCTAAAGGTGTTAAATCACACGATCGAGGGGGGCAATTAAGATCACCAAAACGAGAGAGTACACGACCTGGCAATGTCTCATGCAGTATTTGAATTGTTTCATGGGCTGTATGGCATGTGACACCATCTTGTTGAAACCACATATTGGCCACATCAATATCATTCCACAACACCTCGCCCAGTCCACACCTGTCTCTCTGTCAATCTCAGCCAGTCACCCCTTCCTTATATCAAACCTTTACTGTAACCTATGTCATTATTGTGTTTTTATTAATAAAGTGCTTTTATGTCTTTAGTCTTATGTGATCGTTAATTGTAGAACACACCGACAGACCAGTATGAAACTTGAGCCTCTCCGTTTGGGCTTTGCAATTAAGTAGGATTTGTTATTAATATTATAAAAATATATATTGAGATGGGGGAGCAGGCTGAGTTGCTATGGTGAATATTTTATCGATGTCTGTGTATATATTTGATGTTGTTTTTTTTATGAGAGCGTTATTAAGAATAATTAGTATGGTGCTGTTTAATTTATAAGATAAATTTTCATCATCTTTCGAATGCTTAATAAGCCTCTCATATTAATGTATATTATAATAAATCATATTAATGAAAATCGTTGTCTTTGGTCCCCGTTTTAAAATTAATAGAGTAGTTATATATTACTAAATTTTATATTAAGGTTTAAATTATTAATTAATTAAGTTAATAAAAAGGAACATTGTAATATATAGATACGCAAATAACAAAATATTTATAAATTTTTGTGAGCACAACAGCTTTTACTTCGTTTTTCTGGAACGTAACAAACAACATATACATTTGATTTAAACGATCTTTCATTTTCCTATTTTAATTATAGATAATATTGCATACATTAAAAATTGGTCGGTTCATTGATGAACTAATTAGTTGTAAATTTGTCAATTATACGATGGACGGTGACGATGAACGAATTATAACACATTCATTTTCTAGCTGCACCTATTATTATGGATATATGAATATTATTATTATTATTAATATTAATCATACAGGCAAAGTTTTCAAACTGGCCCATTTAATTCCATCGACACCTGCTAAGATCCACAGTAATTATCCTTCCCATCTCTGATAGTCGGTTCAAGTTAATTTAGTCTCATTAGGACAAAAATGAGAGAGAACATGAACCCCTTAATCATAAAGATAATTTTCATTCATTACAATGCTCACCAACTAACTCAAAATGTATTTGTTAGCGTTGAAAATTTTTATATTATACTTTATTAAAATATGGTTTTAACCAGTAAGGATAAAAGGACAAATTATTTCAATAAAATATAGTGTACTTTAATTTGATTTATTTATTTTTGTTTTATTTATACAATATAAGAATATTGTTAACTTCATAGTAACAAATGTAATATTGTGTTTTCACGCAAATTAATGGTATTTATTACCGAGAATGATACACTTTTTATGTAAACCATCAATGAATCAACCAAGAATATTAGGAAGAAAGTTAGGTTGACGTGTACAAAAAAAAACACAAAAAAAAGTTATCAAGTACCTATTTACGGGTACTTGCAGGCATTTTACATTATAAAATATTCGAAAACCTATTCTGATAGTTATTTAATAACCGATAGTAATAGGGCCGGAATTAAAAAATGTGTCATTATCTTTTTCCGGTTAATAATTGCTAAATCGGAGGGCTTTCATATTAAAACTTATCTTTGTGAGTATATATACAGCGAGTCTTGAGCGTTTGCGATTCTCGAGCTCCTTCAGCCTCCATTACTGCGCAGTGGCGATGCGGGTACAAGAAACAGTAGCTTAGGGGATATCCCAAATCTTTGCCTACTTCTGCAGTGACAATAATGCTGGTGATTTGGGGGATCCCTGGTCGATGTATATCTGTCTCTATATGTTAAACCATTTAGTTCACAAACAACAAATAAAACTTCAAAACAGCTAAAATTTTGGCCAAAAAAACTATTAGCGACATTAAATACGTTGGTTAATTGAGATATAATTTTTCCAACCATTTTCAAATAACATATTGTTGTGATATTAGATATTGTGGAGTTTGTATATAAGAAATTGAAAAATAAATATTTAATCCAATCTTGAATCAAGAAGGCAAACAAAAACAAAAGAGGAATGATGGAAAAACAAAATGGCTATGAGTTAGTTTAGTTGTTAGATTTGTTGTTGTTAGGATGAGAACACAGCATTACTCACTCTAGTTTTGGGATCAGCCCGGGATATAAGTATCTGACTAGTGATCACAGTAAAAATTTTTTATAAGTTATTTGTTGTTGGCCTGGAAGCGGAACAGAAGAGAAAAAGCACCAGGAAGAAGAACCAAGAAGAAAAGGAAAAGAAAAAAATAGACACGTAATAAATACAAGTTTTTTTTTTGTAATTAAATATAGTCTTTTGCCAGAATTATTTTTGTTAGTAGAACCTAAAAAACATCAGATAATAAGTAAATAAAATAAATTTTAAGTTAAAGAATAAAAATAAAATGACGATATATTTAAAGAACGTAATAATATATTCGAACCATCATGCCTGTTAGAAAGTAGAGCCTCTCCCTTCGAGGCTAAGTACGAGTGTATGTTTTATCCTATTTTATAGATATGAAGCTGAGGATGGTGAGAATGATGTCACACGATACTAATTAACCGAACTAATCTCCCCCTCACCGGGTCACAGATGGGAGGGAGCAGGCAATCAGGCGGCCCAATACGTCTGAAGCGAAGATTGGAAGATGAATACTGTCGGCAGAGGTGTCACTAAGTTATCCATTATGAAGAATCGGCGGAGAGTTGCCTACGGACGTGTGATTGATGTAGCCACGACGGCTTGGGTGGTCTCACCACCTGATCACAATTATCCCTTGGACACTTGTTCATCGTCCAACATGAGCGGAGAGCAACGGGAAAGCGTTTGGTGTAATTAATTCGAATTAGACACTTCATTCGATATAACAGTTAGTCTCTCATTCGTTTGTGCCTGCTCTCAGGTAGTTGTGCCAAAATAAACTTCAAAAACTCGGCATCTGTTGTGAAAGTGGATATCTCATCAGTCTTAATACAACCGTGGTCCAGGGCACAATCGTAAAATTGATAGGTTAAATTAATAAACAGCTTTATAATGATAAAATTACAATCTGCCTCATTGGGCAATATGTAATTGTGATAAATGTTTTCATTAGGGTGGTTGGATAGGTTAATATGGAATTTCATGAACTTGGAAGGGATGAGTACGAGAATGTAAGGGATATTAACATCATTATGAAGGGTTTTGTTGCTGACGTAATAAGGGGCATTTACTATTGTTCTCAGGACTTTTGATTGAAAGAATTGGATACTTGATGTTCGGTTTTTTTGCTGTCCCCCATAGCTCTATTCCATATCTCCAAATTGGCTTAAGTATAACTTTGTAAATTAGTGATTTGTTTTCTATTGAGATATGGAATGTCCTTTGAAGCAGTCCGTAAAGTTGTCTAAAGGTTAAAACGAAAATAAAGTGATATCTCACGTTTCATCAAACTTTTTCGTACTTAATAAACTTCCTTGGCAAAAAATTGACCTGGAACCACGAGACTTAAAATACAATAACTCAACAGACGGTACGCACAACTGTATAGATAGTTCAACAGGTAATCTCACTTCACACAACAATATACTCATACATAACGCCCGAGTAATACCATTCGGGACTTGAACTTTGGGACTTTGATTTCTGAAACCTTAAAATTCCATTATATATTACCTGTCCACCCAAAACGTCAAGCTAGATCGCTTTCAAGCACCTCCCATCCATATAAAACCTTCTTCGAGATTAAAGCGTAAGTGACCTGTGATATTTAGTAAATATTTGGTCACTGGGAGTTCTGACTCTAGTCAGTTTTTTCCCCTCATGTCCTAAGCGTTTGCGGCTCTCTCACTCTCCCTCAGCCTCAGTAGCGTGGGGTATCTCGCAAATTTTTGCCTCCTTCTCCAAAGGTAAGAAGCTGTCAATACTGCTGGTCAATTGGAGGATCTTAGGGTTATGAATATGTGCATATATTTTATGAATGTATAATGTGAATACGGTATGAATCAGAGAGTATAAAAGAACGTCAATTAACTTCTATTTTTTATAATAGGCCCCTAGGTTTTTAACAACAAAATTATCAATGGAAATTCATTATCGTTATCGCTTATTTTTCATAACCCAGGAAATATATGAAAATCCCCTATATCAAAACCAAAAGATAATACTTATATTTTGTTTTACCGCTATTACTATCATAATTAAGAAATTACATATATATGTAATATTTTACCTGTTATTGTTGGAGTTAGTTTTCTGGTTATAATAGCTTTAGAGATGGCAATTTAGTTTTTAAGTCCTTAAAAAATACAGGAAGATAAAAAGTATAGCTATACCTATCCTTGAAAAATTCTGAAAATAGAAGAAATACTTATTTGAAGTATGAGTTTGAAACGAAATTTAGTGAAACGTTATAATTGACAAAATCATCGGTAACTTTTGTCATTAGGTAATAAATTTTCCATAATTCAATAGGTTTCAAAAATAATTTGGTGTCATAGGATTACAAGTAGATGTAAATCAACTGTACTTCAGTTACATATATTTACATTTTTTTTCCTTCTTAGCCCTTTAAATTCACAGATAATTATATATAATTATAGATCCTGAGGCGAATCTATTTACAATTTATTTTTGTATTTCCTATAGCCTCGCTACATTGTATGCAGGTTTTGTTTTTTTATAAAAATTATATAATGGAATAAACTAGTATAATTATACACATTATACGTAACTGGACTGAACTGACTCTAATAAAGGTGATGGGGCTCACCTTTTGATCAAACTTAAAATTAACTTACATACTAATTCTTAACCTAATTTTTCCCCGACAGTCTGTTGCGATCGATGCGGGAGGGGTGGTGGGGTCATAGTGCTAAGCACTGGGTTGGTTAGGTGCTGCAACGTGTCAAAAAACTTGATGTGTCTCCGGCGGATGAACACACCCACCGACGGCACACCAAGCGACGGGTGCAACAAATTTATATTTAAATATAAGTTAAATTTAAAGTTAAGTACAACTATTAATTGCCTTAGTAGGACAAATTGTAATTTTATTGTTTACAATTGTAATAAATTTCTAGCGAAAACGTTGCATTACTGACAGACTTCTTATTTCTCAGTTTGTTCATGACTTGATTGTTTCATAATAAGCATTCAAATCTTCAAACCGTCATGCAGGGATTTAGCCAGGAATTTGAATGAATGAATGAAAAAACCTTTTATTCTTGGACATTGCACCCTAAGAATAGAAGGGAGAAAATTAAAATGTCCAGCTGACAAAAAATGAAAAAGATACATAGCGCAACAGATTTGATAAGCTTGTAAACTATAAAGAGACTATGACTAGAAATGAGATGACTAGAAAGAACCAGGAGTAAAATATTAAAACATAAAAATATAAATGAGTAAAGAAAAAAACTAAGAAAAATTATTACAAGGGAAAATCGAGAAGAAAATAAATAAATAGAATAATAATGATGAACTATGAATTGTTAGATTGAAGTGAATAAGGAACTGGTAAAGTGTAGATTGGGGGAGTTAATGAACGAAGAATATTATGGGAATAGAGTTCCAAATAATTGTGGCACGAATAAGAAAATAACGGTAAAAGGAAGTAGATTAGCGAAAAGGGGAATAAAAGTCGAAAGGGTGGGGATTTGAATTGGACGTTGCGAAGGTAAACGGGATTTTTGTCACAGTTCAAATAGTGCTGAAGAGGAGGGATTCGAGAAAGTATTTTGCTATGGGGAGGGGGCCCCGATTTGTAAAAAGAATAACCATAAAATACCTGATGTTTTTATTTATTCTGAGGAAATATTTATTAATTTTTTAATTCCATTTACATAATATTTATATGGAGGGTTTTCATAAATATAAGTATAGGGTGAACTGTTGCCTCAATTCCATGAGGCAGTTTTTCACCGCCAGACTCATAATGCTAATAGCAATCAACGTTTAATAAATTTCGCTACACCTTATTAGTCAGTGCATTGTTAATGAATGCCCAAAGGACCCTTGGGCTTCTGAATCCGCGTATAGCCCTCTGGCTATGTCCTTGCGTGATATTAAAACTTCAAAGTTCAAAGGCCTGAGCTTTTAATGTATAAATACAGTTAACATAACTGTCCAATGCATCCGTTATGTATATTGTACCTATAAATGTTTTGATGTTCACTTTACATTTGTATCTGCATACTGCTGAACCGTAATAACTCTTTATGAAGTACAACTAACCATGCTAACTAGAACCCATAATTATATTTGTAAAAAAATTATGTATAATGTTTGGCTGTACCATTTTCATATGCCATTTCAAATAATTATCAATTTGCAATAGTGGCTATGTTGTTTTTAAGATCGTTCTCATGATGAGAAAAAAACTTAATCCAGGTCGAAATTCTGAATGTTTTTATGAAGTGATTTTATAAGATTGTGATTAGTATGAGTTTTTCTACAGTTACTAGGTGTCTTCTCCAGTAAGGAGTGATGATGGAAAAATCTCCGAATCGCTCCTTGAGCTTTATGGTGTGCGGGTAATAATTCTTTAACGAGTTTCATATACATCAAGCAAACAGCCGGGTTTTTATTCCATTTGATTTTTATTGTTTTATTTTTTTTTCTGTTTCCTTTTACGAGTCATAGCGGTGGATTTTATGAATCGGTGAGACCATCAAGGTCCATCTATGTTAATCACCTTTTTATATGTAATATGAACCTTCTTATGATATGTTGGGGGGGAATATGCTATTAAATTGCTAATGGTTTGTTTGGCGGCATTTTTATAACTCCTGCTAATTAAAAGTATTAGTTCTTTGAATGCGGTCGTTCCCTCATACGTACACACGCTGAGAGGGAAGCAAGTGAACATCAAGCGACGATATTTAATCCAGAGATAAGAAAAGGTGAGAATAAAATGTGTTAGAGAATATATCACGGGTCAATTGATAAAGCAATCAATAGCATAATAGCATTAGCTGTTCACAGCTTCTGTCAAGATCCTTTGCCATACAGAAATGAAACAGAAAAGTGATCTTTATATCATTGCTGATCACTGAACTAGCCGTTTATAGCGTCTGTAGCACTGCCTAAAAACGTACATGGAACTGTAGTTGTTTAAAATCATTATAAAAACGCAATCAAATTTAAGTTATGTGAAATAGTATTAGCTGGTTGAAGACATTTTGTTCTTGTCATTGGTTTGATGAGACATTCACCTGTATTGTTGCATGCAAAGAGATCCTCGAACAATATATACGTGTAGACAGATAATCTAAGCAGTTATAGTTCACTTAAGCCTCGACAAATATTACACATTATTAATCAGAAATATTTTTAATTTGGAATCCTACTTGATTTGATCAAAAAAAAATTTTTTTTTATATAATATGGCTCTTTGGGATCCCATACTGTTTCAAATAGTGGACACATCTTCCATAAGTGGAATTGGGTACCCGAAGGCACGTAGGTATATACAACTTCCCTTAACATTGTCTTCGTCAAGAACAAATCTTTGACGTTCTCTGCTTCCGTCATTGCGTCTGCTAAATTAGGTTTCCGTGACCTCTTTTATCAGTCTTGTATCTTGACTCCCCAACATTGTTCTATGTATGACACTCATTCACCCAGTTATCATACATGGAACGGAAACATAGACAACAACCAAAGATGAGGAAAGGAACCTTCAAATATTTAAAAGTAATGTCCGACGGATATACGGGCCTATTTTTTCTGCAGGTGACCGGAAAGGAAGTGACAAACAAAAGGGATAAGAGTTTTTCAAAAAACCTGATGTAATAAAAGTCATGAAACCGGGATGGTAAGATGGGTCCAAGAGTGACAACATTATCCCAAAGAAGTTACTGACAGAAGAAGTACATGAAAGACGGAGAGTGGGAAGACGGAGGCTACGATTGTCGAACTGTGTATCCACGTTGAGATTCAACACAGTTTTGGCAGCCGCAAAAAACGAGGGCTCTTGGTAATTGCTGTTGTAGGAAGTCAAGACTCAATTGTTTATAGTGCTACATTAAGAAGAACTAATTATTATGTAATCTAATGAATTAAGGTTTATTATATTACTGGGCACATGTCATCATCAAAATATATCACTGAACAATATTTTTAAGAATCAAGCCATCTCTAATACCATTGTATGCGCTAGTAAGAGTTAATTTTGTTAAATAAATAAAAACTATGCAACAATAAAACAGTTAACTAGGCTTCCCTGCTATGATACAACGCTCAATACTACTCCTGTCTGGCCGTAATGTTTGAAATTTATTAGTCGTTAAGATAAAGTTTTACAAGACCCGGTGACATTGTAAAATTAATTCGCTTATTTGGACTCTGTCATACTCGAGCTTAATCTCCCCCCACAAAAAATAATCGTTGGGCAGAAAATATGTCTAGGAAGAAAGGAGATGAGTATTGAAGGAGGATTAGATGGTTCTGGTTTCTTAAAACCATACTCTAATAATAGACAAAATCAAACTTGTACGTTTTGCTTTGACAAATGTCTGGATAGATCGACTATCTTGCTTACTGAATGTCTTGCTCATCCATTATATATTAGCAACACACCCTATCATAATAAAATCGGTGCTCCCAAAAAGCCCAAGGAGTAACCCCTTGGTACTTAAGGAGGTCGTAAACACTGTACAGATGATTTCTACTGAAAACTCACTCTCTTAAAATCAATCTAACTTTAACACGTATCATAAAGATATATACGACTGTGGTGTAATTAACCATTAGTCCATTCAAAGAGTAATCTATCGACAAGTCCATGTCCTCTCGGAATGTATATCGTTGCCGGAACCGCTAAGGACGAAGCAGTTCTATCGGAGGATGACATATTTAATTGCAAGCGAGGGTCAATTAGTTGGCACGGGAGCGTGTCCAAATGGAATGGCTGCAATTATTGTTTTAATATCTCTATAAAGGTGGAGGGCAGCCGTGAGCCACTTCCTCCCGCCGCTGCCGGCCGTTGGTAGGCTTCCCAGCTAGGATACAACGCTACACAATGCTTCTCCTATCTGGCCATAATGTCTGAAATTTATGAGCCGTTAAGATAAATTTGTACAAGCCACGGTGATAACATCCCATACACATTGTTCGGGAGCCCTGTGTGCATGTAATAATTCAGCAATTTTTGTCTTCCTCTTATATATCTGCTCGCTATTCCCAGCGCTCACAGCCTTCGTAGGTGGATCAGATAAATTCTCTGTGCATTTGCTAAAAACATTTTTACACGTACCGTTTGGTTTGTTTTCCTCAATTATGTCAATTTAATGCGATTAGCGCAACCTATAAATAATTGTAAACGACAGTTCGTTGAGTAGGAATAGTTTTGGTCACTAAAAAGATAATTATAGTCGTCGTTTTTAGGTTCATTTAGGCTCATATGGACAGTCCGCTGCTCTGTTACTCGTACTAGGCCAAGAGCAGAGCCGAGGCCCCTCGAGTCAGCCGGAACCCGAAAGGAACCCCAGACACACCATGACCCCACCACCCTTCCCGCATCGATGGCAACAGACTGTCGGGGAAAATGTAGCCAAGCTACTGGACATATAATATTGACCTATTGTAAATAGATACATTTATATAGAATCTACCCCGCTTCCTCTTTCGCATGCGAGGGAGGTGACAACCATATAGATTTGGGAGGTCCCTGGGCTGTTTGTAAATACTATATGAATGAGCGAGTGAATGAAAATTGTAAATATGGTGTGAATGAAAACATTTATCACAATTACTTATTGCCCAATGAGGCAGATTGTAATTTTATCATAATAAAGCTGATTATATATATGTACTTATAGAATTCTATAATTTTACTAACAAGGGGATATGAAAAAAACAATCAAAAGCAAAACCATTTCACATTTTGTTACAAAACAGCCCTACATTTTCATGAGGTGTCATGTCATGTATTTATTCAGCTACGTTTAATATAAATTTACTTCAATTGGGTAAATAATGAATTTAACGATTCAAATAAATTGAGTGCATTAACAAATTTAGTTGTGGCATGTGTTCCTTTGTATTCCTTTTACTTGGCAGATATGAATTTGTAGTCTGGACATTACTGTTATTCATAGGGTACTTAAATAAATAAATAAATATATATATGTTTAAATTTGCTTTCTATTGTACCTTATTCTAAGTCCTCTACGATAATTATTTCCTAAAGAAAAAACAGTTCATTTTTGTAGGTTTTTACCAAGTTAATAACGTTTATAATAACAACTTACCTATATGGATTCTCTTTAGCCAAACTTTCGTGAATACTGTACGCGACCTGCCCGATGAGCAGAGAAGCTGTTAATTTTTGAGAATTGTAAATAATAGAGGTCCTCAAGGTAACAATAGCACAATAAAAATAAATCAGTCAATTATAAATGATTCAAGAGTAATAAATGTCTACTTCCAATCGACTATGCCTCAGGTAACCGAAAATCAGAAGATGAAATTAATCAAACCCCGACCGTCAAATAATGAACAGAAGGAATAATCAGTCATTTCTGAAATCAATTAATGACAAATTGGGAAGTCATCCTACCAAGTGACCTCATCAAACATGTCCCGGCGAAGCAGCGCTGACAATCAAGTTATCAGGTGGGGTTCCGCCTGTGCATCAATCGGTGAGACATGTCCTTATCGGTTAGAAGGGTTTGTGGCTTTGACAGGGCTTAGTCAACAGGCAGATGGGACATCCCTGATGGAAATCAAAGCATTAAGACCTCATTTCACAATATTGGAAGGTTATCAATTAGAAGATGCATTATTTGACACAGCTGGGACTTTTTTTAATAAATACAACAGTGAACGCATAAATAGCTAATTCAACGTAACCAACTAGTTCTTATTCATGTGATACACAATACATGATTGAAAACACATCATGCTACGTTGCACTTAGCTCATGACGCTTCATACACACCACATACATCTGATTGATAAGGCCTCATAAATCATTGAACATGGCTGATAATGCCTTATAATACCCTCGCTGTTAACGGTTGGTAATGCATTACCTATGATTGCAAGTGCTTTATAATGCACCAAATTCCACTGATAACGCCTTATGATAAACCACACTTACTGATACTTCACATATGACTGTTATTGCTTCTTGATACACCGCACATGACTGATAATGCCTTATGAAACATCAAGCATGACTGAAATGCCTCAACTCTTACTGATAACGGTTTGTAATGCCTTTGATTGAATGTGCTTTATAATACGTCATTTTTAACTCATAAGGTTTCTTGATACTTCACACATGGCTTGATGACGCTTCATAATACATCACACATGACTAATAAAACCTCATAATACACGAAATATTATTGATAACATTTTATAATACCTCAACCATGACTGAAAACCGTTTATAATACGTCGCAAATTGCTGATAACTTTTTGAAATATTCGATGATACGAGCGTCACCACAACACTGCGTCCAGGAGAAAGGGTCTACAAGGTTGTGTTGTTATGTTTTTAACACAGCCACATATGTGTTTGTGTTCTCTCAGTTGTCAATCAATGTATTTTTTGTTATTATACAGTGTTTTTTCTTTATTACATTAAACAGGTTATAGGCCTCGCCACGTTTAAAAAAAAAGTCTGTTGTGATTATTTATGTTTTTAATGTTTCGCAAGTCTGATCAATAAATCTTGGCATGACTTTTTATACTTGTTCGCTGCTGTCGGGTCGTCACTAGGGGTTGCCTGATCACCCTAGCCCTGGTGACAAGTGCGGATTGTTCGAGTTTATAACGTGGACAATCGTTCCATGACGGCGTTACTATCTGACTCCATTTATGATAGGTATGTGCCTCTACAATGCACTATGTTCAAGAGAAGAGGTACAGAGGTTTCATAAAGAATTAGTCAAGTTTTCAAGTTCAAGAGTTCAAGCGGAAACAAAGCAAGCGTCACCGAGTAAAGGTTGCGAGGGACTCGCGAGGAGACTGATTAACAGGGCCAGGAGCCCTGCCTTAAATATCCTCTCCCCTTGCCTGCTGGGAGGCTGCAAGGGTCTAAGCCGGCGCACACCTGTGGCGAGGAACGTGACCGCCGCCTTATTACCCAGCCAGGGGACAAGCCCTGGAGGTAGAGAGGGCCCAAAAGGATTGTTATGTTTAAGACCTGTGGTACCCTCGCGCAAATGGCTCTTAGGCCCGGTGGGTACCTGGCTGACCTTTATCGTGTGACTTGGCTTCCGCCGTTTTTTATTGCTTAACACATTTACAATGATTTATATTTGTTTATAATACATTTAGTTCATGTTATTTTACTTTTGCTTACAATAAATATGCAATAGAGTATAGGGTGATTTATCTTATGTAGTCAGCGATCGCTACAGCTACCTTCATCGTACTCCCATAAATCCTGATATTCTAAATACTTTAATGTTTTTATCGAACAATAATGTCGCTTCAACTCCCTGTGAAAAGCTCAGGAGGAGTTAGAACTATTACATCTGGAAGTTCACTGCTCAAAAGTATTTAGAAGACCAGGGTTTATGGGATTACGTTGAAGGTACCGAACAAGTTTAAGAAGTCATGCCAAGATTTATTGATTAGACATGCGAAATATGTTCATGTCCATAAAGATTTGTGAAGTAAAAATGTTTCTCTGCTTGAATTTTCAATGGATACTGTTGATAAGAGTGATATTTCTTGCCTCAACTATCTTGGACTTTTACTGGATTCGCAAAAGAGGGGAACAAGCCAATCATCGAACATTCTAGCGGACAATTTTTATGACGGGAATTTCTGAAGTTAGAATGCGACAGATAATAATAAAATAGTCAGCTTCAGTTATGAAACCCATAGTGAAAATGTATAACCATGTGTTTCATTAGGTCTGTTTGATGATCAACAAGCACAAGCTGCTCCTGTGGATTCTAATGAAAGTCATAGGTATTGAACAAAGAATTCCTTCGAGTGAGAACTATCAAGACAGAGGGCATGGGAAGTACGAATCCAGATGCCAAGAAGGAAACCAATGAAGTAATTGTCGCTGAAACGGTGCAGCTGACGATGATCATGATCGAATCCAGAAGTTATACAAAATCTGAAAATATTGTTCAGAATAGAAGCAGTGATGAATGAAGAGATTTAAAAAAAAACTCATAGCAGCTCTTCTAAAGTTAGAAATTCAAACAGTGTGGGTGTAAAAGTAGAAGATGAAGATGATAAAAGACACTCAAAAGGAGATTTATACAATGGCTGTTCCCTTAGTATGTAATCAAAAAAAGATTATTCATTTTACAGCAGCAAATCTAAAGACGACAAATATGAATCAAGTTCTTCAAGAAAAGACTACAAAAAGATGAGAAAGCTAGCTTCTGAAGTCATTTCATGATGGCTCTAAACCATCCCTAAATGTTGGCTTATGACTAGTGATTATAACGAAATGCGATCTTTGACTGGCTACATTTTTACCAAATGTAACGGAGCTGTTTCTAGGGGAACGAAAAAACCACCAACTGTGGCATTGCCGATAATCGAAGCAGAATACATGTCTGCTACAACACGGGACGCATTGTGGTTATAAGGACTCGCTCAGGAAATCGAGTGTGTATCATGTGGACCCCTACATTAATCCATGATGACATTCAGGGAGTGGAAAATTTAGCTATAAATGGTGTCATTAATAAAGAAAAAAACACAGCGACATCATTTCCTTCGTAAGAAGATTAATTTCAAACTGATTGAACTCAAAATGCATCCCTAATAATGACTCTGTCACCAATGCTTTGAATCGAGAGAAGTTCATCAACTGCGATTGGCAATCAGGGGATCATCAAATAGAGAGATTTTAAAATAAATTCTGGCAACACTGCGTTTAGGAGGAAGGTTATGTTGTTTTTATCCTCACCACATGTTGTGTGTGTTCTCTTTGATTCGTTCAATGTTTGAGCATCGCGCAAAAAAATGCATTATGTGTTTTCACTTGATTACATTCCAACAATAGTACCCCACAAGAACCCAAGAACGGTGGCATGTGAGAAGCAATATATCGTGACACATAACATCTCATTACTGAAAAAGCTTCATGAAGAATCCTACATGACATGTAAAGTATCAAGATAGATCATACATTACTGATAACGTCTCATGAAGAAAATTATAAATGACATATAAAGTCTCAAGATAGATCATACATTACTGATAACGCCTCATGAAGAATTCTAAATGACATATAGTCTCAAGATAGATCATACATTACTGATAACGTCTCATGAAGAATCTTACATGAGAGATAAAGTCTCAAGATTGATCATACATTACCGATAATGCCTCATGAAGAATCCTAGATGACAGATAAACTCTCAAGATAGATCATACATTATTGATAACGTCTCATGAAGGATTCTAAACGACATATAGTCTCAAGATAGTTCATACATTACTGATAACGTTTTGAAGAACTGAAAATGACTGGTAACACATCAAGACGCACCACAAGAATGAGAGACTAAATAGAAATGATAGCATTTGAAAAGGGTACACAGTAAAAGGGAATAAGTGTGGTTATCGAGTGAACGTTGGAAGAGAGATTGTGATCAGGCGGCGAGCTAATGGGACCGACTGAACACTTAAGAATTAGATGGAATGACTTAATAACCATCTATTTCCTATCAGATCGTAATACTTTTGATGATCAAACGAAATAGTTTTTAACTTTTATAATTGAAACAAGGATGAATTAAACCTTGATAATATTCCCACCTTAATACGGCTGAATATAGAGAGCTGGCGACTTAATGGTGTGCCTATGGGAAAACCCGAACAATTTTCTTAAAGGATTTTAATACATGATGGACAATAATTCGAAATAAGCAAAGGAATAATTACAGCGGAGCGTTTATGTGCAGCTACAACAGTTCGTTAGTGAAGGCAATAACAACGTCATAAATCGTTTTTGTCATTTGTTTTCCTTTTAACTATTCCACCCCACCCCTTCATAATCTACCTGATCGTCTGTAGCTCTCTTTCCCTCAATCTGGTTTTCGCAATATACCGAAACGGTCGATGAATGAGGTGTTGTCCTCCACTTCTCCACCAGTTTCACGGGGGGGGGGGTGTCTCTTGGGCATGTACATATTGATTGAGTGGCATTGTGCATAAGTTATGAATGAGCTCTTAAATCGCAATTATTAATGCTTCGTAACGAAATTGTAATTTTTCAAATAAAAGGTTTCTAAAGATAATAATCATTAAAAATTCAAGTCAAATGTTATGCACCACACGATTGAGGATTTCGTTATGACCGTGAAACCTATTTTATTAATAGTTTTAAGGCCTTTTTGCAATTTTAGCCCGCGAAGCCTCAACAGACACTACACATTATCAATCTTGATTTTTTTAACTAAATACCCTATCTAATATGATAATGGGAACTAAAATCAATTAATAACTTGCCCTTTGTAGCATCTCTGGGCTATCAAGAAACTTCTTCAAGCAAAATGTGATCCCTCTATATACAACGAAAAAATTGTAAAGCACAATGATAACGATAGTTTTAATGGCTTTACATGTTATAGTATATTTAACCCCAAAACATATTAAATCAAGGGGTATATTTAATTGGATACTCTGATATGCTGATAAGTTTATGGCTGAAAAGCACAAACGGCAGTTACGTTTAGCTTTAACATTTCTGAAGTCCCATATCAGAAGCAATTTAAGTTAATAAACTTCTATAACCTTTCTTGTATTTATTGACACTTAAAATATGGCAATTTAAATTAATTTCAAATACATTAAAAAATAGTGTTGAGAGCCAACAAAACGAATTTAGGGATTTTATGCCAATAATTTACTTATTTTCATTTTTTTTAAATTGTTGAAAGTACTCTATGATCAAGATAACTATACAGACAAAACTAATTGTTTTAGTAAAAATAAACTTCGCGGCTGCTAAGGCAAGCATGAATTCACGTTGAAGAATGTACTTTAATAATGATTGTTTGGCAACTTCTCCAGCGAAGACGGCTAAGTTAAACTTTTTTATTGAGCAATAAATACAAGCTCGCACAGTGAAGCCTGACCAGTCATTTTCCTTAAAAAAAAAATGTTACTGGCAAGTGGTGCTGAGAGAGTGCCCTCTCTTCGCAGTACAGGGAACGGCTAAGTGGTTCAAAATCCGGCCACATTTCTGCAGCAGAACTTCTCAAAAGGGAAGTGAACTGAAAAATATTTTTTTTGGAAATTCCTTCCAAAGATTTAACCTTATGTCAAGGTGGTTCTAAAATTATAAACTTTAGTTAGTCTAATGAGAGTAATTATGGGTTAGAGTGGTAAAAATAGTGAACACAGTCCAGTGCAGCCGTTCCGAATGCCAACATTGGTACTATAATTGGTAAAAGAGAATAAAAATTGACAGTATCGGAAAAAAAAACTTGGAACCCGGGAAATTCTGATTTCCCGTCGGTATGTCTTTGAAAACTTCGGAGGATGTGACATTGCCCTAGTAGGATTGTTAACTGACAATAATTAGTTTATGAAAACATTGGTTCAAGACAGTTGATATACCTCAGACTTCATAACGGAGTCCCATGAACTAGAGGATAAGTATGAATTTATGTTTGCAGGAAAACATTTAAAAAAAAATTACATTTGAATGAAAAATAACGGAAGGATAGCCAAATAAAAAGTCATAGAGACACCGTTGTCATATAATGTTTGTAATAGAGAAGATTTCTGACTGAACTTATATGCCACAATGTTGATAATACTGTAAGGTCTCGTTGTCATACTTTACAATAGATACCATTGACTTAATAGGTTTTTGACAGAGAGATATCAATGGCATAGGTTTATATTACAAAGATTTCGTTGTCATATTATATTTATAATAGATAATATTGTTATAGGTAATATTGATATATATTGTTGGTATACTTAGATAGATTTCTGACTACAGTGTATAAAATATAGGGGTCTCGTTGTCACACTATGCTTAGACTATACAGTTTCCATTGCCATGCTATGTTTATAATATAGAAATACCGTTACCTTATTATATAGTTTCAAGATATCGTTGTCATATTATGTATATAATAGAGAGATTTAATTTCATACTATGGTTATAATCGAGACATATCGTTGTAGTAGTATATTATGTTCATTATAAACAGGTACCATTGTGCCAGGACAGTACACATCTAGAAGTAAGAATTTCATGCATAGCGTTTCCATGGCAACGCCAACGTATTTAGATAGTTTTTTTTATAATTAAAAGCTTATTTTAGTGTAAAATTAGACTGCACCCTGCTAGAAAATCAGCCCGCTCCTTCGTGTCTTCGTGTCACACACAGGTATTATGTTCTTTCTAGTTTACTTTTCTAGGTTTAATGCTCTCAGTAAATAGATCAGTCTAGTGACATATGGTAGATCTTTTTATTATTAATGGATATATAGAATAGAACAAAGCACAAATATTTTCCGGGACTGAGGCCCCTATGAATAACAATAATGTTCAGATGTCAATCTTATACCTGGAAAATAAAAAGAACTATTACATAATAAAAAAATGACGATGTAAACTAAAGTATGAACCAATGTAAGAAAAAAAAGTAATAATAATAAAATAAAATTATTTAACTGCATTTAGAATAAAACTCATAGATGGATCCATATAAAGGGTGTCCCAGATTTAACGCAAGATTTGAATTTGCCACCATTCGTGCAGTAAAGTGATGGCAACCCTAAAAAAAACAATTTGACAGCTGCCAGTTTAGGGTTAGTAAAAATGGAGCGTTACACGATAGAACAACGTGTCTTTATTGTTGAACATTTTCTCAAAAATAATAAAAGTTTGGCGGCCGTAGTTCGAAAATTCCATACAAAATATGGTCGGAATAGTGTTTTGACTTCATCAACTGTGAAGAGATTTTTGAAAAATTTAGGGAGAATGGATCAGTTGGAGACATTAAGCACTCTGCAAGCCGTTCAAATGCCATATCGAAGCAGTGCGTGAGAGTGTTGTTGAAAATCCAGGAACATCAATTCAGCATCATAAACACAGTTCTTTGTGCCGAAATTGGATGATATTGATGTGGTCAATATGTGGTTTCAACAAGATGGTGCCACATGCCATACAGCCCATGAAACAATTCAAATACTGCATGAGACATTGCCAGGTCGTGTACTCTCTTGTTTCGGTGATTAGAATTGGCCCCCTCGATTGTGTGATTTAACTCCTTTAGATTTCTTGTTATGGGGTTATTTGAAGTCAAAGGTGTATGCCAACAAGCCCACATCCACCCGTCCATTAAACGAGGAAATTCAACGCTGCATCAACGAAATTCAACCACATTTATGCCAAATGGTCATGGAAAATTTTTACAAAAGAGTGCGTATGTGCCAGCAAAGTCGTGGAGGCCATTTGCCCGATGTGTTATTCCATAAATAACTCTATCCTATTTACTTTATAATTCAATAAAAAAATAACAACAAAAATACTAAAAACTGTGTTTTCTATTTAAATCAAATCTTGCGTTAATTCTGGGACACCCTTTACAAACACAAAAAACAAGTTTATATAATATAATAAGCTTTAAATGAAACCATTAAATAAATATAAAAATAAAGTAACATATAAACTAAATATACAATAGTCTTCAACAACAATTTTTTATTAAGATAAAATTACAATCTGCCTTTTATTAGGCAATAAGTAATTAAGATAAATGTTATCATTCATACCATATTTACAATTCATCATTCACTCGCTCATTCATTCAATATAAATATACAATAGTAAAAACAAAATAAAATTCCAGCCAAACCCGTTCCCTGACTAGGAAGCGTCTGTCTATATGGCGAGGTCTTGAAATAGGAAGGTTTCAAAGGTTCGTAAGGAAGAACCATGGTGGATATTAGGAGACAGAGAATTCCAGAGAATAGTTGACCAAGCAAGGAAAGAACCTATGTTGCAGTTTTGTGCGCAGGATTATAAAGGTCAGAGGGACGGGAACTTTTGTTCCGGGAGTAGGCTGAGGATTTGAACTGTAGAATATTGCATAAAGAGGTTGATGGTTCAGGATGGTTTAGAAAAGGAATCAACCGAAGAAAATATTGTGCACGGAAGAACTAGACATATGTTTTTATTATAATTGTACCATAACTCATCTTCTATGACTATATTTCTTTGATATTTTCACTATTCTGGCTACAAATAATACTATCTACCACGCAATATATAAAAAAACTGGATTTTAATAAAACATTGCCCACTTATATAATATATAAATGGTATTAAGAAAATGAAATTCAGAACAGAATAACTTAACATGAATTACATGGAGACCAGACCGTCATGTTCACTGGGTAAGTGCACAAATGACACTTTATTTGTGAATGTCTAATACAAAAAGAGTTCAGAATTACATATTGGAAGTAGATAATCTTAATCATAAATGTCTAGAACTTTTAAATGGTAAGAATTGGGATTTTAGTGTGTCAAATGTGCTGCCGTCGTCATTAATATTTCCTAGTTTGAAAATTGTCTTTGGAATATCCCATGTAAGGTAGTATTTTGATAAACGAATAAAAAAATTTACGAAAGATGTTGTACTTAAACATATTATTATTGACTTGTACATCCTTCGCTATAGCTTCAATATATTTGTAAATAATTTCTGTTCACATATAAATCATTAAAATAATTTAATTTAACCATGACTAGATTTTTGTTTGGTTTCCTCATGGTACCTACGATTAACGGTTCAAATAATAAAAATATATATACCTAATTCTCTCTCACATCGAATGAATCTTCTATTTGTGGATTTTGGCGTAAAATATTTTATTATAATTGCAATATTTTTGATAATACGTTTTATTGATTTGAATAAAAGGATTTATAATTTAGGGGTTTGGAGCGAAGGCTGTGAACCTCCCGATAAGTCTACTTATATTTTAAAAGACATAACCACAAAATTCATAAACCGAATGTAAACATAGGGAGAATTCATTACTTCAAAATATTGCTAACGTAGATAAATTTCCCAAACATAAGGACTTATATTATATTATGAAGAAATCTTGTTTCTATTATCATTTTATTTTTATTTATATTTTTGCTTAATTAAAATTTATATGTAATTCAATGAAGACTTCATTCATAATCAAGAGCGATAGTGTTACCCTTTTGTTTTTTTATTAGATTAGATTATTAGATGTTTTTTTATTGCATATTAATTAGCATATCATTGTTTTATTATTTAATATGCAAATATGGGAAATAAATTGATTTAAAGTCTACTAGTATAATATTTCCCAATGTGCAAGAGCCTTCCTTTACAATATCGGAAGAATACAGGGGTACTTCCCTACAGCAGCTCTCAGTCGACAATGTTCTGGGACCAGAAAAGTCTGTCCCGGAAGTCCTCCTTGAACTACCAAGAGATGTCCATTATATAGTTTATCAGGTATATTAGCAGATACGCTTTCCTGCAATACTTAATCACCAGGATGTCACCGAAACGCCACTGCCTACGGACTTGCCGATCCTAGACTTCCCACAAGTCCTGGTACCGGGTCGGAGTAGACGTTTTATTCAGGCATAATATAGCTACTAATAAGTAATTAAAGTTAAGTAATACTATCAACACACGAGCATCCCTTGGTTGATGATGGGTAGTGTTATTTATCATACAAATTATTATTATAGTATTTGAAATTTTATTGTTTGTTAACTGAATCTATTCTAGTGGACTTCATTTGGTATTCCTTGGTATTGGTATATTGGTCTAGTTAATTAAGCAAATATTGAACCCATTTATTAACGTCCTTTCGATGTTAATGTGTATTTTGATCATTAAACAAATAAGGTATTAAACAATCTATCACAGTAATATTCATAAATATATATTATTTTCCTTGTATAGGGTTTGGGTGCACTCATACTACAGGGCTTACTCGACAGATGGACAATTTAGGCCATGTCTATAATCCTTTTTTAAGTTTTTGCCACTTATATTAACTTTTACTTGGAAAATAAAAACTTGCTTACCCAGCAACAAATAATTATGACTTAAGAGCTCATTCATGCCTAATACATATTAACGTAATTATATAGTAAATAAAGCAATTCCGGGTAACAATCTTTGGGTGTTCTTAGAATCATTAAGAGTAAAATTAGTGGAGCACTATATGTCGAGGAATTAGGACTCCCAACTTTTCATCAAGCCATCATTAAATAAGCAAGAGGCCGACCCAAGTGTACTTCGAAGAACTGTCACGGCTCGACTACCAGCCGGCGATAGTTAAATCCAACGGATACCACTGGCAATCTCTCGTCGGCGATCCTTATCTCTCCAATTAGCAGATTTTAAATTAATAAGAAGCGGCGAAAAGTTAAGAGAGCAGATTTCTCAAGGCTTACAAGCAATTAGGTTCTGTTTCCCTTGGTTGGAAATAATGCTCTCATTGCTTTCGATAACATCGTGTGTCTTCATCAGTTATATCTGCAGCGGAAGTGGAATAAAAGCATTGCAACGGACGAAATGTAAATCAGGCTACGCTTCCCTATGATCATCGATTTTGGTTTAGCCAGTGGACTGTAATTAATTAGCAAAAGTTTAAAAATTTATTCAAATCAATAAAATAATTGAATCTGAGAATTTCAAAACTATCAATCGGCTTTCCAAACGATCGAAAACCCAAATATTTATTCGTCCTCTCAAAACCCCCAATAACGAAAAACTGTTCACACTTACCTGGGGTCTGATAGCTTCTTTCTCGAGCGGTTCGGCTTCTAGGAGGAATATGAGGGATAGGAAAGGATAAAGAAAGTCTAGGACAAGCCCGAATCCACCTGATGACCACGCCAAGAATTCAGAAGCAGCGAACAATTCTTCCCCAGTGGTTGGCGATGAAAGGATCGTTTTACCCATATGAAAAACTATAACTATAACGGAAAATAAAACCATGCACCAACCATCGGCAAAATTTGAAAATAAAAAAACCCGGAAATAACTTTTGCTGGCTCTGGCAAACACCCCACTCGATCGGAGCACAGATCCAGCCTCTTCAAACTAATAGAACACAATGGCCAATTACTCCCCAAAACGGTTTCCTTGTATTACTTGTAGAATTATAGAATTGGCTTGCCAGAGCGCAGCACCTCCCAGAGCTATTTCCCCTACAGATAAATCAAAATCTCTCGCGGTAATCCTCCCGCGTAAACATCCCCCCGCCTCTGAAATGTTATTTTCAGATAAAGTCAGAATACACACACACAAAAAAAAAACACTTATCCATCATCATAAATCATACAAAGAAACACATGAGCTTACTATACAACAAACAAAAAAAAACAAAATAAAATAATATCAACAAACAAAATACTGGTACTACTGTGACGGTAAAGGGTAAAGCTTAGTTACCGGCCTCTTATACCGACCCGTAGCTACCCGTACAAGTGCCACTCTCACGACCCCATCGGTTCCCGGAAACACCTCCTCAACTACTCCAATTGGCCATTTTAAAGGAAGGAGGTTGGGCTGATCCACAATTACAACAGTTCCTACAGTGAGCGAAGCAGAGGACTTTGACCATTTGTGTCGAATCTGCAACTCATGCAGGTACTCTTTTCTCCACCTATTCCAAAACGACCGGACCAGCTGATCGACTAGCTCATAGCGGGTAAGACGATTAATTTCGCTGTTCTGTACATCTCGAGCAGGAAAATATTTCAGTGGAGTAAGGTTCAAAAAATGAGCAGGGGTTAACGCGAGTGGCTCCCGCGGATCAGAACTTAGGGGGCAAAGGGGCCTCGAATTGAGGACAGCTTCAATCTGAACCAACACTGTGTTCAGCTCTTCATAAGTCAGAAGCTGGGTTCCAATAACTCGAAATAAGTGGGACTTCACCGATTTAACATTAGCTTCCCAGATCCCTCCGAAGTGAGGAGCTCCGGGTGGAATAAATTTCCACTCGATTCGATGCTCCGACAGTTGATTAGTCAGCGCATCCTGATACCCGGAAGAATTCAACCATTTTGACAATTGCTCATGAGCCCCCACAAAATTTGTCCCGCAATCCGAGTATATAATTCTACATGGACCACGGCGCGACAAAAATCGCCGGAAAGCCGCCAAGAACATGGGAGTAGACAAGTCAGATACCAGTTCAATGTGAACTGCCTTGGTCGACATACATATAAATAAACAAATATACGCCTTAAATATGAAAGGGTTTCGTCTCCTAGCCATAGTAATGCGAATCGGCCCAGCGTAGTCCACTCCAGTTTGTTCGAATGGCTTACATCGTGTAACTCTACAAGTAGGGAGGTCACCCATTTTTGGAGGCACAACCAACGGGCGAACTCTGAAACAACGGTTACATTTTCTTATCCGACTTCTGATTATTTCTCGGGCGGATATAATCCAAAATTTTTGCCTAATTAACGATAATAACAGGTGGGGTCCGGCATGACAATTTTCCTGATGATAATAATCAATCAACCGAATAACAAAGGGGTCCTTCTTTGGCAAGACAATCGGGTGACAACTATCAAACCCTATATCAGCATTCTGCAAACGACCACCGACTCGAATAATTCCACGGTCGAGAAATGGAGATAAACGTTGAAGTTTTGGTGAACAAGTTTCCCCCTTCTTTAATCTATCGAATTCTTGTGTAAAATGAAGTAGCTGGATCACTCTACACAGATAAATTTCCGCTGTGTCTAACTCCCTTTCCCCTACTCTCATTTGGTTCGGTAATATTTTCACAAACTTTAAAACTAGCACCATCGTTCGTAATAACCGTAGGTAGCTTGAGCAACGATCAACAAGAGCACAAATGGAGTTTTCTTCCATTTTTTTCTGATCGCGCCACTGTTAAAATGTTGCTACTTTTAATTTCCGGAGGGGTTTCCAGCTCCTCCAAGTCTAATTTAACGGGCCAGCAAGTTTCTTCCGAACCCAGCCAAAGCGGTCCATTCCACCATAGGGTATGATCAACGAGCTCGCATGGCGTTAAGCCCCGGGACAGGCAATCCGCTGGATTCTCGGTGCCTGCCACATGCATCCAACTATCGATGCCACAATCTTGGATTTTAGACACCCGATGAGCTACAAACGTCTGCCATCTGGACGGTGCAGCTTTAATCCAATGCAAAGCTACCGTTGAATCAGACAGTGCAACAACCCGCTCAACGTTACAGCGTGTGCGAAGAGTAGATGCTGTAGCCTGCAGCAGATTTGCCAACAAAAGGGCGGCACAAAGCTCTAAGCGGGGAATAGTCCGGACCTTGGATGGAGCTACTTTAGATTTTGCACATAATAAAGAAACCTTGACAGTTTCCTCTCCTGTCAGGCCCTTTAAATAAATCACGGCTCCATAACCCATCTCGGAGGCGTCACAAAACCCAACCAACGCAACTCGCGAACCAACCAACACTCCAATGTGTCTCGGAATAGAAAGATTCGACAAAACTACCAATTCCCCTTGACAACGTTCCCACTGAATTTTAATAGAAGCTGGTGGAACCTGATCCCAGTCCAAACCCAAACGCCACAGTTCCTTAATCAGGCACTTGAGAAATAAAGTCAGGGGGGCCAGTAGTCCCAAGGGGTCGAAAATTCTTGCAACTGACGAAAGGATATTTCGTTTTGTGCCGGCTTTATGTTCGTGACTGACCCGAAAACAAAAAATATCTGTGCTGGGTTGCCACTCAAGACCCAAAACCGCTAAAGAAGTGCCCGTTTCAAAATCCTTTGTCGAAAAGGATTTATCCTCGTCGGGGAAAAGAGTGAGCATTTCGGAAGAATTAGAGGCCCATTTGGTAAACTGAAAACCTCCATTTTCGAATAACCTTTTTGTTTGCTGATAAAGTCGTTCAGCATCTTGCAACGAGGGGACGGAAGTGATAAGATCGTCCATATACATATCCTGTGGAATTCGATCTTTGGTAGCCGGGAAATTTTTACCTTCTTCTTCGACCAATTGACGAACAGTTCGAAGAGCCAAATAAGGTGACGAGGTGATGCCAAACACTACACAATTTAATTCGTAGATCTCCACTGGATCCTCTGACGAAAATCTCCATAATACCCGTTGGAATCTTCGGTGAGAGTCATCAATCAGAATTTGCCGATACATTTGTTTAATATCTGCCGTCAATGCTATTGAAAATAAACGGAAGTGCAATAGTAATACGAAGATATCCGTTTGTAATTTTGGACCCACATGTAAAACGTCATTTAATGACAAATGAGCCGTAGTTTTTGCACTGGCATCAAACACGATTCTTAGAGGCGTGCTCGAACTACCAGGCTTTAATATACCATGATGTGGTATGTAATAGCCATGTTTATCCATCGGATTTGTTACCAATGACATGTGCCCTTGCTGTAAATAGTCCAACATTACCTCGTGATATAATACTCGACTTTCCGGGCAGCGATCTAAGCGCTTTTCTAGGTTCATAAATCTTCGTTTGGCCATCTCAAATGAATCTCCCAACCGATCGGGATGCTCCTGGAAAGGCAACGACACAACAAACCGTCCTGATACCAAACGACGCACCGAAGATTTAAAAATATTCTCACATTCTGATTCTCCGGGCGAAAGAGAAGTAATTAAGTTTGGGACCTCTTCAATTTCCCAAAACCGTCTCACCAAACTATCCAATGATGAACGGCAAACAGACAAACAATTATTACTCTCGGATGTTAGGTCCAAAACTGGAGCTTTTCCCATCAAAATGTAACCCAAAACACTATCCACTGCCATCAACTGAAGAGGTTTTCCTCTGTATTTATTTTCTTTCAATAAATGAGGCACCAGCTCAGCCCCTATGATTCCATCAATATCACCCGGTAAATGAAATGTCTCATCTGCAAGTTCCAGATTTAATAGATAAGACAGCTGAGATCGGTCAATTTCCCTAGCCGGCAATTTCTCGACAATCTTATCGACCACTAAAGGCTCGATCGTAAATGAAATATTCGGATTGATCCTCGAACTGAAACTACAAACTGTCTTCCCTAGAACCGGATTGACTGCTCCTCCAAAACCTACTACCGATGTTTTTAAAGGCGAAATAGGCAATTTAAGTTTTCGGCATGTTTTCGCCGTTAGAAAATGGCACTGACTGCCCGAATCAATCAAAAACCGCGCATCATGCAGTTTTCCCCCGCCATTTTGCATAGTTACTACCGCAGTAGACAGCAAAACCATAGAAGAACGCTGGGCGGAAAAACGATCTTTACAATTCGCCATCGAACAGCAGTTGATCGAGGAATTCTGCTGACCCTCCGCCCCCGAATTTACACGGTCTGGGGGATTCTTTGAAAACTCAAAATGTAACAGCGAATGATGGGGCTTATTACATTGCGAACAGGGATTCCCTTTTTTACAATTAGGTGCCAAATGGTTAGAAGAAAAACACTTTAAACAACATGCCTTTTGTTTAATAAAACGAAATCTATCCCAAGGAGACATTTTCAAAAATCCTTTACAATCAACTAATTGATGAGATCCCTGATTGCATTTCAAGCAATTTGTAGTTTTATCAAGACCATCGCTAGTACTTCCTCCCGACTGAGCAACGAAAACCTTTGGTCTGTAATTTTTTATCGGTTTTTCCGATCTGGTCGTTGACATTGAGTTATATTCCCAAGGAAGGGTTTTAATTTGTTTCTCGACGAACGTTACAAAATCCTCATAAGTAGGAATATCCTTTTCGCGAACCGCGGCTTCGAACGCCCGGCGGGACACGGGGTCTAAAATTTTCAAACCACGATTTAAAAATATCGAATCAGCCAAATTTCCGGTGTTTAATCTTTTAAGGGCTGTTATGGGCCCACAAAATTTATCCAATACTGAGCTTAAACTCCCCCTTGATTCTGACTTTAATGGTTTGAATTCAAAAATTTGCTCTAAATAGGTATCTGCTTGAGCTCTAGGGTCATTGTAACGTTTCTGTAACGCGTCCCAAATCACTGGGTAATTTGCCGCCACTGGAGGTAGGTGCTTACAAATATTCGAGGCTTCCCCACCAAGCTTTGATACTAAATATTGAACTCTATGTTGATCGGTCAACGATTTATTTTCATGTACTAACGATTTAAACATTTCATAAAAGACCGACCATTGCGTTTGATCCCCTCTAAAACAAGGTAACTCTAATTTTGGAAGGTGTACTTCAATTTTGTTCGTCGCCAGGGTTGGTAAAAGAGTTTCAGGAACCGCGGTAGTAGCGGCCACTTTTTTCTTCGTCGCAAGGCTCTCAGCCGCCTCTTCAATGTACTCAATCATCTCCATATGGGAATCGTTAAATGTCGGAGTAAATTCCAAATCCAACTCCAACTCTAATTCATTAATTTTGAATTCTACTTCGTCATATTCGGTCAAGGTTTTTGGTATTAGACGGTAAGTAATTTCAAATTGCTGTAAAACTTTTTTATCCGCAATGCCTTTCGACAGATCATAAATTCTTTGAATGCGCTGAAAAAGTTTTATTTGTTTTGCTTTATAAATTTTTAAAGACGATTCAATAGCCTTTTTCTCGCTCATTTTCAAAAATGAGTAGCCAACAAATCAACAAAATTAAACGGTCAAATTGGATTTGTCTATATTATTAATTAAATCGACCTTATTGAACAATTCCTAATCGAACCAGTTCCAATAAACTATTCAAACAAATACGGAAATAAAAATAAAATAAAAAACGACTAAAAGGAAAACCATAAATCCACTAGAGTTAGAAATAATAACCTTATTGGTATTTTCTTATCAGTTGAAAGGGCAATCCGGAGATAGAATTCCTCGGTTGGACCCTGAACCTCAAACTTGTTAATATAAAGGGATGACGGGTAGAAAAATTGTTAAAACTTTACGAGTTTGAACTGTAGCAAAATTAAACTGTCTCAATGAAATTTATTTATATCAATTCTAACTTATCAACCATTAGCAATCTAGAATAAATAATTTCTACTTTAATTTGAGCAATAATTTTACCAAACGAAACAAACAAAAAACTTAGAAATATAAATATCCCACCAAATCGGGATAAAATATGCCGGGCTTACGCGAAACCAGTTCCAGCCAGTTGATTGTCGCTAACTTTTTTAAATTAAATTAATTTTCCAATTTAGTTCATAATAATACTATCGTATTTTTCCAATAACCATCTTCGAACTCCTTTCAATCAGGAACTGTATTTTAATTAATTGAAACAACGAACTTTCAATATAATCAATACATAAACACGGAAAAGAACAAAAACAATTTTTTTTTTTTTTTTTCCAAAATCGGTTTGAATCCGGTTTAGGAGGCCAAATGGTTTAGCCAGTGGACTGTAATTAATTAGCAAAAGTTTAAAAATTTATTCAAATCAATAAAATAATTGAATCTGAGAATTTCAAAACTATCAATCGGCTTTCCAAACGATCGAAAACCCAAATATTTATTCGTCCTCTCAAAACCCCCAATAACGAAAAACTGTTCACACTTACCTGGGGTCTGATAGCTTCTTTCTCGAGCGGTTCGGCTTCTAGGAGGAATATGAGGGATAGGAAAGGATAAAGAAAGTCTAGGACAAGCCCGAATCCACCTGATGACCACGCCAAGAATTCAGAAGCAGCGAACAATTCTTCCCCAGTGGTTGGCGATGAAAGGATCGTTTTACCCATATGAAAAACTATAACTATAACGGAAAATAAAACCATGCACCAACCATCGGCAAAATTTGAAAATAAAAAAACCCGGAAATAACTTTTGCTGGCTCTGGCAAACACCCCACTCGATCGGAGCACAGATCCAGCCTCTTCAAACTAATAGAACACAATGGCCAATTACTCCCCAAAACGGTTTCCTTGTATTACTTGTAGAATTATAGAATTGGCTTGCCAGAGCGCAGCACCTCCCAGAGCTATTTCCCCTACAGATAAATCAAAATCTCTCGCGGTAATCCTCCCGCGTAAACAGATTTGAAAAACCAAAGTTTCCGGAAGAACATTCTCAGACCAGAAGTGGAACGTTCTAGTCTACAAGACGTACATCTTGTTGAAGCATGGCTTAAAACTGAGGAATTTGAACATCTCTCTGACCCAAGAATAACCGTTTTGGACCTTCCACTCATTCGCATAATAGTTCGCCAGTCGTTCATCCAAAGATCCGGTCATTTCGTTACTTAAATAATCTTTGTAGAGGGGAGTCTTTTAAAAGAAAAGGAAGAAAAGCTTTATTATGAAGTACAATCAAAACACTGGTATAAATAAATATTAAGAGTTACGTTACTACATACTGGGTGGAATGTCTATGGTCGCTGAGACATATATGCATAAGAAAAGGATAAGATTCTGGGAAGAAGGGAGGTCTTGGAGGGATGCGGTTGCTTACTTAAAAATAACAGGGAACCATTAGTGACTTCCATGAAGTCATGAGGCAGGTACTTCTGCTCAAGCCCCTTCTGATTGTTCTTAGCATTATAAAACTGTTTATAAACAACAGGCAGGAAAATGAACAGCCACATTTACCGTACTTCTCTATGATAAAACAGTAATAAGTGAGTTCTGTACTATTCTTTCATAACAGGACTTCCAATGCTTTCCTGGGTTCTCCTGGCAGGCAAGAAAATCTCAAAGTTTAAACTTGAAGTTTTGGTGTTCGATAAGCAACCTTATCGTAAACCTATTGTACTGCAGTTAATAGCATAAAGGCTTTGTTGTCTATCCTTACAATAATTGGGTTCGCATAAATCAAAAATGTTAACACTGGACAATAGGCGCCCCAACAGCAATGCCGTGTACCTAATTGTCGTGACAGTTTGTGTACCTTGAGTTAACCTTATGTGGCAGTGCCGACACGGTAGTATTTACCAGAAGCCACCACAGTATCTTCATCAGAACGAAGTAAGGAACAAACAAACCTCTTCGAACTCAATTCTGTGTGTGTGTGTGTGTGCAGGTAAAATCAAGTCTGGCCCGTCTCACCCCTTGATATTAGTCTATATTATAAATTATGCCATTATTGTGACCAGTTTTAACAAATAAAGTCTTTACTGTGGTGAGATCTTTAATTTTGAGATCCGTTCTTTCGGCGAACAAAGCACAGTGAAGCTAGCAGAACAATATTAAACTAAAACATCCGATCATATATGACAGATCTGTTCATTTCTTTTAGATGGCCGTTATGACCGTAGTTTAATTATTCTTCATTTTGCCCGGTGTATAGTTGTACAGTTGTACTGTACAGTTGATGCTGTCAAGAACTAAAGGGTAAAGGTGGGAGTCCCCAGCTTGTTGTTAATGTCAAACCTTTTTGACAACAAAAAAGTTTCTTGCCAGTTGGACTAAGTTAGGGTGCGTTAAGTTTTCAGCAAACACACATGTGGCGTCATGATTAACTCATAACCCCACAACTGTTGCGTCAACGCGTTTTAATGTGGAGGAGGAATTACAAATGTTAAGAATATTTGTTAGCCTAGATATAGCTAAATATTGTAATATTTAGTATCCATTTGTCTTTCCAGGATGTAGAAATTTAGTTCTTTTGAACACTTTTGAAGATTGAAGGACCTATACAAATACATCGCTTATTTTTACAACCGTTTTAGGAAAAGACTGCTTGGATTTCAGCAGAGAAGCTTATGATACTGTGCTTTGTGTATTATTGTATTTGAATAACCTAACGATTTTTAACTATATACCAGGTTTTATATTAATGCGATCCCTTTCCTGCCATTAGGACAATATTACTAAACTACACATGTTAGTTGAGACTACCTGCTGGAGCTATCAGGCTAGAGATAGATTCGACCCTGAGCAGGTGATTCTGTCGGACACCTTGCAGCGGACGATGTAACGAGCTGGCTAATGATCGCCTTGATTACTACACATTATCGGCAGGCCCCACACCTTACCCGCCCGATAGTGTTTAATCTTCCCGGGGGAGAAAAAACAAATTGTTCCTGATCTAGTTATCGTGCTCTTGGGCTTCCTTCCCCCCCCCCCCATCAAAATATCTGTCACCAAGCAACTGCCATCTAAATAATTCTCCTTAACGACAGGGCTACCACTATACATCTCCGATTACCAACCATGGCTTCCTTGTACCTTCTGATTAGAGAAGTATGATTATACATGCATGGCTGTAGGACCATGTCTATTCCATTGTTGTTCCATGTGTTGTTAAGGATCCAAGAAATGTTGACCGGTTTTTTCGATATTATAGATGAATATTTTTTTAGCCATAGTCACCAAACTTGTTTATCTGTAACCTTCTTTGAAAAAAGACCAATCAACGCTCGACCAAACGACATAAAAGCCTATTTTCGCCAAAATGTCACATTTTTGTTAAGACATATCTGAGATGTTGGCTGAATGCAGAAGCGCGAAACTCCATACGGTTGTTGCCTAACCCGAAGGGAGAGGTTATACTTTCAAACAGGTATATGGCGATCGCCTTTACCCTGTATGTGCCTTTTACGATTAAAGTAATTCAAATATCAAATAAAGTTTTGAGTTCAAATCGAAGCTTCCTTTTAAAGTTCTTATGGTACAGGCCTGTGCAAAAATATATCAACCCGGGAATTGACAGTGGAGCTAGTGATGACTGTAGCGACCGCTAACTACATAAGATAAATCACCCTATACTCTATTGTATATATATTGTAAATTGGTTATAATATGTTGTAAATTAATTTAAACAAATGTAAATAATATTACCAAAGCATAAGTCATATCAGTGTAAATATTGTAAACAATAAAAGACGCAGCTGCAAAAAAACTAGTTCAGAGGCCCCTGCAGAGGGAGCCAGGTTTTTCACCAGCCTGGGGCTCGGTGGGTCCTGGTCTAGAACATTCAAGCGTCACCCAACCCAGCAATACGGTCGGTCAGAATAAAACCTCACCCTATTTGCTGAACTCGATTGGCCAGAATAAAACCCCAGCCCATTGGATACTTGGGGCTATATATACCCCCTAGTTTTAGCCGATAAGTCATTCTAACTACGGCTCTTTGGGCTGGTACTTGCAGATGCACTGATGTTTCTAGATTTAGCCTTCTCATTTATGAAAACCTCTGCATCTCTCTTTCCTAGCCTCGCTTTGTTTTAGTACAGCCTTGTCAGACCCCACACTTCCTTAGTGGGATTCTCTGCCTTTGTCTCGCTAAAACTAGCGCCTCCTTGGAAGAAGTTTCTTCTTTGCGGACGACGGTCACCTGGGTCCCTACGAAATTTACCTAGAAGTGTCTCCCCCAGTGATCCAGACTGCCTCTCTCCGGTTCACACTCGCCTTTGGGATCCGGATGGTTTCCACCTACCCTCAGATGCCGAGTGTTGATTCGTGCTCATTCCAAAACCACATAAACTATCTACAATACCTATCCTATACCTCTTCTGAACATAGTGCACTGTCGGGGCACATGCCTATCAGATATGGAGTAAGACCCGTCATGAAGCAATTGTCCAGGTCATAGCCTAATCAACCCTCACTTCGTCACTAGGGCTAGGGTAACTTGGCACCCCCTCGTGACGACCCGACAATGACAATTCGTACATTGCCCCTGCATATGTTTTTGAACATACGAATCCAACTGCGATTTACAGTTATCAAAATATGCTCACATTAACAACATAGCCATCAATTCTCAAGTACCAACCCTTTACTACTTTACTACACGTACTACACTTTATTGTTGCTCTGAATTGACATCTGTATCTAACAAAATAATAATGATATTATTGTTATACATGGACTGTATCCCATTTATTTAACATAAATTCTTTGACGATCGCCACTAAAATTTGCATTGCACAAATATAATATGAAAGATGTATGTAATAGAAAACACTCACACACACATAAAAAACACACTTGACAAAACACAATCAGCAATTGAAAATAAAAAACTAATTCATTGTAACAAAAGCAGAAGAAAATAAACAAGAACTTGCTTGATCAATAAAAATAAAATATCTACACACACTAATTCGCAATTGGGTATTCATACATAGATATGTAAATAAGTACATATTTAGATTTACATATTGAAATAATCGTAAGTAGATATGCACTAATGCATAAAATTACCCCACATAATCAAAACATTAATAATATTTTTAAAGATAATAAAAATTAACAGTCTAACATTAGTTAGTGTTTTATGCAACTACCCATTTGCTTGTGGTGACAAATAACTAAATAATTTCGTTTTGAACATGGGGAGAAATGGTGGTAGGGGGAAGGGAGTTCCAGGATGACATTGGGATTACGACGATGGAATTGTGTAGTATTATTGTACTCTTGGATATAGGATGGATTGTCAGCAGGAGGTTTGACATGAATCACACATCCTTTCCTCCTGTGTTCCCTTACTAACTAAATCATTCCTGTAAACCCCCATACAACCTAGCTAGAACTTTTCCTAGGCAGATGGTTCACTTGAGTCCCCCACATCACGTTTGTAGGTCAAGAAAATAACAGATCATTTGAACTACTTCTCCACCTCATGGCCAAATGTTCAAAATTAACTATAGAAAACAAGAGACTGATTTACGTAACGATACTCCAACCTTCCTGGTCCTACGGGATAAAAGTCTTGGGGAGTGCTAAGTGTTCTTTCAATGAATTGCTGCGATCCAGAATCCTCCGCAAGGTATCCAATGGTCTCTTATATTTCAACAAATTCGCCCAGGTCAGAGTGAACTCAACATCCCTTCATTCAAGATCTAGCCATCTCCCACTTTCAGAACTTCCATTCCCGATTCCCTGGCCATCCTAATCCGTGCTAATGCTCTATTCTCGCATCTCATCCCCGGCAGAGCAACGGCTAAAGTGGAGGTGGCCTCGCGAACTTCACCAAACCAAATAGCATTATGTTTCTTGTTAGCTTTGTTTGATAAAGTGTTTAATGAGCCTTTTTCTCCCAAAAACAACTCGTTAAAAAACTGTCATAAACATTGCTTATAATACTTTGTGTATGGTTCCTTGTTATCAGTTTAATAAAGGTTTCTAATATGTAGAAGAGGAGGTTGTTGGGTTAAACACATTTTAGGCGTTGGACAACGAAAACTGAGCTGCCCCCTCCTGTATAATTAACCACCAGGATTCGGCAGAAATCCGAGCTCCCACGAATCAGTCCCGATAGCACGTTTAAAGGGAAATTTCCCCTGTATGGTGATCGTGATACGTCACCACGATCGAATTCATCATTTTACTCTCCGCTTCACTTAACTCTTGATTTGAAGGCATGTTGGATTTTGACGTGTTACAATTATAAATCCAATCCGTAGCGCAACGTATAAAAGATCTGTTTGATGAAAATTTCTCTACCCAGTCCTGGGAATGCTAAATATAAAATTTCTAGATAGATGTTTTTGTGTTATTGAGCGGTCCGGTAAGAAGGTGGTGCGGCTGAAGAACAAACACAGTCGCCGAGCGTGATCGCGTGCTAGCTCGCAACAGCATGCTAAAATTATGGAAAGCGTTTATTTACCTTTGCGGCTAGCGACCGGTCTAATTATACCCACCATCCATTGCCTCCTTTAATTAGTACAAATTTACATATTATTATTTCACATTAGGTTATTGTTTTATAATAATTTTCAACCTTATGTTTTTTTTAATTGTATTATATTTGATTCGATCGGACAGACGCTATTCTGACGTTTTATTATAAAACCATGTCGGTAGAGTTAGCTGCATGGTGGGGCGTCTAATTATCAAGCTTTCATTTCACATATTTAGTCACATAAAGAAAGGCCACTGTCACTCCATTTTTGACATATAATAATAGTTTTATCATGGTTGCTATTGTTCAGAATAGATAGATTTCGTTGTGTCGGACACTAAACATCAGAAAGTTAGTAGGAATTTCGTGCATAGCGTTTTTGAGTAGATTTTTTTGTTATAATTGACTATTGTGACTGAATGTGTTACAATTTGAACCTTCAGCTTTCTTATAGTTAGAGTCCTTCGAGCCTCAGATCCACTACAATGGATTGTAGATGTGAGAGCAAACAATAACCCCCCCCCTCAGAATAGAGGAGAGAACCGGCATAGGTTGGATTGTGTGCAGTGCCGACAAAGGAACCAACAATGGAGTGGTACCCAAAAAAGGTGATCGGATTAAGATTAATCAATTACTTCTCATTAGTTTCTTCTTAGACTAACTGTAGGTTGCCCGAGCGTTCACCTCTTAATACAGCTGCACATCCCTTTTCTCCTTTTGTTTACTTCTCTCTGCGGTTTGCCTTTGTTGATATGCGTTTCATTCATGCTTTCATTACAGTTTCGGCTGCCTTTATACAGGTCTTTCACACTCCGCATCCAGCCATTGTTTTGTCGTTGAAATAAAGCTATGTGAGCTGTAAGAGAGCTCATTCAACTCCACGAAGGTACCAGAAATATTACGCACAGGAAACTGACCCTGCAGCTCCTGCATAAAATATTTTTATGATCGACGGCTGGATGCAATCGCTGAGCCCAGAACGAAAGAATCACCTTTCATATTTCAGCCATATTTTACGATTTTCACCTAATGTTAAGAAGTTATTTAAGATTTAAAGTTAAAAGATGTTAAAAACATCTTTAATAAAGTAATTACTTACTTGGCACAACAACCAATATCACATGAATCAGAGACCAAGATAAGCGAATTAATTCGGCTAAGTCTTAGCAGTTTCATTCTTCTTCTAAACTAGTTCATACTGAAAGTATAAAAAATTATTCGTACGTGAAAAAAATGAGGACAGTTTCGTTAAAATTTATTTATTAAATGTGTAGAGGAAGGGTTGGCTTGGATTGGACGACCTTGGCCGGGGTTGGCGAAAGTTTGCGAATGGGAGCGGTTTTTCTCCCCACATCAAAGAGAGCCGTCTGCGCGAGCAAGGGTGCTTAGTGGATATTCTGTTGTGTGACTGGCCATAAGACATGAAAAAAAAAGCTGTAAAGAACGTAATTTAAACATGTTTAACAGAAAGCTTAATGGCTTTGGGACCTTTTCCACATTTTATTGAACCCTCGTGTATGAGAAACTATTTCTGGGTTCTACTGGTTTTAAGACTGCCAGGTCGTACTCAGAGACCAGTACGGACCTACTTATTTTATGGTACAGCCCTGCCGCATAGTTTTACCAAAAGTAAAAAAAAATGATATGTTTGTTGTAAAATTTAATTCTAAAGTAATACTAACATTCAGGGATATTAGAAAAAAATCAGACCGAGTTATAAGTGAACAAACACAATGAGTCAATGCCTAATTCCTGTAAGGTAGCGTTAACAGGTAGTATACCGGTTTTATTGCCGAAGTGATCAACTTATAAATTGAACACCATTAAGTTAACATTTTTTCAAAAATGTGGTATCTAACCAGGTAAGGTTTATTACAATGTTTAAACTGCATTCATAAAAATTCTCTAAAAAATTGAATTGTGTAGACATTGAAATGATGATCACAAAAATACAAATTTTAAAAAGCTTTAACGTTCCCGGAACTCCTGAGAACTTCAGTATACATATATTTCCTGTTTATAATAGTCATGTTTTTTTACAAATATACCAAGTTCAATCGCATAATATTGCGTAGTAATCATTTATATAACATTGTTCATTTCAGTTGCGAAATATTTGCTTAAGGAAAGGAGTCTCTTCTATGAAGGATCGAAATTTAATTAATAGACCAAATCAGGAATGGCGTGATACAAAATGTACGATGTAAATTCAATCTTCAGGGACCTCCTAAATGTCTAGGAAAAGAACTGCTTTATTCCTTGCTTTCGTTTTTTAAAGTGAAAAGGGTTCGGTGCAATCATATCTTACCAAGCTTGTATACGTGCCAGTTGCCAAAACGAAAAGGGCAATGTGGCTTCTAATATTTAATATACAATATTCTTTACTGTGCTAAAATTACAACCTGCCTTATTAGGCAATTTGTAATTTGCCTAATTACATTTGAGATGAATGTTCTCATTCATACCATATCTACAATTCATCATTCACTCGCTCATTCATACTACAGTATTTACAAAAAGCCCAGATGCCTCCCTAATCTACATGTTTGTCACCTCCCTCACATTAGAAAGAGGAAGCGGAGTCTTGGGAAGTCCCCCACGCTCGTCCGTCAGCCACCTCACCGGATACGAGCCAGTATGAGAGAAAATGTGGGTTTAAAAAAAATTATTGACAGATATCTTTCAGAAACCGAGTTACTAATCGATACTTTCAAACAATCCAAACAGCAAAAGATTCTAATCTAAAAAAAAGTCTAAAATAGCTTACAGACATAACTGGCCTTTTCCTGAAAGTATTTAAGTTTGCGGAGTAAGATATCTGTCTGTTAAACTTTTAAGCTGTCTGTTGAACATGTTTAAATTACGTTCTTTACAGCTTTTTTTTTTTTTTTTTCATGGACCTAAAAAAACAATTAATTGATTTACATTGACTTTTGTCCCACTGGATTGTGTAGACAGCCCTCTGTGGGTCGATGTACCTAAAGTTGCCATCACGAAATTAAAAGCATGAGAACCCGCCAAACAGCCACTGAGTGCACTACTTCTCTTTACTTTGATAATGTGATCATTAAGCAATAAACAAATTAGTGATTGCTAATCCCCCTCCGTATGTGACAACACCGCGCCCTTCAATCCAAGCGTTTAATTCCATGACGGCGACTATTGACGACCTATCATGAGTGATTCAACCATCCATAGGCCACCAATTATAAATGTGCCGTACTTCTCCGTTGAAGAGAAAATTAAAACGTATGCAACGATATTCTTCACAATGACACCCCAAAAAGAGTCAACAGATTACTAATATTTATATTGTGTGAAATTTTGTTTTTTAAAAACAGCTCATCATATTTTTTATTATTGACGTTTCGCTTGGTCGGCGATCTTCAGAACAGTGAATCATCTTTAAATTCATATTCATTGATTGTTATATAGAAAATTATTAACCTTTCCATGGTACATGAAAATCATATTTAAAATATTTGGAAAGGACAAGACAAAAAAAAACACCATAGGAAAATCATCAGTAATGATACACTCTTAACATCAATAATACAAGAGGCTTAAAGCTTTTTTAGAAAGACTAAATTTTACACATTATAAATATCTTTCTAATGAAGTCATAATACTGTATGCATGGTTGAAGCTTCACGGAAAATTAAACACTCCAACGGTTTACGAAAAAAAAAAAAACTTTTCCATTTACGAATTGTCCATTTTGTAGTGTTTAAGCACGTAGTAAACCTTGATTATGTACAAACAATAAAAATGAATTTTCTGAACCTTATCAAGACTGTGTGAATACTATGTAAAATATAGGGAAACATGCAAAATAAATATGATATAATTCAACTTTATGACGACAGTACAAAATATAATATATAATAAAGATAACGTATGAATACGCCTCACTATCCTGTTTGAAGTACTCGACCGTGTGCACGTTTAATTAATCCCATTGCGTCAAAAAACCTATTTTCCGTCAGGAATTATCGTAACGAATTATTTGGCTGGAGTAGGCGCAGATAAAGGTCTTTGGCCGTTCAAAGCGAGCAAATCAACTATTATTTAAAACAATTTCTACATTCCTCTCATTGTTTAGGAATATGTATGTAAGACAATTATTGAAAGTGGGGTGAATAAACTGAAATCGGTTTCTCTGTAATAAATTCAAATTAAAGAAAGTATACTTTCTTTACATGTACAATGATAATAGCTTTATTATCCTACAACTATGCTCCTTAAGATCAAACATTTATTTTACATAATGTGGGTTATTCAACAATATGAAGAAAATAATGCACTGAACATAAAAACAATCATTCGCACATAAATAGACACGTCTAAAAAAAAAAATTTCAGTAATATTTCTAAGATTTCCAACAACCTTAATATAGTCAATATAGTAGAGAAATATTTATTTTTGTCATTAATGTAATTAAGTAATATAAGTACAATATATAATATTTATTTATATAATATTAATATAAAAGTAATTAATTAAATATACTTTATCATACATATAAACTTACTTTATGTATCTTGATAATGTAAAAGTTTCGCAACGATCGGAAAAGACATATAAAGGAAATAAAATGGTATATTCCCATCTCATTAAATATTTTCGACATGGGAACATAATTTTTATTATTGATACCGCCTCCTAAGAGTTGTAATCATTTTTTTCTTTTGAGATTTGGCAATCGATACCTTTAGGTTGTTATAGAAAGAAAATCCGTGTAATTTTGTTTACAACTGTCAGCTTACGGTCAGTTTTAACATGGAGTGCAAAAATAAGCATTGTTGACACATTTAACTATTTTATTTTCATAAAAGCAAGAAAGCGGCTGAGGCTCACAAAGAGATTTGTGAAGTTTATGGTGTTGATTGTTTAATAGAACACACGTGTCAGAATTGGTTTTAAAAATTTTGTTCTGGAGATTTTTCACTGAAAGATGACCAACGTTCTGGTCGACCTTCTGAAGATGATCATGACAAAATGAAAGTCATAATTGAATCGAATCGTTATTTATGCGAATAACTGTGCGAGAGATGGCAAAACAGTTAAATCTATCACACACAACAATTGAAAATCATATAAGACGTCTTGTTTAAAAAGCTCGATGATATTTGGGTTCCGCCACGACAATGCCTCATATATCTTCAGTAACACGTACGAAACTATTGGAGCTTGGTTGGGAAATGATGTCGCTTCCCCCAAACAACCCCGACCTTGCACCATCGGATTATCAATTATTTAAAAGTTTACAAAACTTCTTAAATGGTAAAAATTTCAATAATAACGATGACCTCAAATCGCAGTTGGTTGAGTTTTTTGCTGATAAGCACCAGAAATTCTATGATCGCGGGATCATGAAGTTACCAAAAATATGGCAAAATGTAATCGAACAGAATGTAAGATATTTGACTGATACTTGTTCATTTTTTGTTTAGAAAAATTAAGTTTTATTTTACACTAAAAAACCGAAATCACTTTCTTGCCAACCTCAATACATTCATTTTCATTTGAATGACATATGTTCTAGACTGTATTATTGTTTGATAACAATTATCGGCAAAATTGTAGCTTGATGTTAATCTATTATGGTGTCTTTTTTTGTTTTGGAGTTGTTGCCTGCGGATGGACTCTGAAACGCTGCAACAAACTAAAATTTGAAAGGATAATATGCAAATATTTTAATAATAATAAAGCACATAATATTTCAAATGCTAAGGCTACCAATTCTTGGATTAAAAAGTTTCAATAATAATTTATTAATGCATATCATGTAGAGTATTAACGTTCAAGGGCCAGTAAACATGCATGGTTGCGTAACATTTCGCCGTGTATATTACAGAAAAAAAATATATTTCAGAAGCACTCAGAGCTTCCTCGCTGATTGTGCCTGCCACGAAATTGGTTGGGTGATTGGAAGATTTGTTGATGGGTGTAGGAGAGGATTACGGTGAAGAATCGAAGTGTCCGCTTGGGCTAAGACAGTAATGGAAAGCTGGTAGATTAAGCCGCCCCGGGATCTCATCAATGTTTATCATTACCTGAGGCTTAGCGGTGTAATTGTTTGCTCTAGGCTTTGGCTCACCTCCCTGACACAACCTATAAATGATATCCAATATTCCATAAAGGTCACATGAGAAATTGTTATTGTGGTATTGGCTCCCACTATTAATTACAATTATTAATAATTAACAGCCAAATGTCAGAGCCAACTATATTTGGGGGGGGATTCGATTGTGCATCCATACAAAACAAAATTGTTTGGATATTTCAAAATAACTAAATTAATGTTAATGTTAATAAATGAATGTTAATAATTTCAAATGTATTGCAGTCATTACGTTGCTTGTCGATTCAAAACGAAACTACGTTATATACTGTATACTATTCATTACCTATAAAGTAAATAAATCAACGCGCATTCATTACCGACCAAAAGGGTGAGGGTCTACTTTCATTCAAGGGAAGAAGCTATCGTCTTTATGCCTGCCTGGTGTTACTATAGTGGTCATAAACATTAGTCAATTGATCTCAAACATTAAAGAAATATTGAGCTTACAAGCATACAATATATCAGCACACAAGCAAGTGAGTAGCTAAATATAGTGGTAACTAAAGTAGGGTCTTTATTGTATTTTTATTTTTAATGTGTAAAATCTAGGTATAAATATATTTACAAATTCTGTGAGAAACATTCCTCCTCAAGTTTTTCCAGAGAAATTATTTTTTAGGGTTTCGTTTTTTAAAACCGGATAAGTACAGTTTTAATTCCTTTGTCTGTGTTTCTGTCTTTTCCGATCATTACGAAACCTTTACATTACCAAAAGACATAAAATAAGGATTTCTCCATACTCCTTTAAACATGATAAATTGTATTTAATTAATTGATTACATACTTATAATACAAATACCAATTGTGGAATTCGTGAGTGTGTGTTTAATTGTGCAGATATGTTATTCTTATTTTTCTAGCAAGTTATTGTTCCATTTTCTTCATATTGTTAAATTTACTTCTGTGTATACTTCCAATTCTAGAAGGATAAGTGTACTTTTTTTGTATTTTTATATACGCATTTTAAGTATTAGCGGGCTAAACCGAGAGACTGTCAAAGACTCCTCTTTATGTTAAATAAATGTTTGTTCTTAAGCGGCATATCCCCGGGATAATAATAAATTATTATAATAATAAACATATGTAGGTATTCAATCAAATATTTTCAGTAATATTTTTTTTTTTTTACACGTGTCTATGATGAATATTACAGCTTAAAATTTCCATTGTGAATCCATATTTGATATTTCTGTCAGGTTAACATAGCTAATGAAAATATTTGAAAAGGATTGTAGGGTTCGACATAAAGCAGTATGCTGCTTTTAGCAAAAGAATTATTGTAGCGTTCGTTTAGCACAATTAAAATTGCACGTCTTTTACCAAGCTATCGTGTTGCTCATTGTTCAAAAAAAAAAAAAAAAAAAACGGATTACAGTACGTGCAGACTGGTGAACGGTCGGATTATTGAGACTGTACAGCACATGTGTAGAGTTATACCGTCGTTTGTTCTGTGAGAAACTTTCCTCCCCAAGTTTCTCCAGAGAATTTTTTTAATGGTTTCATTTTTTTATTTTTTCCAAAACCAGACAAATACAGTTTTATTTCCTTTGTATGCGTGTATGTCTTTTCCAATCATTGCGAAACTTTTACATTATCAAGATACATAAAGTAAGTTTATATGTATGATAAAGTGTATTTAATTAATTACTTACATACTTATCTTATATAAATAAATATTATATATTGTACTTATATTACTTAATTACATTAATGACAAACAATATTTATTTCTCTACTATATTTATTATATTAAGATTGTTGGGAATATGGTAGACTTTTAATACAAAAAGACTCATAAAAAAGAAAAGCTTTTTCGAAAACCACAATTCCACGTACAGAGACGATTCTTTGTATTGGTTTTTCACTAATTGTCCCAATGATACTGAAAATAAAAGCTATCCTTAAGAACGAATAAGGGTCCTTAATTGTACAACCACTTCAAATAAAAAAAATATTTACTTATCATATCCAGAAGAGTGCCAAATTTAATATCTTAATGTCCTGGTTAATAATATTCATTGTGTAGTAGGACAGAAGAGGACTAAAATTATCAAATTTATTTCCAATGCTTACATAATAAAAATAATCCTATGCTCGTAATATGCAATACATCTAGTCAAAAAAACTAATTAGCGTCGCTCTTAATTATGGTTAAAGTCTTTATTGAAGTACACATACATTTTTATTTAGGACAAGAAGCCATTATACCGTGTTCGCGACCGTTAGTAAGCCATGTATTATACATCAAACATTACTTTTTATGCGGGTACTGTTGCCCAAAATATACAAAGCTGTGAGCACACTTTTAGTTAAGCATGAAATTTGGCATGTGATTTTGTTTAGTAATTGAGATAAATGTGATTAGAACACAACCACTGAAACGTTGAGAAAAAAACCTAATAGTAGGATACAAGGAAACGAATGGGATCTAGAAAACGTCCTTCGATTTAAACGAAAGCATTACAGTGATTTTGCAGTTTAACCGGATTACTGCCTCTTAAATTATTCCCTTGTTTGTGCGGGGAAATCCTAATGTTTTGAAATAAACCTACCGTTACATCTTAACGCCCCCATTTCGATTCAGTCTTCTTGAAATTTCAGGTGTTGTTACAGCAACAGCTATTCATTCAGAACTGTTACATTTCCTACTGAAAAAAAACCCAAAAAAAAACGAATTTGCTAAATGCGCGTCATATATATTATTCATTGCATTATTTTGAAGTTATTCAATTGTTCCAAGAGAGCGAGTATGAGAAAGCTGCTTGTCAAGTCAAGTCAGTTGTAGGATTGGACCCTACCAACCAGCACAATAAATAACATAAATTGATTGCCTTGGTTTTTTTGAAATATAACGGGACGGGGGGAAGAAGGGAGGTGGGAAGAGGGGAACCACCCCCTGGAACAAATTGCCCAACATAACAGATTTAGTTACTTTTAATTTGGGGTGGGGGAGCGGTGCGGTTAAGGGCTACACGCCCCTATAGCATTTCATATGGATTATGGTTACGAAAAGAAAGTGCTGCGTCAAAGTTAACTGTCCGTAAGATTATATTCGAGAGGCACGCCTCAACCCCCCCACCCTTCCCCCAGCCAAAATTTATGGGCTGAAATGTAGCCATCCATGTATTATAGGGGCCCTATAAAACGCCCTTACTAAGGTTTATATTCCAGCCAACATGTTAACTTTTAGTGCTCTTGTGTAGGGGTTGGTTCCGACAACATCCCCGTCTGCCCACACGAAGAGGCAGTAAGCTAAAGGATATGACATGGTTGGGTTGTAGGATCCAGATAGCTCTATAAAAGCCTTGTTTGTGACCAATGAATATTTTTCAATAACAATTTAATGATTCTTGAATACTGCAGATCATCCAATATATGCAGCACGTCTCTATTGTGTATTACTTGACACATCTTGAAAAAAAAATAAATAGAATAATTTACACTCTACTAAACCAGAATATGGTTTAAAATATTTTTTCTTCAGGGCCGGAGAACCAAGTATTTTGACCTAAGGTATTATTAATGTATTTGCAATTGCTCTGGATTATACGACTGTACATTTTAACAATCCAGTAATTTGTAGATCCAAACATAATACATCAAATTCAAATAATTGTACACAGTTTCCTACAATAATAATGTGAAATGTAAAACGATTAACTTAAAATAGAATTTGATTTTCTAACTGTGTGAAAAATCAAACACGCACATTGGTTGATCTTGAAACATTCTTCTTTCACTGGCACAACAGGCGCATGAGTATGAATAACATATTGAACTCAATTTTCTAGTTTTCTTCCTGTAAGTCCCCAGTTTTTTGCTTAAATTGGTTAGTTGGGTTTAAAACCCCCAGGTTTTATTTGATCCCATTAAGACTGTACTCCAATGCAAAACGGAGAAAGCACTAGGACGAGAGCTGGACTCAGGCACCCCAGTCCCATACACTAAGTATAAACACTTATAAATAACACTAAATTTACACAACACAACAAAACGTTTGTACAAACGAGCGACATAAACCCAAAAATTTCTTCAATTTTTACCTTGATTTTATCTATTAAAATATCACAGTCACTATAGATTATCTTTTCAACAAATAAATAAAACTGCTATAATATTCACTTTTATATCTTAGATAATTATCAGTCTATAAAAATAAATCTTATGTTAAGATCGTATGATTTGTCATTGTTCGGGTACCCCGGGCAAATGAATGGCGTCGATAAAAACTATTGATCCACTCAGTCAACGTTGATTTAGACATCATCAGGACAACAATGTATTACAAGATACATAAGTTAACATGTTTAAAATAAACAATAATATAATACCAGAAATACAATACAATAAGACTTAATTTAATAAATAATAAGATTGAATGAGAATAAAAAGTAACTAAACTACAAACCTGTGAAAGATATTATCAGTTTTTTTTTAATTCATTGCTATATAAATATTTATTTTGAGGGACTCTAAGCTTATTGTCTAACATATAAAAATATCTAGGTACTAATGGCTCAATTTTAGTGCTAATATTTTGAAAAATAATAAAATATATACATTAATAATTAAAATGTTTTTACTGATTTCCATTGTTGGCTCTCAATACAATGTTTATTTAATATTTTTGTAATTTATTTTTCCTTGCCGCATTTAATGCGTTCTCGGGTTTAAATCACATATATATTAAATAGCTACTGACAAACAGCCTCGACAGTTTTCAGGTATGTATTACATACTATATTATAGGTATATAACTGTATTATAGGTATGTAGGTATTATAGGTAGGCATATATTACATACAGGATAATATATTACATACTTACTCATATTATATTTTCTAACTAATCAGCTTTTCATCGAGGTGTTCTACGACATACTTTAAATAGATAAATTAGCCAAACATAAAAGCTTTGAGCATAATATATTTTGGAGAATTTATTTTCTATTATTATCTACTTATTTATTTAATATTTAAAATCCACTTTTTTTTACCATCCTCAGACAACACACATTTTTTTTCAAAAGAAGCCTAATTTTTCAGTCTCTATAATAGTTAATTTTTGTTTTTACATTGGTCAGCACTTTTTCTGAGGAGCTATAATTGGCAAACGTTGAACAACTCAAAAATAAAAATAAACTTTGGGTGAGGCTGTTAAGCCTTCTTTTGAAAAATACAATTTTTCAAAATATATGCTGCATTGAAGAGTACATAAGTATATGGGTTCACTGTGTGGATATAGTAGATGAGAAAAATTTTTAAGTATATATCTGTAGCAGTATTTAGTTGAACATATCGGAATAAACGTATGAAAAATAAGTTTGAACTTTCAACACATAATAACTTAATATAATATAATAGCCCGCTACAACTGATTCCCAGATAATACTGGCTAGCCTAGGATTTAGAAATACTTTTCCATCAAAGAACTATACACAGTGAAGAAGTTAATTTATTAATCTTTTTTAATATTGTTTTCAATTTGGAACGACACAAGTGTGTACTAAGCAAGCCTATGACTTACATTTGGGAAAAAATTGTTTTGTAAAGATGAAAACATTTTTTTTCATATTGGGATTGTACCAAGGTTTTTTTTCTGGTTGTGTAGATGCTCCCCGATGATGACTAAGGTTCGCTTCAAAAATGACGAGAAAATAAAAAATCTACAGAAGGACTTTATGCACGATTTTCTAAAAATTGTGGTATTCTTCATATAGTGTCATTAAGAAAATAGTAGCAAAAACTAAAGTAGTCTAACAATGTTTTTTTGTTTTTTTGGCAAGTGTATTAAAGCTAACTACGCTAATATTAGTCAAAGATATGTTTTCTCCGTTCTCGGTATTACATTGTCCCAACTGGAGAAAATCCGAAGTTAATTCTTTTGTGAATTGTACAATTTACAATTGAGGCCCTGGCCAGCCGTGAAATCCCCTTCCTTTCTCCATTATCCTGAGTGGAATGATTGTTTCAAAACAGGGGTACCAATAAAAAAATAACGCAGGGCTCAATTCCCCAGCCGAGAAAGAGATGACTACCTGACTGAAAAACAGGTCTGAATGATGTGATATCATACTCCGTTTAAGTTTGAAATCACCACTTCTATGAAGAAACAGGCAATTCAGGCGCTTTCTTTCTCATGAGCTAGTTTAGTTTGCGGTTTTCGGCCCGACAAAAATAAATCTACTATATATTTTTTTTTGGACAATTTATCACTATTATCTCAAATTCGGGGGCTCGCTATATGTTTCAGAAATAAGCAGGTAACTGAAAGATCTATTATATATTAAAATTGAATTGGATTAATCGATTATTTTGTTTTAATGAAATACCCACCTTTGCTGGCTACATTTAAATTTGATCGTCAAAAATTTTGGGAATTATGATGTTTCCTACCTCTTCTTTTTTAATTTTAATTTAATTGTGTTTATACTTTTTCTCGGAATATACTTTTTAATTTGACCTATACCGCTTATTTTTTTCCTCCATTGTGATGTATTGTTTCTTTTTTGTAGGCTAAAGATAGATTTATTTATTTGTGAACTGGTAGATTATAATTAATAAATGAATGAATAAAAACAAAAAAAAACACTTTATTCTGGACATCGCCCCCTAAAAATAACTTTGAAAAAAATATATACTACTAATATCAATAATAAAGAGCCTACATGCATATAATTAAAACAAATAAACGTAAATGAGTTGCTGTAAATTACATTTAATAACAATTGTAACTAAGAAAATATATGGATTATCACAAGGAGGTTAACAGCTTGTAAGGTCGTTGGGATGTATTAAAATAGGAACAGAATCAAACTAATAAAAACTTAATAAAATGAACAATAGTAGCGGATTGGAGAGAGATAAGGAATTGGTACGTCTCGATTTGAAGATTGGGAGAGTTGGTGAAAGAATATTCACGGGGATAGAGCAAGTAAGGAGAAGAAAAGAGTGGTCAAAGGGAGCAGATTTGTGAGATGGGAAATTCAGGTAGGATGGTTCGAAATTTGGTAGCTTCTGTGAATTGGATGCATTTGTAAAGGTAAGTTAGGTTTTTAGTCATGGTAGTACTGAAGAGGAGGGAACCAAGGAAGTATTGGTGACGGGTAGAAGTTGAAATAAATTAATAACATAACACGAGGTATGGGACGGGGTATAAATCTTGCCATAAATACCCCCTAAAACTGGATTGTGCTTTGAGGCTGGAACGTTGGAGACCCAACTGCGTAGCTATAAATGTTTATACCCGCAATCTCCATAATTTACCTAGCCACAATATGGGAACTTGAATCGTATATATCTTTGGTAGGGCTTATGTTTTCAATTCTATTAGTCTTACTGTGAAGTATGTGCCCTCTGGTCGAGACAGGCTTCGAAACGACGCTTTGTCTCGTCCCGCTCAGAGAGATCCCTGCCAAGAATTTATTTGGCGATAAAGTTTCTTCTCCTCGGTTATGTCCTGTGCCTTCCAGTAAGATGAACATATACGCTGGATGACCGTCCAGCCTCCACTCAACCCAAACCAAGAAATCCATTACTCGTTTCTATACCATCTGCTGTATTGAAATCTTTTTGATGAATTTCTGAATTATTGCCATAATTTTCACATTTCGTTTGACTGCTTCTATGTTTGTTTTCTACGATAAATTCATCATATGTGTGATGTACTAATTTGTTATTAATCAGATCTTTAATTCGATACCCTACTCACATAAAAAAATATTTTTTTAGTTGCACATAATTAATTAATCTCCGTTAAATACCGAGTGAGGTATTTTGTTTTTGTCGTGAGATCATGAAATGAAACCTCTATGTCTAATATGAAATCTCTAAGCTGACGCGGTAGTTCACAATGGCCACGACAGACGAACAGACAGACAAAACTCAGGGTTTCTATGATAGACACCGAAATCCTCTGATGAGGTTATGAAGTCCACTTCATGCTACCACATATTTTTTATGTTCACTAATTTAATTTGTTTCCCCTTATTTCCTCCTGGGCCATCTTAATAACGCATAAGTAATTCAGATTAATAGATCTGGGAACTACATGCTTAAAATTTCGAATTGGTATATCGTATTGTAATGCATACTTAAAAACTAACAAAGACATTTTTTGTATGCCTATTCGGCGAATACCTTCCTACGTGACTTTTGGATACCTCAAACATTGTGATTTGTAAAAAAAAAACAACATTGAATATATTAATTTATTTATTACAATTACAAGAAGAAACCAACCATGACTGACATTATCCTCAATTAGTCTTCTGTACACCTGTGGCATATGTATGCCCTCAACAGACAGACTTAGGTGCAGAAAAGCCCATGTGAGAAAGCAGAGAAATGACTCAAGTTCAAACTGAACTTTAAGTTGTGCTCTTCTCCTTCAGCAGTTGCTAGTTGAAATCTAGCATCCCTAGCAATTGATAGGGAAGCAGGGCTACAATCATCAACGTGGAATTGTCGAAAGTCCTAGTTAAATTAAAATATACTGCCGATACTAGAAATCATTGTTCAAAACACCTGTAAGACTTGGTGTAGGGTTGAGAATCAGCTTAGGTCGATAAAAAAGAGTTTCGACATACTATATTTTACTGCAGCAGGTTATTTTCCTGATGCGATATGGTTTGGGAACGGATGCTAGAACGCCTACATTCCAAACATGTCACGATTGTAACATGAACGCATCTTGCTTCTACCCTCATGGTTTTAATACAAATAGACCGGATAAGTAATCTATTAAACCATAAACTACTTGATTCAAGGATCAGTAGTCTCAGCCAAAGTACCTCTTTAGTCTTACTTAGAGCACGGTTAGGTTGAAGAAAATCATAAATAAACATGGTTGACAGTCTTGTGATGTGATTTGAATGGCCAATGGGCCTGAAAATGACAGTTTTTGTCGGGGACTCGACAGCTGCAAGAGAATTATTCCGATTGTTATTGTGGAGCTGGGGGCAGCACGGATAGAGTGTCCTGCACACTTAGCAAACAGGGGAGGTCACCATAGAAGAAACAAATAAAGTGGAGCGGTCGTGGGGGAGGGTGGGATCAATTGCATAATTACCTGAGTGCGGTGGCCGAAGTGGCAGGCAATGGGCCGACCCGAACGCAAGCTCTCCATTAGTGGCTGGGTCTCCACACCCCTCCTGCCCACTACAACATTAGTGCACAAACAAACATTAGTCCACCACCACTCGCTATAGCCCACTTTCTTCTAATTAGGTGGATATTTCAGTGGTGTCGTAACAAAATAGAACCGAAGGACCAGATCTTGCCACGACCATTTAATTTACGTGTGTGGACCACTTGACGGACCAAGGAACAAACTGGCAAAATCAACACTACCACATCAGGGTACTTTGCCTACGATTAAAGCGGACTTGTTGCTTAAGCAATCCTTAAGTCTATTTAAATACACACATATCTTCGTCTGCTTGGATAACCAATCAGCCACAGAAGAACGGGCCATTGATGCCAACAACTGCTGTTACTCAAAGGTCTCCTTTGAAAATTAAAAACTGAAATCTCCTTATACAAGACACTCCTTCGACCTGTTCTCACATATGTAATCTGAAGCTTGGCATCTAACAAAACAGGAATAATTCCAAGATTTGGGAGGATTAGTACTTTTCAATTAACATACGCAACTATGTAAACATCAGTGAACTGTGCTGATAAATTGGCAACATGATTTTTACCCACACCCTACGTTCACTGCTCGTGTCTTTAAAATGAGAATATATGTCCACCCTACCAGACAGATGATGCTGTGGTGCCACCTGCGCCCCGGTGTCTGCTCTGGTTATCGTCCTCACTTGTTCATATAATATAAGAAATATACATATATGTAATTAATAATGAATACCCCAAAACATGTTGACTAATCTCTTCCCAAGCGCAGTAAAAAAATAATGAAAGTTAAATAATCAATGAACCTTGTGTTTTACATGCCTTGAACAAACAAAAAATACAGACAGAACTTACTGACATTTCTTGACAACATTAAGTGAATATAGAAGGAAATGATGTTTGGGCACGGTTTGAGCTCGTGGTAGTCATTCAGGTACTTATTATTATTATTAATTTTTTACAATTTAGTTCATTCTGTCATTTTCATTTATAAAGTTTGGTTTTACTGGCATAAACTAGACTCGTACCCAGGACCTCCCCTCTATCTAGTCGGAGGATATAACTGCTGAGCTAACTGATCTCAAGTGATGACCTATACAATATTTTTATTTTATTTGGCTGTTAATTAATAATTATAAACAATAATGGGACCAATTCCGCAATAGTAAATTGTTCGTGTTATTATTTTTATTTGTTTAGTTGTTGATCTAATATTTTATTTACGATAAATATTTTTTTTATTATTATTTCTACAAATATCTTCTATATCGAATGGGTGTTTCGGGTGTCAATGACCCTGGAGCTGTTGACAGGCCCTTTAAAAAATATATATTACGTCATGGTACAATAAAACAATATTAACATTATATGTATCTTCTGTATGTATATATGGAACACGTAATAACCGACAAATACCTTAATTAAAGAGCTAACTTCAACGTCGAAAACCATAAAATGTGTTGATTTGATACGTTGTACAGCCCTAGACGCATGCGAAGCAAACGCGTTAAGCCAACGCCGTTGCATGGCGATTGAATCACAGCTCTTAGATAGTAAAGGCCTAGATGGCCTGCAGTCTAATGATTCGAGAAGACCAACGATGTATTAAACCTTCGTGAAGGAAGGTTTGTGTAAATTAGAATAAAAAAGGACTGAGTAGAAGAAAATAATTTTCTTTGAGTGGAACAACACAGGCCCTTCGTAGCATTAGAAGGCCTATAGCAGCTTGCATGATGCATGTAGACCAATGCATGCCGATAATAATAAATGCATACACTATTTCTCAAGTCCCGAATCATAAGATTAAAATGTTTTCCGATCGCTTAAGGACACCACTTATCAGCGGTCGTCATATGACGGACCATGACAAAACTGTTAATTACAGAAAATAATAAGAACAAAAAACTTTAGCTATAAAATTTCGAAGCGTCTTTGGCTTTACTTATATGTGTGGAGGGACATTCTCAAAAATGAACTTCAGTAAGAAGCTAGATCATGACTCAAAGATCACCTTAACAGCTTGATGATAATCCGCTGCACCAACTCCACTTCAAAATCAACCTTGATTAAAATAAAACGTGTCGTTTTGTCCATTGAACATTAGCCACAACATGAACTTAAGCGAGTAGTATTTTTGAATTAGGTATTATTACTATTAATTTTCTTGAATTCTAAAAAATATTGGCTTAGTTTATTCCTGCATCTTGCACGAAAGCTAATAACTGATTTTAACGAAAAGTTTTACCAAGCAATGCAGGTAGCCTAAGGTTAGTAGAGTAGGTAGAGTTGTTGGGGTGTAGGGTGGTGTAGGGAGTTGGAGGCTTTAGTTTTCTGGTCCGGGAAAGTTTGACAGTGTTTTGAAACAGACCTCCGGGAAAAATATTTGGTGACCTCTGCCTTCTATTGTATTTCATGTTTTTCCGGCCGATACCAATAGTTTTTTAATGTCAATATTTTAGCTTTATTATTATTTTTTTAATAAATAAGTTTTCAGTGACTAAGATTGTGATAAAATAAGTATTTTTGATTCAGTTAAATCATTCAATGCGTTTATCGTATCGATGTAATGTTTATTTCGTACAAATTAAAAAATATGGCGCGTCTGCTGGTCCAGGGATCATTTAGTTCATCATATTGTTGTTTTACTTATTAATACCTATTATATGTTTGACTCCTGCATGTAAAGTAAAATGAACATAGGAATAAGAATATTTTAAGAGAGTGATAGTATATGCGTGGCAGTTGCTGACTGCCACAGATCATAGACCATAGAAGGGTGCCATCTGGTACGGAGTGCCGTTTAATGGCTGGAAGATTTGAGTTTACAACCCTACCATTTTATACTTGCAAAAGTGAGTGCTATAGAAGATATGGGGCTCAGCAGTCAAGGTGGTCCTTAGACAGTGTTTTGAGGTACGTCCTAACTTAGTCACAGCTTAGTGTGAAAATATATCTACTAACAATATAGTAGTAACAATACTAAAGGGTCATAAAGAAAAGGGGGATAGGGTTCTAAGGGATAGAGACGCAGTCCTTACTCCAGATATACTTTAGTACAGGCAGGTCCTTCTTTTTAGGCTATGCCCAAGGCGGACCTGTCTTCTTTCTTTGACTAGACCAAGGTGGAAGAATGGCTTGTGGAAACGCTGACGTCTTGGGCTCATCTTTAGAAGCCTTAGTATTAAGTGAAAAACAGTTTTATTGGTAGCTAGTAAGATCTGTAATCTGTTCATTATTATTATTCGTACCAAATGCAATTATAGTAAAATAAAACATTTTTAATAAAATACATTGTACATAAATTTCTATTTTATTGAATCCCTTCTATTTGATCACCACGATAATTAATTAAAGTAAATTACTTTGGTTTTAGACTCCAATTGGGACAATAGAAAATTAATTGAGTAATTTCGAGAAAGGTATAATTTGGTATAACTTCACCCTAATTCAATACGCTCAGGGTTTGATAGAGGAATAAAATCTGGTTGACGTTGAATAGTTAGATGGCATCCCTCATAATTAAACATTCTAATTATTCAACTAGAGCGTGAAGGTGTGGCGTTTAAATTCACAGATAATTATATACAATTATAGATCCTCTGGCGAATCTATTTACAAATTATTTTTGTATTTCCTGTAGCATCGCTACATTATATACAGGTTTTGTTATGTTATAAAAATTATATAATGGAATAAACAAGTATAATGATACACATTATACGTGACGGGACTGAACTGACTCTGATAAAGGTGATGGGGCTCACATTTTTGATCAAACTTAAAACTAACTTACATACTAATTTTTCCACGACAGACTTTTGCCATCGATGCGGGAGGGGTGGTGGAGTCATAGTGTTATACACTGGGTTGGTTAGGTGCTGCAACGAGTCAAAAAACTTGATGTCTCCGACGGATGAACTCACCCACTGACGGCACACCAACCAACGGGTGCAGGTCAGAGTATCCATAGAAAAGATGCGTCCTTTATATATTATATATATAAACGGATTATGCACAAACTTATTGTAACCTTACAGCTTTTCGAGGGTAGGAGGTATTGTTCATTTTTCATATACAAACCGGATGTTTCATGAAAAGCTAAAGTGGTATAGAACATTATTAAATACAGTCTACAAAATAGCCACGTGTAGGCAAATGACTGCACCAATACTCAAAATAGTCTACAAATTTATAAAATGTATATTTCACAAGATGTCATTTTTTAAATTGAAAGAGGTGTATAATTTCAGATTAATAGCAAAAAGTCCTAATAGTTTCATAAGAAAGCCTTAAATTGCATGATGCATAAAATACTTTGCTTAGTTCAAATATACATTGTTATATTATTCTGTAATATATAAATATATGTGTAAACATCAAATATGATCTTGTACTTACTCTCCATATGGCATGTGGTTTGTGTAGTCATTTAGGGTGTGTCCTATCTGTCAGGGTAACAGGAAAATGTATCAAATACCAATCCACATAATCCATTGACAAGTAAAGATAACAATCAAACATTGGGCTAAATGACAGTAATTTAAAAAACATAAAAAGCTGGAAATGAATTAACTGGATTGATGAATAGGTGGCCTAATGTTCGGAAAGAGTATTATATTTTCATGAGGGATTCTTATGCAACTCATGCTATTATTTCGTTTCTATTGTCAGTGGTTCCATTTTTCCAATTTCCTCTGATTGTTTCTGTTACGTTCACAATTGTATTTTTGTACGCCACTTTGTCGTGAGTATTCTTTTTTTGAAGGATTGTCTATTAGGCCACCTGGGACCGTGGGTTCGTTTCCGTTGTAAATCTTCGCTTGATGAACTGTTACTATTGACATTTTCATCTTAGGAAATTACGTAATGGGTTAGACCTGACGAATTGTGAGATCCTCCAGAGCCAATAGGAGTCATTTTATCCCTCAATAGCAATTGATTTTTAGTGACGATACATAAAGACGCTAATATAGACATTTCAGTTCTGTACGGATCAAATAATTATTAAAATATGATGTATTTGTCATCATTATTAAGCCCACCCTATAAATTAAAAGGATCGTTATGAATAAAATCTTAACCAAAGTACATATAAATTTTAAATTAGGGAAAAAAAAGGGAAAATTATATGCTAATAGAAAAAAAAATTATTCATAATATATTGTTCACAAAACCTTTATGTTATATTATCCATGTTAGAAGTATTCTGAATTGATTTATCCTCGCTATGTTTATTAAACATTTTGTGGTTATTGTTTTTAAAAAATCTAGGACATAATCTTAGCTTTGGATAAGTCGTGATGAGAATCATGACCACTTTGAATGAAGGCATTTATTCATAATATATTTTAACAGTGGTAATTATTTAATCATTATGATTATTTTATAGACTAATGATAGACACTGATATTCTAGGTTATTCAATCTAGGGTGATCCATCAGGGATATTTTATTTAAGAAAGATGAACTTTTTTAGTGTACATTCATGTAATAAAATTAATCATAATCTCCTAATTCAAATGGCTAATCAAATGTATTCAAGCTACCGACTATGCTCTTAGGTAACGGTTCTCTACAACTCCATCATACTGTTCGATGCACTTTCGATGTAAATACGGCACAGTGGTTTGGAGACATGATCTGCCCTGAAACACAAAATGACAGTGTTGTAGTGGGCTCGAGGTTCGTGCTTTAACAGCCCTCGAGATCTAACAGGCCGTTTCTACCAGCACACATATCAAATGCAAAGTGCGACCTGCAAAAGAGTTGTGTATAAATAATGAGTAGATGGTGTGAATAACTGTCACATTCTGATCATAAGCTAACTGAAATAACCAATTTATAATATTTAAATTTGTATACAATAACTTAAATATTAATAATTAATAACTTAAATACCCCTTTTTGGGTTGGTACTGGACTGAAACAGGACTTTCTCCTTCGTACGTTTAAATTTCATCGTGAGGAAATAATGCTAAAAAAATGGAAGTCCAATGGAATCCGAAAGACAATTTAGAAGATTTGATCTTTACAGAGCTCTGTCTTCTACTACCGACTTTCGGAGACATCCATATAGAAGCAGCTAGAAATAGCGGGGAACTGGATGCTGAGAACTCGAAGTGAATGTGAGCCACAGCTGAAGACAGGCGATCTCTATAAGATGAAGAAATAGAAAGGGTGAATGCATGTAGTTATGGTGACGTTTTCATCCTGCGAAATTAGGTAATGTGTTATTAGACCTAACGAATTTTGATATCCTGAAGAGCAAATATGAGTCATTTTATCCCTCATTGCAATTGATTTTTTAAGATATTTTTAACCAATTGTGACGCTAATATAGACATTGCTCTCTATATTGTTCCCAAAACCCTTGTTAATTTATCCATTGTGATTTTATCCATGTTTATTTAACCAGGTGACACCTGGTGGTGACCGGAAATTGCATTTCCCAGAGAATAAGGAAAGCGCAGGTGCATCTTCGGAGTTTGCTCGCAGAATTAAAAACAGACACTAAGATTAGAGTTTTGAACTTTAACGTTACGACCTATACTATAACGCTGAGAATGCTGCACAATTATGTTGGCTTGTTTTAACCACTATTTACCTGAGCCGGGGGTTGGGTGTGACGTGTTCGACAGTTACTTAAAACGACTGAACATCGTCACTTTATTATTTTTCTTTGCCTTATTAAACAAAATAGACATAAAAGTAATGCTTCTAAACTAACTTAAACTTCAACTTCAACAGTAGAACAGAATCTTGGGTTACTATACGATCTGTTTAGACCTTGGCAATAGATTTGTGGAAGGTCGCTGGAATATTGATTTTATATTCACATCGAAAGAATCTGGCATGAAATTTAACACACAAAAGCAGATTTTAATTTTTAAATTAATATATTTAGAACTGTATTTTTACAATAGGTGACTTTTATTACTTGAACACTGCCCCACTGTCGAGGCAACTTGAAAATCATTAACTAAAAGGTACAAAAGTTGCGAAATTGACACAAAAATATATATGTGACTGATATAACTACAAAATTACATCACAACGTCATTCAAACAATTATAAGTTAATTGTAAGTAATGGCTGGTTTTCAGTTAGTTATCGGTTGGACCGCTTTATCCCAAAATGGTTGCCAATGACCTCTAAGTTACTTAAAACGATTGAACATCGTTACTTTATTATTTTGCTTTGCCTTATTAAACTATTAAACAAAATAGACATAAAACTAATGCTTATAAACTAACTTAGTAACTAATACAACTTGAAGCTGACTTAAATCAAGGCGTTATTGATGATGTGGGGCGGATATTAAGTTGATGATTGTCCGGGGAGTAGCAATAAATGTTTGAGTATTTTATTGCTATAATGTCCTTAAACTTCAACAGTAGAACAGAATCTTATGTTAGTACACGATAATGGTAAGAGAAGGTAAGTAGACTTTTATAGTGCTCAGAGAACACAAGCTAGCTAGTCATGTTCTTCCTTTAAAATTCACTTGGCCATTACTGGCTTAACTTTTAGTACCACGGGTTGTGTGGAGCATTGGTTCCTACAAGCCAAGTCAGCCAGGAACATCGTCAGCGGCTTCTTTCTTTTTCCGCGGCTTCCCTCCTCTTCACAACCCGCCAAATCGTAACTGCCACTCACTTCATTGCTTCCTTCTTAACTGCCCTTTATACTCAATAAATACATTTATCTAATCTTATACTAATTATAACATGTTTCACTTGTAAAAATAAGTAATAAAATAAATTAAAAGCACATTAGTTCTAAGGAGAAATATATGCAAAACATTGAAGTTACGTTACAACTAAGTTTTGAGGATATGATATAATTGTAAGGAACCACCACACCGTACGCACCAACCAAAACTATAGAAACCGCGATGAGAAGACGAAAGAGTAGAGGTGGGTACAGTCATAATTTGAGAAAGTATAAAAATAAAATCACGAGAAAGAGCATTGAAATACCTTCAAGAGCAGATAAGAAAAGATTGCCCGGGAGAAACCTAGACAAGATCACTGAAGCTATAGGGTGAAATGAAAGATCTGGACAACAAAACATAGTTTTAATGTAATGTACAAATCCTGACACATGATAAAGTTACCCATACTAATATAATCATTGTAAATATGGTATGAATGGGAACATCTATCACAATTACTTATTGCCTACAAGGCAGATTGTAATTTCATCACGGTAAATAAGTTTCAATAACTAATATCTAATTCCATAGCACACTGCACCACTCATCCCTATAATCCTCCCCGGAGCCAGAAACGGCGGTGGCCTCGTGACCTGCTATAAATGCGTAATAGTGGGAGTCCTGGCAATGGCTGGTTTCTACAATCATGTCCTGAGCGCATGTGGCTTTCGTGCTCTTCGTCATCCTCCACTTTCTCGTATCCGATGACGCAGCTGACAGGGGGACTTCCCAAGACTCCGCTTCCTCATTCGCATGTGAGGGAGGTGACAACCATGTGGATTTGAGAGGTCTCTGGGCTGTTTGTAAATACTGTATGAAAGAGAGAGTGAATGAAAATTGTAAATATAGTATGAATAAGAACATTTATCACAATTACTTATTGCCTAATAAGGCAGATTGTAATTTTAGCACAATAAACAAGTATCAATTTGAAAAAAAAAATTAATATAACCATAAATTAAAAGACGCCCAGATAATCCAAAATAATAGTGTACTTTGCAAATATAAATAGGGGGAAGAAAATGAATCGAAAATACCAAAGCAAAAAGACACGAATGAAAAAAATCTTATTAAGTGGTTATGATGGTTCGATTGGTCACAGTGATTATGGTTAAGGTATAAGAGCAATTCAACGAGAGCAATTTCAGTAGTTACCTGTGTTGGGAATAATTACCCAGCAGATTTATATGTAGTTATTAAAAAAATGTTAAAACTAAATTAGGAAACTATAAACGTTTCAGCTTTCGTAAATTCATTTAACTATTACGGTTTTGTCTTAAACAACGTTTATATGAATGCCTTATTTGATCACATGAAATCAAATAATTATATTCAAATCCTCTTTTATACCACAGAGGGTCAAGTAGATTCACTAGTTTCGCCCAACCGGTGAATAGGGGATTCACCACACCCGATTTCGCTTAATATTTCTAATTGAATTTTAATTGATGTGACTTTTGTTTGGGTATTTTATTGCTATAATGTCCTCAAACTGCAACAGTAGAACAGAATCTGGTGTAAGTATACGATCTGTCTAGACCTTGGGAATAGATTTGTGGAAGGTCGATGGAATATTTATTTTATATTCACATCGAAAGATATTCAAACACATTCTGGCATAATTTTAACACACAAGAGCAGATTTTAATTTTTTTAAATTAATATATTTAGAACTGTATATTTACAGTAGCTTATTATTACTTGAATACTGCCCCACTTCAGATGGAACTGGAAAATCATCGACTAAAAGGTAAAAAAGTTGTGAAATTGAAACAAAAATATATATGTGAATGATATAACTACAAAATTACATCACAACATCGTTCAAACAATCATAAGTAATGGCTGGTTTTCAGTTAGTTATCGGTTGGACCGCTTCATCCCAAAATGGTTGGCTTGCCAATGACCTCGACTGTAAAATGACTTTACTGACAACAATGCCATTATTCTGAGTTATTTTTATTAATAAAGTTTTTTTATGAGATACTGTTGTGAGATGATCGTTAACTAGTGTCACTGGGCTCAGGATTTTAATTTTTAATTTTAATAAATGCACGCATGAGAAAGATTTACAGATTAATATTACAAATAATCCTATTATTTAAATCTAAAATCACTTAATGAATGAAAAAAAAATCACAGTATTCGTCAACGAATTAAACTTAGCGGAGAAAATACTAAGAACAAAAGTATCTTACCTGGCAAAGCAAATTTTAAAACAATGTTGCAGATTACCTTTTTATACTTGGTTTATTCCTTCATGTCTGTGAAGTGTAACCGTAAGTATATCTTCTCTAGTGTTATCTAAGCTATTAAAAAGTTACAATCGTGACTTTATCATTAATATTGATAATTTCCTAATTGTGGAACATTTATCAAATGATGATTAAATGGACCACCCTCCACAGATGATGAAGATATGACAAATCTCCGTTCCGGATACCGAGAATTATTTTATAAACATGAAAAACCTAATTAAAACTGCATTTCAAAATTCGGTAATATTTATTTCTAGCATATTTGTACTATGTGAAACCTCTACTCAATGTATCATCCGTCTATGTGAAACGGATCGCGAACCCAACCAGTATCATTTCAATTATTGTAATTATACTCCATTACAAGTCCAAACACATGGTAAATATTGCTATTCAGCACGTCAGTTATGTAATGTAATTGTAAACTAGGCAAAATTAATCAACGTACTCCCCCTTCACTTCCTTTCCCCCACTTCTAATCTGGAGTTTTATCATTTATTCTGATTGTACTACGCCTGCGCTAAACTATAACAAATCGTATTCGTGTCACTCTGCAAATAAACCACTGTTCGTAGGAAGTGTTTTGGTTGTAGAACTGTATGAATGAGAACATTTATCACAATTACTTATTGCCTAATAAGGCAAATTGTAATTTTAGCACAATAAAGAAGTTTGATTTATCATTTATTTTATTATATAAGCAGACCTACTCACACACGCTCTCGCAATCCGTTATGCATTAGTCAGTCGTTAGTCATATGTTACACTTGTACTTTTTATGTTATACTAAATTAAGTTACAGTGGACAAGAAGACAATTTAACAGTGGCGTACTTGGAGCCATTGCCACCTGGGGAGGTTCCCTCAATTTGTCGCTATTTTCAGTCAATCAAAATCAATAGTGGTTATTAATAATTACTGGACATAAATAAATAAAATTATTTCTTTTGTTTAAACATATTATTGTGACAATGATAAAATGTACGCATGTTAAGATATTTATTTTGCTTGTTTTTTTTATTAGAAAAGTCTTGAATTAAATTGTCAAACTTTATGCCATCTGTTAGTTGTTCTCCTTTGGGAAATATCGCTAGATCTTGGTTTTACTACCAGGTGACGTACCTACATTTGGTCTTCGCAAATAACAAATTTGTGGTGCGCAAGATTTATGATAGCTACACAGTTTTGTTAAATTGCATACTTATTGTAATCATTGATTCTGTTTATTAAAACATTATTATATTTTTATACAATTTATACGAAAATATTTTTAAAAAAACCTTTCCCCTAGGTACGCTTCTGCAATGTTAACAAATTTTGGAATTATAGTTTAAAATTACATAACATATTGCTAATTGGCAAGCCATGATCTTTAATTTAATACCCTGCGTGAAATTGAAAAAAAAAATATTTTTTATCACTTAAGTGTCTTTAACGTAAATGATTGGAACCTCTGTGTGAAATATAATGGGACTCGCACTGACTTTAACAGACAGATAGGTGGAAACGTTAGATACAGGGGTGAAAGGTCCTTAAAAGAAAACAATCACAGAGGTTTTCGCATTATAAAGAATTCGCGCAAACTGCGGTCGTGCTAAGGGAGGGGGATGTTATGAATATCTATTAAAAATTCTGAAATATGTTTAAGGGGGAGGCAGAAGTAAGTAGGTTTCTTCCGTCAGAATTTCAATAGCGGATAATCCCAGAGGGGAGGAACGGGGATAGTGGTAGGACAGACAGTGACGAAACGACACTGTGACTGTTGCCTAAGTAAATGAAATGCGATGTAAGAGGCCGTGGGAGAGCTAATATGGCCATGGATGTTATGCTATGGCCATTATGGCCATATTAGCGTGGGGAGCGTGCCCGCCACGAGCCTACAACAATAGGGCCAATCAGCTCACTCGCCGCGCCGAATTTTCTTCTCCTTTTATCGATACTATTTCAATTATTGCATCGCTTGTAGTGGCTGTGTTGTTTTTTTTCACGATTCTTTATTCTTCCCTCTGTTGGGTATATGGATGTTATCATCGCTTCAATGAATGCAAACGCCTCGTCTCCCAAAGTGAATTCTTCCAAAGGAGAGTTCAATATTATTTATGTAACACACGTAAAGAACATTTTACCTTGTATTCCAATAAAGGACGATCGCCGCTTTTGTCTGTACCTAAAAATGATCTATGGTAACAATATCGATTGAATTGACCTATAGTTTTAAAGAAATCCAGATAGGGATACAAGATAACCTGGTTCGCTCGTGGCTGTTGCTTGGGGCTTGGGTAGGCATCGGGTCCTAAGAGCATGTTTGACTCAGTAGGCTGGGAATATTTGGACTTCTATGAACGGAAAACTGCAAACATTACCATCCTCCACCAATCCTCTGTGATCAAAGAATAAGAAATATCTGCCTGGCACGTGGACCTGGTGTGCCGCCGGGATACCGGCCGCCTTCTGAGGAGCCTTGGTTTTTTGTTAAGCTCGTGGACTCCATTATGTATACCAAGACAACAAGGCATTGATTTGATTTTGCACCAATAAAAACATACATCCATGCTTGAGAAACCAAACAATATACGATAATCGGTATGAGGTATATAAGCATTATGGTGTATAATTCGTTTTAGGAAAAAGGTTTTGATTGACTTTAACGCAGTAAGCCCCAGAATCGAATAGCATCACAAAAAAACGAAGAAAAAAGCACTTCATAATGAGTGTATCCACCAACATCTCGAAAAAGAGAAAAGGATGAATTCGGTGAACTGCTACATTGAGACCTTAAGACAAGATTCAATGGAGCTAAATAGTGAATAATACGTAGCCATCTGACTGATTTTTTGAGCATTTAGCTCAATGTAAATGCTCCTGGTCTCCTGAGTCAAACATGCTCTCAGGACCCCAAACCCCCCTCCCCCCTCTCGCCTCATAGTTCTCTCGTATAGCTATCTGGATTTCCGTTTTAGAAGCCTATTGGAGTCCCTGATTGGAAGAGTTTCGGAGTAATTCTTAGCTCTATTTCCGGTCTCTCCAACCGTGTACAAACAGTTTTTCTTCGGCTACATACCTATAAAGCTAAAAGACATGAAATAAAATCGAGAAAAACGAACTGCAAATCAATAAAATTTAACTAAGACTTTGAATACAGAGAATATAACTTGTTTAATTCCAGATAAGACAGAAGCTTACAATTAAATGAATGAGTTAGACAGTTGCATTTTATTCCGGATATGACCTCCATAAACGTTCTCCCATTGTGTTCCTCACTTCCCCTTCACGAAACTTTCCGTTCCGGCTGGATTTAATTAAATAAATTGACCCGTTTTATTTATAAAAAAAAACCACATGAACCTCAAAACAGGCCACGCTGAACAGTCGAAGCATTGGTGCAAAATAATCGCTAACATGTACACAAACCGTGCTAAAAACAGTAAGGCCTTAAATCTTAGGGAGGAATATTCAACACTATTTCCTGAAAACCCACAAAATACATAAAATAAGTTTGAAAATTCCAACATAACATACAAAATGAAGAAGTTAAAATACCGGATCCACGCTGGCAATTAACAATGTGCATTATCACTGATAAGTCGAGCCAGGATGATTGCAAACCCCTAACCTAAAAACTTTCGATACGATTCATAATGCAAAAAAACATAGGAAACAAAGAAACAAAAAAAAACAACAAACTGAGGTGGATCGTCTACTTTCGTCACATGACGGACTTTCTCTGTCTGTAATTGGAAGATGCACAGAATCATAATCTTTTAAAAGGATTGGAGTAAAAAAAATGATTTATTAGTTTCAGAAAAATTATAATGGAAGATTTAACTAAATAAATAATCAGTATGCGTTTTTTATTTATGAAAAATGGACTTTTTGTGAAATCTAAATGAATTTATAACATCGATACTCTTCGATATAATCATGGAACAGGATAATATCAAAGTATAGTGTTATGTTACAACATGCTTATAGTAATACTCGAATGTAAAACTAACTACTTTTTTTTTTTATAGTACCAATATTTCTCCATAGATGTGTAGTACACCATTATGATGTTTATTGCCCGAGGATAACTGCCGTAGGTTTAAGAACCGCTTGCCAAACAAAAAATCTTTTTGAAGAGAAACGAACATTGGTGATACTTAAAACCTAAATTACACCAACATTGGTAATGATTCTAAATTACTAATAGAACTACTAATAATAGTAGTAATTAGATTTAAATATAAATTAAAAAAAATATACTGTGCATCTATTGCTTACGAGTTTCTCTCATCCAAGGCTGCTAACTGCATGGAATGTCAAGAGGAACATAAAGAGAAGAGATTTAAGGAAGGGAAGGGGATTGAAGCCCTACAAACTGTAGGTTTTGAAAAACATTGAAGAATGGAATTCTGATGTCGAAAGGGATCGTGGATTGGGTGGAGGATTTACACTGAAAGAGCTTGCAAAGTGTGGTTTTTGTTTGGTATGAAGAGTTAAAGAAAGGCCCCATGTCGTTAGGTTTTTTATTTATACATTTCCAAAAATTAAAATGTAAACGTGAATTAATGAACAGTTTATTCGTAATCATTAGCGATGATGTTTGTATTTTGTTTTTAGACTAGAAGGATTGCATATAAAAATAAGTTTTTATTATGTAAATATGGGAAATTTATTTGATTTGAAAGGCCCCTAGAAAATATTAGCACCTGTCAGACATCAGTGACAAGTATGTCGTACATAGATCTAGTTATTTTTTATTTGATAACTATCTGATAATTCGTAATAATTATCCATTGCCTTAGGCGTCGACAAAATTCTCATTTTAACGATATTTGTCTGTATCAGGTATTCCATGTTTCCTGTTCACCGCAAGTTATTTGTCGGATATTCGAGCTCGTACTTCTACAAAGACTTGCTTGTATGGGTATCTGTTTTTTCAATTATCAATCTTATGCTTCCGGGTCTAATTCAAAGGTTATTGTGAAATAAAACAGTTGTTTCGTTTGTGATATCGTTATGAAAGTAAACAATATATTTTTGTTCATTCATTAGAACTTCGACAGCGATTGAAAATGTTATTAGGCTGTGTGACCTACGAATACTTTTTTTCCTATTCCGATAATAATAAAAATCAATGTTACTGTTGTAACCTGACAACACAAATCATGAAAGGATCCATTTTCAAACAGGTGCAGGATGATCGCCTGTCTGTCAGTATGTTCTAGGATAATGGTCCAGAAAATTATTAAATCATTCTAGAATATGAATTCTGTTTTCCTTTATCGCTCGAATCTGTTGGTTAAAATCGCACCTCAGAAACTATTTGAGATTTCCCCCATGCTCTAAGACCATTTTGAATGATGTGATAAAAAATACTAATTTTTTCGGAGCCGACAACATTGTTAGGGTAAATAATGTTGCTTCCTGTATTGTTTTGTGCGCCAACATTTTAGCAATTTACAATCCATTGATAAGGTGATTTTTCATTGGCCTTAATAATTAAACTGAATTATATTTGAGATGAAAAATCGGGCCTTCACTTACTATGTTCTATATCGTTTATAAATTATTCATAAATTCAATTAGAATTTGTTCATAAAGATGTACTGCAATTTTAGTCAGAAAAAATAAAAAACCTAACTATAAATAACATTGTGCTAAGCAGGATTACTATTCCATTTTGTGTTAACCCTTAATGGGGATTCACGCTGCGCCTCACAAACAAGATGAGCGGCCCCACACGATTGGTGAACACCTGACCTGTTAGAACACTTCAACGAACACAAACATTTTCCCACATTCCTCGTCGGTAAGACCGACCTCTAAGATAAAATCGGCTTTCGGTCGTACTTGAAGTCAGTTATTTTTATGACTAATAATACTTTTTTTTTTATGCTTCCAATAATGAGGCAATTATTTTCTGGTTGTTCCACTTTTTTTGCCCTTCCCCGTTGGGTGGGGAGGGACAGAAGTGAGGTGGGGGGAGGGCGTGGCTGTCCCCACCCATATCATCCCTTAAGGAGGGGTTGGTTCCACCACCATCCCCTATCCGTGGGCATGTCACATAGCCCTCTCAAGGATGAGAAATCTCCTATTCCAGCCAAACGCAGAACAGTTGGTACTGCTTAAAGCTCTTAGTGACTATAAACTTTTAACTATTTGATTTATATATTAATAACATCGATAATGATAGAGATCAATTTTAAATTTAAACATGTAAACATAAATTCATAGTTAGTATTTGAAACATAATCGACAAAGGATATGGTCATTACATTTTAAGTGCAATTGCAAACTTTACCGCATTCTTTATAATTCTTCACAATGATCAAACAAAAAAAAAACTTTAGCTGCTGTTTAACTTACAAACATATATATATACAGATGCAAGAAAATTGACAAACGTATGGTATTTATAAGTATATGAAGATGAAAATAACATTTTAAAATAATAAAACTAATCTAAGCTCTTCTGGAACTTAGTAACTAAATTAAACTATCAACACCTATCCGCAATAATTTTCCCGTTATTTAAAGAGAGAGATATTAATATATTAGCTATAGAGGCATACTAACTTAAAGGGTGTTATCTTGAAATGGTTTAAACTCATGTTACTGCAAAAAAACGTGCGATTGGCTAGTCGAACATTCAGGAAGATCAGCTAAAATAGTTACTTTAGATTTAGAAAAGGTTTCATAACAATGAACAATTTCAGAAATGTATAATTTGACCTCGATAATGACATTACGACCTCGATAACAGTTCAATGTAACTGGTCAAAAATCTCTTAAAAGTTTTCTGCATAAAACTTCACAGAACAATAACGTAACATGAATAATGTTTTCCTTAGAGCCGTTGAATTTATTTGTATTATTATATTACTTGACAAGAAGACAAAATTAATGAAGAAATTTGAAGATGGACGGGGTTCTCCATGCGTTTGTTTTTCTAAAAACAATTACATATTATTCAAAATACTACTCGGTGTATTTAATTATTTATTTTATTTGTTTCTTGCACGTGTACTGAAAATCTCTTTTCAAAAAATCGAAAGCAAGTTCCTTAAATTTTGACGAAGCAAAACCAATTGAAATCACCTGCAACGCCATAAAAACTCCTCTATCGTCATCGCCCAAAATAAAATAAATTGTACTCAGGTTTGAAATTAGCGGAATAAAAATGATTTTGATAAGGGTTCTAGACCCGGCCTGTAAATTTTTTTTATAGCTAATAAATATATATATATTTAATTGTTAGTGTTGCCGTGTATAGAGCGGTGGTGACAAAAACGGTATCATGCACATAGAAATCTCACATTTCTTGTATTTGAGGAATTAATATAAGTTTTTGCTGATGTGAATATGTGTTTTCTGATATGTGTTAAGCCGTCGAAACCTTGATTCCATCCTCTAATCATCTCACAATAGGGCCTGTGGGATCTGCTTAAGTATACCATGTCCACAGTATGCGAATTTGATGAAAATTTAACTTCTTTCATTAATTTATTTATGCCAATATCCCAACCCCCAAAGTAATTTTCAAATATTTCATAATGGGGTGGAATAATGAATTATTTGGACTACCACGGGAGAACCTGGAATCCACATCAAGAATATAAAGATAGGATATGGAGTGTTCTTGAGAACTTGAAAAGAACTTTTCATTCTAAAAAAAACTCCCCACTTGCTACTTGCCAGTTGCTACCATGCTACCTTCTCGTCACTGTCGTAACATCATTCGTTTGGAGCAAAACTGGAGAGAGAACGCCTCGGAGCTTGGATTGACGAGAAGGGGCCCGCCTGAGATTTGCCAAATCAACCAGTAAGAATACGAACGACCACATCTTAGCAAGTACGAGCTTCGAGCGGCTCGAGGTCTACCATGCCACATACCGTGGGCATAAATATTATATATTAAATCCAAATACCCGGAAATCAAGGGCATGTCTCAGATATTTATACTCCTGTTAGAACTGGAGCATTCTGCTGTTTCTTCCTTGTCCACTCCACTCTGTTATTCTCTTCCTCCAATATCCTTTAAGCTTATGATTCTTCAAAAAACCCCTATTTTAACACTTCCTCACCACCCAGCCAGACACTTGCAAGGTTGGGATTCATTCATTTTTTTTAACAATTAGACTTTTTATTTATTATTTTTACAGTGCATATATCGAGATGTTTGGCTGACACCTTTCTTATTCCTTATTCTTACTGATTTGCTATAAATACTCGTCAGTGGGAGTCCTGTCAATGGTAGTTTCTCCAATCATGTACTGAGCGTCTGTGGCTCTCGCGCTCTTAGTCAGCCTCCGCTGGCTTTTATCCAGTGACTCGGCTGATGTAGAAGCGTGGAGGACTTCCCAGGACTCCGCTTCCTCCTTCGCGTGCGAGGGAGGTGACAACCATGTGGATTTGGGAGGTCTCTGGGCTGTTTGTAAATACTGTATGAAAGAGCGAGTGAATGAAAATTGTAAATATAGTATCAATGAGGTCATTTATGACAATTACTTATTGCCCAATGAGGCAGATTGTAATTGTATGATAATAAAGTTGTTGATTCAATGTTTTGGGATTTATTTCGGCGTGAAACCTTCAGGTCATCAACGCCATCATTTTAATATTTAAACTCATTTGGGATGTCAACCGATGTGAGTCCACTATAAGAAACAAATATAACTTTTGGTTTGTACTTTAGTGGAATGAAATTTCAAAAAGTCCATTTCGCAAACCCTACTTAACATAGATGTGATATTTTGCTTGGGAGCTCCACTTCTAAATTCCTAAACTCCATGCTCTACCTTAGCTGTTTGTCAATAGAGACCTTTAAGTTTCAGTTCTATTAGAAATATTTTGAGAGTAACCGTTATGTCCTGGTGTAATGATTCACCGACCGCCAGTTCTTGGTCTACACCTTATATGTATGTGCCGCCCAATGTCTTGTCTGGTATGTCTGGTATTGATTTCAAGGTTTTCTTTTCATTTATACTATAATTTAATCAATTTTCTATTAATGTCTACTGATATTATAATCTATTTACTAGAATTGTATTTCTCGATTGAGTTTTACTTTGTCATGTGATATTTTTATTTTGTTTGGCCACAATTGACTTTTCTTTATTTATACTTTATTATTATTTAAGGGGCCTTGGGTTCAGAGTGAATTAAAAGTAAATTTATCAATTTACTATTTTCATCTGTCACTCTGTCGATCTTAAATTTGAAAGATACATTCAACCACTCCTTGGGCTGCGTTGAACATGAGAAGAAATGTGTCAAAAATAATGCGGCCCTGTAAACTGACGTTAACTGAAAAGAAAGAAGAGAGAGAGAGAGAGAGAGAGAGAGAGAGAGAGAGAGAGAGAGAGAGAGAGAGAGAGAGTTTATATGTCCAGTCATATTTCCAGTCATTTGTGACTTTATTTACTGAATGCAGACCATTTATTATACTTTGTTATTATTATATTTTTCTCTTATATACTTTATTTTACACTGAATTGGGTACCTGTTCTTCATTATTATTCATAGAGGGTCCCGGAATCGTTTTTTTCTATCTATCTATATGTAACATGTTTGTAATATTTTGTATATTCAGCTGTTTGTGTTGAAATAGACGGAGCGGAGACGTGAAAAGCAGGTAGATGGAGAGACGGCCTCAGGTAACGAAGTGTATGTTAAAGCAGTTCCGAGTCACCTTCATTACCGTTCCACGCTGGCACCGCCCTCACCACAGAAATCTCATATCCAGCGGCACAACTTTTCCCTTTTTTCATCGGCCACGTTTTCCATCAGCAGCTTTCTATCGCCATCTCTTCAGAAAGACCGCCCATGCCCCTATTGATGAACACAGTTCACCACCTCCACGGGCACCGCGTGGTCAGGTAGAAGAAACCCTCCCGTCGCTTTCCGATACAACCTCAGCTTGTTTTTGTATGTCAATTACTAGTTGAACCATGGATTACTAAATTCGCCAATTAATTTCCAATTATTCAAGATACCACTTTCCATCTCCAATACTGTGAATACTTGGGTTTTCATCTGACAAAAGGCCGACTTGGAACCTTCATACACGATTAAAAAGACAAGAGGTGAACAGACGGTTTGAACAGCTACACCAAGCCATTCCGAAGTCCTCAAAACACCAGTCAACCCTTTCACATTACAAACTCATCCCTTCGCAGTAATCTCCATGCGCCAACTGTTCTTGACCTTATACCCACGAGATTTTCGAAATTTCACAAAAACCTTTCCGCTCATCCAAATCCTCTTATCACCACCGTAGTGTCTTGTAGTATCCGTGCATGTGACTATGAACGGTATGTATTGTTCATTTCGAGATATAAAGATGTTTATGTTTAAACAAATTAACACATATTTGTATACTATATAACAAAAATATTTTGAAAATAATAACTTGTCTTATATTTTGTGCATACATAGGTCCAACTAGTAGTTTTTAATCTTCCCTCTCTACATTTCAAACCCCAAACTGCTCAATTGGTCTCGTCATCTACTCCCATTACAAATTCCTGGTTTCCTCTCTTGTATTCCCTCATTTTGACCACGATTGTGCGGTATTTCGTGGCCTCTCTGAGGAACTCGGTTAAAGAGCTTGATAATTGTTCCTTATCATTTATACTCGGGATCCCCGTAGACTCTCGAATTTCACAGCACTACTCCGTTTTGGGATGGCTGAACCGTTTTGTCTATTGTAAAAACATCTTTGGATCCTTCCTTTTCAGTACTATCGTTACTCAAAAGCCTTGTTATCTTTACAACCTCCTCCAATTCAAATCTTTATCGAATTTCGCAATGTTAGATCTCACCTGTATTTCCCTTCCCACAAATGTTCCTTTGACTGTTTATATCCAAGCCGCAATCCTTTGGGTCTTTATTTCCATCGATATTCGACACTTGTCAAGCCTCCCTTCTGCGTGTCTCCCTCCAATGACGCGTGACGCGGCTGACGGAGGAGCGTGGGAGACTTCCCAAGACTCCATTTCCTCCTTCGCACGCGAGGGAGGTGACAACCATGTGGCCTCGGGAGGTCTCTGGGATGTTAACGAATGATCGAGTGAATGAAAATTGTAAATATGGTATGGATGAAAACATACATCACAATTACTTATTGCCCAATGAGATAGATTGTAATTTTATCATAATAAAGCTGTTTAATAATTTTTAATTTATCATTACTATTATTATTTTTTTTTATTTTTTACCGATTGTATTCATTCTCTATTTAAATACATCCCAGCAACGTTTTGCCTTATTTTTCCTTTGATGTTCATTTTTGAGAATGCTATTCATCTATTTTTTCCTTTTTTTAGTATTATGATATTGGTTCATTGCAGTAACCACATATATAGGACCATTATTATTTATAAGCTACTAACATCAGTGTAATATATGTTACATTTTTTGACAAACCAGTACCTCTTTCTTGTTCTTACTGGAAAACGTCCCAGAAGGAAGTTTTTGTTGTTCATTTCAAGTAATACGATCTCTGAGAACTGGCGGTTTTTGGCGTTGAAGGAAGGAACAGTCATCGAAGCGTTTCTAACGAATTGTCATTGTAAATTACTGAACGGAAGCCGAGGGGGAGACCGTACGGCCGCTGATTGCCACGCAGCTATTGGCCGTCGTGCTTTAGTTGAGATGGGATAAATTAATTAATATTAATCGAATATAAAAGAGGCCGTGATGGGAACGAGATGAAAGATTGGGCGAAGATGTGACACGGAGAGAATTGATGAGCGCGGTACCGCACGGCTCCTATCCTATTTAATTACAATCCAACAGCTCGCTAACAGATTTGTAAGTAATGAGGGAGCGGCAGAGGTCAAAGACTACCCCCCTCTCTCTCTGGTCTCTCTTTAATAGTTCTCTACATATCATCAACCAACTAATTCCTTACATCAGTCATTCTACCTGAAATAATCAAATTTCTTAACAACAAAAAGCTTTCTTTTGTTGTCTTCGTTTCGACAAACAGCCCAGCCCGTTTGCCGAAACGACAGGAGTAGGTTCAATGTCATTGAGGTGAGGTAATTTATTGAAATATTGTTTGTATTATGAATTTTCTATCTTAATATTACTACCGACAACGCCACATGTAGTCTAGATCCTTAAGTCATATTATATAGAGCTATGGGTCCTTCATACCTAGAGCCCATACGAAAGTCTTCTTAAAAAGTGTCTACTAACAACGCGCAGTCCTGCTCCTCTATGCTATCCCAGCCTCAAAAAGATATCTTATTTTGTAATATATAATTGAATAAGGTATAATTTTATTTTGGTTGCTTTGCCTCAAAATATAAATTTATGCTGCGTATTTCATTGGGACATCACGACTGGTAACAGATCGTGCTTCTAGTTATTCTGTCTGTCTATATTTCCAACTACACAGCTTGTAAAAATGATGCAATCGATTTGAAATTTATATAAAGATATATTCTAAAACTCTTAACCCGTTTTTGTTTAGAATACAATAACGAAAAAATAATTGCGTTTTAACTAATAAGAAAAATAGTTTATATATATAGGCAGGAAAAAATCTTTATTCTTGGTCTATGTACCCTATAAATAACAACAAGTAATAAATAAATCCAACTTGACTAACGAAAAATAAACAATTCATCACATGGGGGGGGGATAAACACAGGGTATGCCTTAAACTCAAAAATATCATCGAATAATTTGTTTACAAAAAAAAATCATAATACATGTATACAATTAATAAATACTTGTGGTTTCTCCTTTAATTTGTTTATCAACAGTTAAGTTAAATGATAAATAATGAGAAAAATACAAAATACCCGGAATTAACAAATAATAAAACACAAAATTTTGTTTCAACAGTTTAAATTCATTATTACCGACCAAGAAGTTAGTGCCTGCCGGCACAAATGAAACAATCATAAAATTATGAAAAACCATAAAATAACAATAAAAAAACACCCTTGAGCACGCATTATGTTTTAGTGAAGTCATTGTAAAAATAATCGGACCGACCAGTTTCGCTTACTTTTTAGTCAAGGCATTTCAGGCTTAAAGGTCTTAGCTTTTTTTTTAAGGGGGAGGGGAGGGTTGAAGACGAATTCAAGAATGTAATGAGTAAAGAACTTTAAAGATATTAAAAAAAAAAATGGGATCCAAGATGTAATTACGTATGAATAAAAATACATTAAAACATTTTAAGTTTCTTTTTATTATTTATTGTATAGGAACTTTTCAGACTCCCTTACCTCTAGGCTATACCTCCAAATATACCAAGGTCAATGGTTGTATAGTGTATTAAATTCCATTTAGGAAGTATTTTACTCAAAAATGTAGAATAGCTATTCCACCATCATTAAAGACTTCGGACCAGCAACCTACCCATAACCGGACCGTCTCTCGTTCTTTCATTTCCATCTTAGATATTCAACAATTAAACTTTTATGTAACGATAAAAAAAATACAGCTAGACCACTAATTTTTTGAATATTGGTGCTTTTGGCTATCTCTTATCTTTTTTTCAACAAAAATCTCTCTTAATAGGGCAATGGTAACTGTGATAAATGATCTCATATCATACATACAATATTGTGCTCACTCTCTCATCCATACTGTATTTACAATTTAGATATATATACATAAAAACTTCTTTATTGTGATAAAATTACAAACTGCCTTATTGGGCAATAAGTAATTGTGATAAATGTTCTCATTCATACCATATTTACAATTTTCGTTCACTCCCTCATTCATACAGCGTCATTTACAAACAGTCCAAATCCACAAGGTTTTCATCTCCCTCGTATGCAAAAGAGTCTATAGAAGTCCCCAACGATCGTCCGTCAGCCAAGAGCCACAGACACTCACGGCATGATTGGAGAAACTGGCCATTGCCAGGACCCAGTGTCACGTATTTATAGCAGGTATGCCGCTTGAGTCTCCAAGGAGGATTATAGGGATGAGTGGCGCAGTGCAATGACTGTGCTAGGGAATTAGGGGGGTTGGATGGGTTGCTATAGAATATCATGAACTTGGTAGGGACGAGTAGAAGAATGTAGGGTATATTAAGATCGTTATGAAGGGTTTCTTCTGTGAACTTACTAATTAAAGGTGTTTCACGCTGTTTTAGAAATTTCTTCGTTCTCCACGGATGGTTAATTTATCATTGAGCTTACTTGTTTACAAAATACTAGAAAAGGGAAACAAAAAAAAAATACTGAAAGGGGTTCTTTTTTGGTCGGTGGCTTGGGGGGGGGGGGGTTGGCTTACAGAGCTTTTCCATCTCGGAACAATACTGGCCAATGGGCCCCACCGGTTTAGAAGAACTCACAAGGCTTTCTACAGAAACAATGCTTTCATTTTATTCAAATGGCTAATAGTACTCAATCCATTTGTCCATTGTAGTCCCTCGCACAATGTTTTTTGTTCTGACCATCTAATCTATCTCGATAATTAATTTATTGAACGTCCAATGATGCCATTGTTTTAGTAACTGCCGGGGCCTTTACAACCACCGCGTCGGCCTCGCCGCGGGAAATTGGCAAAATTTAGAACTTTCCTGCCACCGGCTCAACCCATCAATAACACGGACAAAGAATGTCAAAAATCCGCTATTAGTCCGAACGACACCGGCTAAAATTTTATTTTAATTACCTACTTATACTAATTATTCATCATTTCTTTTTTTAGAGCTGTAATCGTTCAAATAGGCATTATAATATAATTACATTATAAGAACTGTAATATATTTAACAATTTGAATTGAAGATTCTTCTATATTTGTACATGTATAGAGAATTATGATAACAAAAACTGACTGAAATAAACTTTAATAAAAGTTCCAACAGTATAAATTGCTAATCCTCGACGATTTTAATATTTTTCTGCCACTTTAAAAATTCAGTTATTTGTAAATAAAATTTTTCTCAATGCACTATTTGGGTATAAAAATGGATAGGCATCTCCATTTCTCTACTCATTTTAGTAATAAAATAGAAAAAGTACGACAAAGGCCTTACCAGCAATCGCACTTGCTAACTTCACCTAACCTGTCGCTTCGTCTTAAATTGATGATATATAAATGTGTCCTCCGGCCAGCTCTGCTGTACGGTGCCCCGCTATTTACCCACTTGACTGACAATACAGCCAAATGTCTCCAACACTTCCAGAACGGAATCATGCGAAAAGTGGTCCGACATACCTCTTTCGAGAGGTTGAAGAACGCTGACCTGCACTCGTTGCTTGGTGTGCCGTCAGTGGGCGAGTTCATCCGCCAGAGACACATTAAGTTTTTTTGACTCGTTGCAGCACCTGACAAATCCAGTGTTTAACACTATGACTCCGCCACCCCTCCCGCATCGATGGCAACAGACTGTCGGGGAAAAATTAGGATAAGAATTAGTATGTAAGTAAGTTTTAAGGTTGATCAAAAAGGTGAGCCCCATCACCTTATTAGTCAGTTTAGCCAAGTTACGTATAATGTATATCATTATCCTTGTTTATTCGATTATATAATTTCTATAAAATAACAAAACCTGTATATAATGTAGTGATGCTACAGGAAATACAGAATGATTTGTAAATGGATTCACTTGAGGATCTATAATTGTATATGATTGTCTGTAAGTTTAAAGGGGCTATGAAGAAAAAAAAAAAAAAAATTATTATTTATTGTCTGTCCCGATGGGAGAAACTCGGCAATTGCACCTCCCTGTCTGTCAATCAATCTGTAATTCTCCATTTGATTGCATTGACTACCGTCCAATATCCAATACCCACTCATGTTGTGAGCATCTGTGGCTATCTTGCTTTTTTTCTGGCCACCACTTGGTCAAGCGGTTGGAAAGTAAGGCATTGGGGGGGGGGAGGGTTACCCCTGACTTTTGCACCAGCTCACTGTTGATCCTTTGTGGGAGCTCCTGGACAGATTTTCAGTCCGTATTCTATGACTGTTGGTATGGGTGTGACACACTGAGAGACTGGAATTGCCTATAAGGTATGAATGAGCTCTTAAATCATAATTATTAATGCGAGATTAGCAAATTGTAATTCTAAAAAAAAAAAACTTTAAGAAATATGTTACGTTTAATGACTTTAAATAGTAACAGAACACTAATGCCGTGACACGTAATATACATTAATAATCAGGATGTCAATACCTTTAATTTACCAGCATACTTACTTTTTTAATTACAAGTGATTGCTTAATAATCGCCTCTTTATTATTGTACATAAGGTTATTTTTTATTTATAGCATCTCTGGGGCTTAAGATATAGCCACGAACGACATTTTGACCTGTCATATCATACAAATTACCCCTTCTCTAGTCTGCCACGTATAATTAAATGCACTAAGTATTTTACATGGAGTTTATTTTTACGGTGCTACTTCGAAAGCCATATAGTTCATAACTTTGTCGAACATGATAATAAAAACGGTTTATCATTGGTCAATCCGATAAAATCGTTTATCACCTGCGTGTGCCTAGCCTAACAAAAAATATTAAAAATTTGTTAGTTATTAATTATTTAAAAATCCCCTGCCCCACTATTTGTGGATGTTATTAATTCACGATCCTCGTCATTTGTTGTGCTACTACATATTTTGAAACAAATACAACGTAGTTTGTAATTTATACAAAAAATGTTTAGTTTGATAAATATTTGGTGTTTGTTACTGACGTAATAAGGGGCATTTACTATTGTTCTCAGGACTTTGATTGAAAGGATTGGATGCACTTGGTGTTCGACTTCTTTGCTGTCCCCCATAGCTCTATTCCGAATGTCCAGATTGGCCTAAGTATAACTTTGTAGATTAGTAATTTATTTTCTATTGAGAGATGGGATGTCCTTCGAAGTAGTCTGTACAGTTGTTCAAAGCGTGTGTTTAGTTCTTGTCTTTTTAGCCTGGTGTGTGGGTTCCATGTCAGTCTTTTGTCGAGATGGAAGTCTAAATACCGTACTGTCTCGGATACAGGAAAAGGAATGGAATTTTAAAAAAAACTAGGACTTGCGGCAGAGGGTAAAGGTAATTTGTGAACATTATCTTTGGTGTAATGAAAAAAATCATGTTTATAGCAGCGGACACCAAATTAGGTGGATTTGAGAAATTGCGGCTTTGTCAACTCTTGCTTCATAACCTAACATAACCTAACCTAACTCGCCACTCACTGACCAAAACTTCGGAATCCATTATCTGTCGTTTCACAGTTCGTCGTGATAAAATAAAGATTGCTCAAACCAAGTTTTTTTTTTAATATCTACATTATTCCTCGATAAAAATTAATATCGAATGTGATCGAGCCTAACGGGGGAATTCGACAACAAGGGAAGGTAAGCGTTGCCAGCTATTGGCAGTTACTAGGCTGAAGTGATCCTTCCGTCGATTGTTGGTGACTAATTGCGGCAACATGACGATAAATGCCCACCCGCCCAATTTGGTGTCCGCTAATATAGACAATTATCTTCGGATCATCTTTTAGTGAGACAATTAAAATATAATAAATGAATCGTAAAAACGATAAAAGTATAATACTTGCAAGGGTTGTAATCGATTCAAGTTTATGGCGGAGAATTGTAATTATCCACGTCAAATGAAAGAAATCATTTGAGACATTTTCAAGTAAGGCAATCTTGTTATCGAAGTAATTTTTCGTCGTGTTTCGCTTATCGACTGATGTACAGTCTTCGTTCACTCAGTGGCTACCAGCTCAAATAAGATCATGTCATTATTAGTGTGTAATCATGCAATATCATTGTTTTATATGAGGTCTCGACATGTAATTGTACATTACTTAAGTCATTCCGCAATTGGATTGCACTAAATTGGAACTGGGCTCTAGAAATATAAAGTTCAAACTATGTATGAAGTTTTAAAAGCAACAATATTTTTATGAATACTCTATTAGCGTTTTGTAAATACAGTTCACATTAGTCCCAACAATTAAAACATTTTATTAGTGAGGAGAGTGAGATCTTTTGATGGCGATCTATCTCACTTTAATTTTTAAATCACAAATGCTTGATTAATAATTATTAATATCTTATAATTGGTCCTTCCTAATTTTTCTTAAGGTTGCTTTAAATAAAACTTCAACCCGAAATATTATCAGCATGAATGATTCCAAGGGTTGCGAAAAACTTCTAACACAATTTTAATGCCTTTACATAAATATAGCCCCGACAAAACAGGGGTCATTAATTTAATATAATAATCGGTATGATTTGTTGATTAATTATTAATGTTATAATGACCCCAAATTATTTTTCGTGGGGCTGGTTCCATTTTTAACATCATTGGAGCATCCATTGCCGTTCCATTTGGTTACCCAAAAAATCCTCTAGGGTTGGTTAAATTTAGAAACTGCCAGCAGATTACAGTTTTTGTCATTTTGAAAAAATAAAACACAAATTACGTACTGCTGTGTAAGGAAGTCGCGAGAACCAAACCCATATTTAAGAAAAATATATAAGTATATGTTTTTTTTAATGGCGAGTGTTTAATTAGTTATTGACACTTGACTTCATGACTTCCAAACTTCAAACGGGACCTCCTTGTATGAGAGTAGGAGGCTCACAAGGACCACACTCGTGAAAACGTAAAGGTTTTTCAGGCTTAAAAAAAAACTGATGAAAATGCATCCGGGCCATACTCAAATTATCCGGAATAAATGAATATCCAATTTTTAAATAATGTATTATTTTTTTTTAAAATACATTTTTGAAAATAAGAATTTTATAATATTATTTTCCAGGGTGTTGGTGTTTCATAAGAGAAAATTCAGAGAAAACCCCAAGTGGAAGTATAGCGATCACGGGAGAACTCCGATTTTGATATTAATTGTTGATTGCAAGCAATCAATAAATTATAAATTCAATTTAATTTCTTCCTTACCTCCATAAAATCTTACAGTAACTGAAGCAATCTAACGGAGTAATTTCAGGAGTATACTACAAGCCGGCGAACCAAGATTCCTCATGACTATTTTTTACAAACGAGTTCACAGACAATTTCGGATTGAAAATAGTAATAATATTATAAGGGTATTATCCTGGGACTATGTCCTTTAATAACAAACATTTCTTTAGCATAAACTTGGCTATTCTTTGACAATATCAGCCTCCACTGAATTCACAATGAGTCTAAACAAAATATCAAAAAATAAAATGAAATAAGGGAAGAAAAAAAAATATACAAAAACGAACTAAATAAAATTTGCTTATTCTTGATTAAAGTAGTTTTCCTTTACGAGGCTGAGTGAGCCCCGATTCGTGATCTTGGGGGAAGAATTAATCAAACTAGTATTCATGCTCATTTAATTAGTATAAAAGAAACTCACGCCATGCTCTGTGATTATTTATGGTTATTGTTTATTCACTTTTTAGGTCTTTATAATTATAATTAGTTAGTAATTAGTAAAAAAGGCGATTTAAAGGCATTCGTAAAATAAATATCGCGTTATATAAAAAGAAAGCCCACAGATAATGTGTTGTAAACAATATGCAAATTAAATATATACTCTAACCTAAGAGTAATCTCATAAAACTTCTTAATTGCGCTAAAATTGCAATCTGTCTTATTATGCAATAAGTAGTTGTGATAAATGCTCTCATTCATACACAATTTACAAACAGCCCAGAGGCCTCCCAAATCCACATGGTTGTCACCTTCCTCGCATGCGAAAGAGGAAGCGGAGTCTTGGGAAGTCCCCCACGGTCCTCCGTCAGCCGCGTCACCACATACGAGCCAGTGGAGGCTGTTGAAGA